>PVIA01000863.1:0-345264 GCA_004024845.1 Tonatia bakeri
AAAGGGCCCATTTACTTAAGTTAAATGGGGGATCCACTGGAAATGGTTTCTAGATGAATGTAATCAATAGGCCGAATATCAAGTAGAAGATGAAAAGTCAGAATCGTCTCTGCTGTTCCCATGGGAAAATACAATCTGCTAAATGTAGCACTGCTCTTGTGGGAAAATATGTTTTCTAAAAATTTATTAGATAAAATTATTTCTGGGCAAGTGCTATGGGGAAAAACTAGAAGAGCTGCCAGTGAAAAATATCACAAGTCTGATGTTAACAGAAACTTAGAAAGGTAAGGGTGCATTTCCGCTCGTTCTTTTGGATCTCTGCCTCCACCCAGAATGTGCCTGGACGAGGCTGTTGGAGGAACATGAGAGAAGCATGGAGGGAAGCCTAATTATGTTAGCCAAGGCCATCCTAGACTAGCCATCTGCAAGACCAAGTTCAGAGTCCATGTGGGTGGGCACTACTATAGAGCATGGATACCAGGAAGCATGATAAATGAGGGCCAAGAATGAAATCAATCAACCAAAGTCTGCAAATAAAAAAAGAACAAATCTGAACTGCAATGTTTTACAGTATGACTCATGGATTTAACGTAGGAACATAACCAATTCACTTTAATGCCTAAAGAATTCAACTGCAACTCTTTTAGAAGGAGAAAATAATCAGCATCCACCTCTTTAAGGTCTTGGCCCCTCAACAAAAGCATGTCTTGTCTGGCAGGGACTGATGCTCTGTTTGCACACCCACTGCAGGGAAGGTCAGGCCAAGCACACTCAGTGCTCTGCAGTATGACCAGGCATTTCTTCCTTCTCAAATGGTTCCCATGTATTGGGATTCCAACCCTTCTATTCTTATTAAATAAAAGAGTAAATCAGCATGTCCCAAATAGAGACATTGAAGAATCAGGATGGGATAGAAACAAACTTTGTACCTGCAAATATCCAAAATAAGTGAACAAATGTTTCTAAAATATGACTGCTTGCAAAAAAGAAAACATGATAAACACTTAGGAAGACTTGACTAACTTAAAAAAAATCACTCTACTAAAAAAAAAAAAAAAGTTCCAAGACTGAAAATTAAAAAATTTAGTCAAGGTATAAACTATTCTCAGAATTTTATATATTGAAAAGAGAACATCCAATCCTATCAAAATGTAAATTTTCCTTTGCAGTGAATATGTGAATTAGAGAAGATTTTCAATGTCCTGTATCAATAAATAAATATGAACTATCTTAGGCATTTGCCAAGCTTGACATGGCTGGGTCCAAAGAGAACCCTGCATCACTCCAATCTTCCCCCACTATCACTATAGAGAGATGCCCTTATTTGTTAGTCGACAGCAACCTTACTCTGAAGGTCTCAGTGTCCTTCAATCAAAACATTAACATGAACTATCTGTTTTCCTGAGTCATTTTTGATTAGGAATTAATTTGAATTTTCTACGACCTCCATCAAGAGGATAATTCTTTCAATGATGTTATTGTTCTCAAATGAAATGCTCTGGACTTAAAGACACAATTTTTTAAAAGATTTTATTTATTTAATTTTAAAGAAGGGGAAGGGAGGGAGAGAGAGGGAGAGAAACATCAATGTGTGGTTGCCTCACACACATCCCCTACTGGGAACCTGGCCCACAACCCAGGCATGTGCCCTGACTGGAAATTGAACCAGCGACCCTTTGGTTTGCAGGTTGGCACTCAGTCCACTGAGGCACACCAGTCAGAGCAAAAAGACACGATATTTTAATTTACAATTCTAGATCTGGGTACATAAGCATGTAGAACTTAATTTCTAGAAGTTGTGTGATACCTACAGAGAGAAAAATGTGAACTGGGGAACTAACAAAGGTGGCAAACAAGTTAGTAAGAAAATAAAAGGAAAACACTGTGCTTCTTTTTCCCTTCCCACCCTCATCAAGAAATTAACATCGCTCTCCTCCCCCAGGTATTGAGTGGTTCATTGTTTGTGGCACAGTTGCTGTCAGATTCTGCGGTTGAGTTTACACAGATTAGGTAGTAAGCAACTTAAAGTTCTTCGAAAAACAGGGCATGATCTTTGTACTCTGGGGAGAACACAGGCAGAACCTTATAATCGCTTGCTAATTACCCTGAGTAAAGTAATTTGTTTTATCTGTCTGCCACTTGGTTTCCTGCAAAGTGCGAACAAACTATTATGGGATTTTGCTCAAAGTAATTACTACTATTTTATCACGAAGACTGTTCAAGCGTAATCCTCTTTCCTTGGCTTGCCTTCTCCTTGAATTTAAAGTCTTATGGGAAGCCAAGAAGGAGTTTAAACATCCCAGACTGTAAGAGATACTCCTGATTTTTAGCCTCCCACTATAATAATGTGCAATGATACCTTGGTACTTTAAGTCAATAGCTTCTAACAAGTGTTGCACATGGCTTTTCTTAGCAGGAAGTTATGGAATACATAGTAGGTCACTATCAAAAGGAATCTTGCTAGAATTTATAATGACAGAGAATTTATAAATGGCCTAAATTTAAAGGTACCCAGTGCCTCACAATTCACAAAGAATTCTCATATACAGCATATAATTTCACAGAAGCTTCCCAATCATCACAGATGATAGATTAGACATTGTTCAGAAAGTATTCACTCCTTATCCCACCCCACATCATAAAAGGGGCACTTCCTCATGCCATTGATTGTGAGCTCATAACTTGCTTTGGTCAGTGGGGTGCTAGCAGACACCACAAAACCAAAGGAATGAAATGTGCTTACACCATTGGGCTTTGGCCATCTCCCTGAAAGGAGCATGTCCTAGCAAGCTTGGTCTCAGAGGAATGAGGGACATGGGGAACAGGCCTGAATCAAACACAGAGCCAGGAGGCAAATTCTTCTGCGCCCTACTGTGATCAGCTTCACCCCAGCTGACCTGCCAACATGCAAGCCAGAATAAACGTGTGTTGTTGTAAGCCTTGGAAACACTGTACTTCTTTGTTACACAACAAAAGCTGACTGATATACCTAAAATCATTATTCCCACTTTGCAAAGAATGAGAAAATATGACTCAGAGAAGTAAACTAATATGCTCAGTTCCCCAGAAATTTAATAACAGAGCAGTAATGGCCTAACTAAAAAGTAAGAGAAACAGAAAAAAAAAGATCAGTGATATTTATGAGGCTTATGTGATATGTTTGATGGCAATAAAAGATAAATCTACATGTGGCTAGGTGAAAAATAACATATATAAAGCTGCCTTTTATCTTATCCAAGATAAGTTCTAAATAATAGTAGCTTTTAAAAAAAAGATTTTATTAATTTTATTTGTTTACTTTTAGAGAGACTGCAAGGGAGGGAGAGAGGGAGGGAGAGAAACATGATGTGTCGTTGCCTCTCATGCGCCCCCTACTGGGGACCTGGCCTGCAACCCAGGCATGTGCCCTGACTGGGAATCGAGCCGGCGACACTTTGGTTTGCAGGCTAGCACTCGATCCACTGATCCACACCAGCCATGGCTAAACAGAACAGTCTCAGTCACAATATTAATGAGATATATTGACTAATAGAAGTCTGGCAGTATTCTCTTATTTGAATGGCTGGTGTGGTTTTCTTGAATGAAATGACTGCTGTGTTGAGTTTAATGAATGGCATTGCTAAAAAGTACACTGTCAAATACTGATAGTTAATTAGATGGGTTTTATCATAATAGTCAACTGCTCTTACACACACACAAAAAGAACTATTGAAGATCTTAACAAGAAAATAAACTAAGCCCCAGAACTTCAATGTTTATTCCAAGCTCATTTCTAAGTTTAGCATTCAAAGTAAGATTTATTTTTACAAAACCAGTGAATGATAAACCCAAGGGATTATAAACATATCTTAAGAAAAACCTGTACTAAGCTTATAATGTCTAGTACTCTTGACCAACCAGCTTTCTAGAAGCTCTGGATTCTCCTAGTTGGTCAGGCTG
Organism: Tonatia bakeri; assembly: GCA_004024845.1. NCBI lineage: Eukaryota > Metazoa > Chordata > Mammalia > Chiroptera > Phyllostomidae > Tonatia > Tonatia bakeri. Next base: position 3,940 of record PVIA01000863.1, read on the forward strand.
TTAAAAATTTTCAGGAACAACCTGAGAAAGTTCTTCTGATTAAAAAAAAAGTGGTTCAATGACAAACAAAAAAATTCAACTAAATAAAAAATTGTGGATAATCTTTAAGCCTTGACAGACAAGGATGTCCATATTGGGAGAAGATTGAGAAATTGATGCAAAAAGAAAGGGTGAAATTGAGCACAAACTGCAACTAAATTGAATTAGTCTGAACATGAGAGGGGAAAAAAGGAAAACTAAAGAACTTCAGTGATTTCAGGAAGAATATAGCATGGTGTACTAAGTAGAAGGCCAGCCTAGAACTACAGCTAACAAGTACCAGGGAGAGGAATGAGGATGGGACAAGAGCAGGGATGCCAGCATCATGGGGTGGCAAACGGGGGTTGCTGGATATCGAGACTATTTAATAACTGTCTGTTCTCATAAAATTTGACTCAAGTTAGCATAAATAACAACAGTATAAATAGCTATTACCCTGCCCACTACACTAGACTGAGAGAAATTAAAAGCAACAGTGCCAAAAATATATTGATTCATGAAGACATTGAGACAACTCAGGCTGACACTGGGCTTCCTCACAGATATGTGCGTTATTCTTGGCACATGCTCACAGGTCCCTTAGCTAATTTATAAGATTTGGCAGCAAGTTGAGATTTTAGTCATTCCTGGTACCCACACAAACTGTCTGCAGCAAACTGCAAGGCTTATGCCTCAGCTCCTTACCCTTTTTACCTCCTTCCCATTAAAACACTCTTAAGGTGTATCTCTTCTACAGAAACCCGTTGGAAGTGACATTTGGAAAGGATCTGATACTAAGTAATAACATCTTCCTGGTTATGTCTCCCGAAGAATTGGTAGTTGGACAACAATGAAGCTGAACCTCAGTTCTGAGCCGCCTCTCAGGTGAACCCTAATGGGTCAGGACCGGCTAGCCTAGTCTTCCACCCATGCTTCCATCCATGTTTCAGAACACTATGCTACTCCTTCACTTCCTCAAGACTCTTTACTAGCTCCCCATTTTAAAAAAATATTAGTATGCTCCATGAAAACTGCTTTATAGTCAAGGAAGAGCAAAATATAGTCCTCACCCTCAAAAAGCTACAGCTCCATAGGGAGACTCTAATGATAATTTATTAAGCAGTTACTACATATCATTTGCTGTTCTAAATGCTTTACTTATGCATATGAACCCATATCATCCTCATTTTAAAAAAAAACCTATGAAATGGGAACTATTATTATCACCATTTGATTTCTGAGGAAAGTGAAACCCATGGAGATTTAAGTAACCTGCAGAAGTTCACACAACCAGTAAGACAGAGTTGGGCTCCACAACCCACGTTCTTAACCTCTGTGCTACAGTACTACTTGTAATGCCATAAATAGCTACAAAATGAAATATAGTGCCAAGAATAAATGCACTCTCTTTGTTTAATTTTTAATTTAATCGTTATTGCATTTTTTCATTACTATTTATCCCCCTCATACCCTCCTTCCCCCAGCAATCACCACACTGCCATCCGTGTCTATGAGTCCTTTTTCTAAAGGCATTCATTCCAGCTGAGAGACTGCAGAAGGTATCACAGAGACTAGTATCTGAGAAGAATAAAAAGAAAATGAAATGTAAGTCAGTCTACTTGGTCACTATTAACTAATGCCAAACAGAGGAGTGACTAAAATGATAGTTGGAAATGTTTTCAATTTCAAATATCACCCCAATCTGCACCTCCAAAGTACCAAATGCCTAATAATATATTAGAAGAAAGTTCTTGGATTATTAAGAAATACATTGGCTAAATTTTCTCAGGTCTTTTCAAAAATTGCAGGATTTCGTTCTTTCAGAGCATAGTAACCACGTGTTACTCAACTACCTCAACATACTGATCTCAATAATGAGTACATTTATAAAGTATTCTGCAAAATGGATTAGACCAGGAGCCATCCCCTGAGGCAAATCCAGCCTATGTTGGTAAATAACCTCTTACTGGAACCCAGCCATCTTCATTCATTTACATATTGTCTGTGGCTATTTTCACACCACAATGGCAGAGTATAGTAATTGCTGGCAGAAACCTTACAGCCTATACCGCTAATATATTTGCCATGTGTACCTTCACAGAAAAAGTTTTCTGACCCCTGGATTACAAGAGGACTTCAGAATGATCTCTCAATCGCATGAATATTTTGTACCCTTACCAAAAAAAAGTCTCCATGACTCTATTCAAAGGCTTCTATAGCATTCAAAATAATGCCTAGAACATCAATATTATCTTTTCTCAAACAAAGTAAAACCCAACCAACCCAGATTCATAGCCACTTGCTGTTTCATAAACTTCTGTTGTTTTTTCAAAACTGTTCCAAGTTACTGCTGCCAAAAGGATTATTTTTTTCATCTTCAAGAACTAAGTACTACATATACATGTATATGTATGTGTGTATACACACACACACACACACACATATATATATACACACACACATATAAGTACAAGGTACTCCCCTTGGAGTTATAAAATTCACTTCAAATAGGAGACAGGACCATTCTCTAAAACTTCACACTCTGGCATGCACGATATGGATGCAAACAGGTGCCATGATAATATAAACCAAAAAAAAAAAAATCCAAATTTACCCAGTTGGGTGCTTTCACAATTTTATCTTCACAGTCCCTTCTGGAAACATGTGTTCCAGAAAAGGCAATATAATAAGCATATTCACAGTAATGTACTTAAAAGACAACTTGAACTTGAAACTCAGGTTCTTTCTTCTAGCTTTCCAAACTAAGGATTCAACAGTAACATTTGATGTTCTTTTTCCCATATCCCCCTTCAAATTTTCTCTCACATCCCAATCTTCTCATTGTTGCTAGCCAAGTCAGTGTTTTGGTACCAGGCTCCCTCCACCGCAAACCAAATGCTGGGGACTGAATAAGTGTGTCCCCTCCCCCAACTCATATGTTGAAGCTCTAACCCTCCAATGTGACTATATTTAGACAAAGGACCTGTGAGAAAACAATTAAAGTTAAATTAAGGGTGGGGCTTTAATATGAGAGTATTGCTGTCCTTTATAAGATGAGGAAGAGGGCTCTGGCTGGTTTGGTTCAATGGACTGAGTGCCAGCCTGCAAACTGACAGATTGCCAGTTTGATTCCCGGCCATAGCACATGCCTGGGTGGTGGGCCAGGTCTTATCTCAAAATAAACCAAGTATGTCTCCAAATATTTTTCAACCCACCAGCATTAATTAATTAAAACACAAAAATAAAGTTGATTTTTGCTACAGTAACCAAAGAGAAATACATAATTTACTTAGAAATATCTTCACCCAAAATATATAGGCTCTATAGAATCAATGAGTAACAGAAAATCTCCATGAGAGATAGTATATTTCATAGGAAAACAGACTAAATATTATATGTATAAATATTATAATACAGTAGTCCACCTTTTATCCACAGGGGGTACATTCCAAGACCCCTAATGGATGTCTGAAATAACAGATAGTACCAAACCCTATACACTCATATACCAGGTCTTTTCCTACACATACATACTTATGATAAAGCTTATATTAGGCACAGTAATAGATTACAACAATAACTAATGATAAAATAGAACTATAACAATATACTGTAATAAAAATTATGTGAATGTGGTCTCTCTTTCAAAATATCTTATTGTAATGTACTCACCCTTCTTCTTGTCATGATGTGAGATGACAAAATGCCAAACCTATTCCTGCATCTGTGTAACTGACCCTTACTTGCAGTCAATGGCTTGGTATCACTCATTTCAGGGGACCCCTCGCTAGGTCTTTATACAGGCTCTATGCTTTCTGGAGCAACACATCTGTCAACAGGAACACACTTTCTGTTCAAGTCTTCTACCCACGAATCTAATGCCTTTTCCATCTTAACTCTGCATTTATCCTGCACTATGGCTGTAACTTTGCAGTGTGAAGGGTGAGAGAGAAGCTAGCATGAACTTCTTCTGCCTTCCTCACAATTTCATAGATAGAAGATCTGTTCTTACTGTACATCTTAGCAAGCTCAGCATAGGACTTTCTTTCTTTCCTTATTAAGCTGAGAACTTGCACCTTTTCACTTAAAGACACTTGATGGCTTCTCTTGGCATGTCTGAATTGCCAGCATGACTACTCTTGTGCTTTGGGGTCATGAGTAAGTAAAATGAGGGTGACTTGAACACAAGCACCGTGATACCATGACAGTCAATCTGATAACCAAGATATCCACTAAGTGGCTAGCAAGCTGGAGGTATCTGTAGCACTGGAACATGGGACAAACACATGATTCACATCCCAGGCAGGATTGAGTGGGACTCAAGAAATTTTATCACACTACGCAGAATGGCACCAATTTAAAATTTATGAGTTATTTATTTAATATTTTGAGACCATGGTTGCCCAAGGGTAACAAACTATAGAAATAAAACCAAGGATAAGGGTGCACTACTGTATAATGAATGCATATTTCATCTATTTGACAACTATTTCCAAATTAACTTATAGTAATAAAAAATCAGAATCCCAATATGGTTATTTGAATCTTTACAAAAATTATCTGAAATTTAGCAAAAATGAAGAGGTAAAAATAGCTAACAAAATTTGGGGAAAGAAAAAGTTATAGGGGACATACCTATATTAAACATTAGTTACACAAGCTGTAATAATTAATACAGTATTGTATTAGCACAAGAATAATAGACAATCATATAAAACTACAATGGCTTATAGATACTAGTCTGTAAAAGACTTTAATACTTGTTTAGAGAAACATTGTAAGTCAAAGGAAAATATAGACAAAATTGATATAATTCCAAGAATATTGACTACTGGAAAATAATCAATATACTCATAAAATTAAATTACATATGAATTATAGTGAACTACAAAAACTGAAACCTTAAAAGATAGATGAAAATAGATAAATATGTGAACTCTGTGTGAAAAAGTCATCTCTAAGCCTAAAAGCGGGAAAATAGATTTCACTGCACAAAAAGTCCCTATATTTATTTATTTATTTAAAAGATTTTATTTATTTTTAGAGAGGGGGAAGGGAAGGAGAAAGAGAGGGAGAGAAACATCAAGGCGTGGTTGCCTCTTGCACACCCCCTACTGGAGACCTGACCTGCAACCCACGCAGGTGCCCTGACTAGGAATTGAACTGTCAATCTGGTTCACAGGCCAGCCCTCAATCCATTGAGCCACACCAGCCAGGGTCAAAGTCCCTATACTTAAACTATTAGAACTAAAATTTTAAATCAAAAAATTAAAAGTAAATCAGGGGAAACTATCTGAAACAACCATGGCAAAGCATTACTAACCTTGCTCTATGAGGGACTCAAACAATAAGCAGTATGGTGGTATGAAGAATTACCCAAATGTTAACAGAACTTCATTTCTGGGTGATTTTCTTTCCCTCTTCTAACTTTATGTATAACTGAAATTTTCAGCAGAAAACAAAATTTTATATATATATATAATTAGAAATAATGTTATTAGGAAAAAGGAGAAGGAAACTATAAATGAGATAAAGAAATTGCCAAGAAGGTTCTCATTAGCAGAGAAAGGTTGCTTTTGGTTGAAAATTCACTACAGATTTTAAAAACAGAAGACTGCTGACACAAGAATTGCTCAGTAGACTGAGCACCAGCCTGAGAACCTAAGGGTCACCTGTTCAAGTCCCAGTCAGGGCACATGCCTGGGTTGCTGGCCAAGTCAGGTCTCCAGTAGGGGGCGTGCAAGAGGCAACCACTCATTGATGTTTCTCTCCCTCTTTCTCCCTCCCTTCTCCTCTCTCCAAAATAAATAAATAAGTAATTTTTTAAAAAGAATTATTGTACAAATGATGGCAAAGTGCTCTCCCGAGGAATGTTGGTTACCTAGTGTCTGATTCTGGAAGGGACTTTGGTCAAAAGGACAAAGGCAATGAACTTTGGAATACTAAAAGCAAAAACAATTTTATAAAGTATAATATAGTATTCAATCAATAGTATATTGATTATAGAATAGAATAGTATAAGAATATATACTTATTCTTAATAAAATGCTATAATCCAAATGAAAGCTCTCTCCTTCCATCTCATGACTTATGAATAGTCACAAAAGTCTACAATTGAATTAGTGCATCAGTATTCACTTTTGGATAATAGACCAAAAATGTTAATACAGATAAAACAAGGAGAGTTTAAGAGGGATAAAATCATGTTTTTAATATGGAGCATGTATCAGGGGACAATCAGAAATTGGAACTAAGAACTTATTGTTTGTATCCCGCTTAAAATAATCTATGTCCAAAATTGGAGTGCTATTGGCTTTCAGGTTTGAATAGAGTAACATTTAATCAATCACTCTAACAATTATTTATAAGTAGACTTCGATGTGCCTCTGTCATAGGCAGGAGTCAATACAAGTACCAAAGTAAGTGTTTCCCTATCTTGAAGCAGTTTCAGCCCATTGAGGGTTACAGAGAAGTAAACAGGCATAATGCCATAGTGTGGTAAATGTGGGATGGAGACATGCAGAGAGTTCTAACAGTATATAAGGAGCATTTATCTTTTACATGAGAAATCAGGCAAAACTTTCTGAAAGAATATACTTGTAAGCTGAGACCTAAGTATAAAAGCCAAATTAATATAGACAAGAAAAGGGTTAAAAGAAGAGAGGAGCCCTGATCAGTGCAGCTCATCTGCTTGGAGCATCATCCTGTAACCAAAAAGTTATGGGTTCGATTGCCAGTCAGGGTATATAAGACTGAATTGGTCATCTCTTAGCAAGTCCTGCATAGATGTGCCCCTCTCTTTAGAATGTGTGGGTATGCATCACCCATATTGATCTGAATTCTCAGACAAAATCTACACCATTGATGATGCACATGCCTGGCCCCAAAAGGCAGTTGACTCAGGAAGAAAATAGGAATGTTTCTCTTTTTATGGATTATGTCTGAGAATTCAGAGCAAGAAGAGAAGGTAGGTAGCAGTCTCTTAGCACTACCACCGATGAAAGTTGCATTAGTTGAGGAGTTCACTGAGATAAGCTCCAAAGTTCCTTCCAACTCTAGTCTGTGATTTCATGCATTTTGAAATGGGTCATTTTGAAATACAGTAGGAGAAAAAAGTTTGTGCAATAGACAGAAACCAAAATTTTATTTTATCATGTTAAAATGAATGACTAAATGACAGACATGAGTGAAAGAGGATGGCAATTGTTTCATTAGCAGTGTATGGGGAGTAGAAGGCATTATAGCACTGAGGTACCATAATGTTTTCACATTGAAAGAGCTTCTCAGAAAAGTCAGCAACCTTGGCTCAGGGTCATTCTCTCTATCCCTAGTGGGACATAGTACACGCAACATTAATTATACTCATTAAGAGGAAAATCTTGAAAATGCCTTCAAATTAGGGTCCCTCTAAGTAAAAAAGCTAAAGAAAAAGGTCTTCTGACAGACATTTTCATTCCTCTGCTCTTGGTTTGGCTTTTGTCTTAATAAGAGGAAAAAATTAGAGGGCTGCCACATGCCACCCTTTTAAAGAGGTACTTAGGGGACAGCATCACTACCTACTCCCACCTGCCTAAGCCTATCTTTGTCTAGGTGACGGATTCATAATCCCCATGTGTAAAATAGGATAAAGGCTATTATTCTGGAGTTTCTCCAAATTTTGAGAGAATACAGGCCAATCTTTGAAGTTTCAGAATACAAACAGAATAAGTTTCAGATTAATTTCATTACTTGAGGTAATAAAGTGGGCCAGCAGGTAGGGAATTTCCATGTTATCTTTGGAATGCTGTTTATATAAAATGAAGAGAAACAAGTTCAACTATTTCTCCCTAGCCCTGTGCTTTCGCCTAGCTTCATTAATACCTGCTGTTTCCAGCTGAGGTGTTTCAAAGCATCATATGGTCATCAGGACTATCCTTAGAGCAACAAGAATGCTCTCCTGGGTTCTCACTTTAGAGGGACCAGCTCTGGCCTTCCTCTGGCCAGGACCCTCTGGGCAGGATAAGAAATCAGAAGGTTCCAGGGGACATGTCCACTTGAAAACCATTTCCTCCCCACACTGGGGATACTGAAGACCTAGAATTCCCTAAGTCTACAATAGGTCACTTCCATGAATCTAGTCCCTCCCACCCCTGCCCCCAGGGTGGCAGTGTCACAGCAGGCATACCCCTAAGCCTAAAGACAGCTGTGACTAAGATGCAGGGGAAGTCCAGATGGGATGTCCACCTGCCTGTGCATGGCCACTCTTCCTAACAGACGCAGCCAGGGGTGGAAATTACAGGCAAGCTGATGGCCAAAGACCCCGAGTTTCACTCTTTCCCTGTATGAAGCATACCCTCAGGTAAACCCTGTGGGAGAAGCACAGCACACCAGCCACCTTGAGAACTGTTTCAAGCTAGTAAAATCCAAAAGTTAAATCTCATGGACATTTGTGGAGACCATTAGGGTTCACTCCTCCTGTCTCCTCCTTCCTTTCCTTCCCTTCCCCAGGGGAAAGCTGCTGAATCTTGTCCCTCCAACTTCCAAAGATCAAAATGAGGGAAGAGCAGCACCAGGGGATCCTTGGTCCTTCTTCCCCTCAAGCCATAGTGGCTTCAGTCTCCAACCTCAAAGGAAAATACAAAGAACTCCAAAATCTAAAGCCATCACTTTCTTTTGAATCACTTGCCCTGATCTCTCCTTCTTAGTCAAAAAGACAACCAGGCTAATGAAGTACGTTTGCGTTTAACACAGAGGAATGGCTGCAGACTAGGGAGACAGAGGCTGCTGGATTCCAATTAACTTCTCCACTTAACTTTGATTGCTGTGTTACTCTGGATGAACTCGCTCTTTGTTAGTAAACAGGGGTGAGGATATCAAAGATTAATGATGGCACTGATTGTAGCCACACAATAGGACCCAGATGTTCCCATACTTATTGCTTCCTCTCCTTGACCCTCTTTCCTGCAATTACTAGATAGAAAATGCAAATATGGCATTTAGGAAACCTGACACAAGCCCGAAGTAGTGAGACAGTTAGGATCTAAACTTTGAATCACATTTTCTCTTATACTCAGATTTCATTAGTTAAATACCACCATAGCAGACATACCAAAAGGGTGGGGGGAGAAAGCATTCTTGAACCTGAGAATAGAGAAAAAGTTGAAGACACATTGAACATGTATAATTGTTTGATATCAAAGCCAAATCTTGATGAAAAAGACATGCTCTACTACATAGCAAGTTCATGTACCACAAAATCAATCTCAGAACAGAATCCAGACTGAGGGCTCCGCAAACTACACCAAACTACACACACACACATCTCATCCATTTGTAGGCTGATCTCACTGGTCAGTCACCTCTTTCATCTAGCATTTCATTTCTCTTCATGAATTTCCAAACTACCATAGATCTTTGGTTGGGAAATCTTAGAAGTAATCTAGTCTACCTAGTATTGCAACCAGATTGTATTGCACCTAATCAGAATTTTTACAAAACTAACAGATCAAAAACAAATTACAATGTAAACCTCCCAATACACTACAGGGATAAGGAATCGAAGAGATTGCTAGCACTCGACAAACCTGGTTCCTTTCTTCCTCCTATGTACCAGGCCCTCTTGTCATTAGGCAGAACTGTGTGATTAATTCCGGCAAACAGACTGAGTGGAAGAGCCATGATTCACTTTCACCTGAAGCAGTGAGAAAGTCCTGCATCACTCTTCTTCTCTGGTGTCTGTCCTCAGCAAATGTGGAGCCATGTGTCATGAAGGCAGAAGCAAGATGGTACCTGCCTGGATTTCTAAGTCACCCACTGCTTGGAAGGAAGCATCCCTAGAAAATCTCTAGAACAACAGACTATACGAGTCAGAAATAAGCCACTGAGGGGTAGAGGAATTTTATTGGTTGTTGTTTTTACTGTAGCATTACCTACTGTATCATAACTAGGATAGGTATATTCTCAAAGTAAAGATATCTAATATATTAGAGGTGATTTTATTAATGTAGTCATTAGACCAAGAGATCAATCAATGAGTTGATTTGGTAGTTGATTTGGTAGTGTATATATATATATACACACACACATATGTGTGTGTGTGCGTGTGTGTGTGTATATTCCAGCACAAATAATGCCCCCTTTTATTACAAACTCATAAACATGTAATTCTGTAACATAACAATATCACACTCAAGCACACCATATGATATCTCAGGTGAAATGTTCAAATTGCTGTCCATTTTGTGTGAGACAGTCATGTACCCTACCAACCACACTCAATGGTGTTACTTCTGCTGGCCCCTGTATATATACCGCATTTCTCAGACCATAAGACACACCTAGGTTTTAGGGGAGAAAAATAGGGGAAAAAAATTTGAAGCAAAAAATGTGGTAAAAAAAAATGTGTCTTATAGTCTGAAAAATATGGTATATTTTCACTAAATTGTGATACTCATAGTTCAAAAGTGGTTTCTAAAATTTATGAGCAAGTCTATATAACATTTACCTTGTCTGAAATTTAACCTGAGGGCCCACTAGTTAGAACTTCCCTGAGGAATTTGTGGCATCAAACATCAAATCATTGGATCATATTTTACCCAAAAACACAAAACAATACCTAAGACAATCTATAATAGTATACTTATATTTTTCCTGCCCCAGGCCCACAAATATACAATATACCTTCACACACATATACACACAAAGGCACACAGCCACAGAAACAGGTGCATGATCTACTCTAGGCCACAGCTCTGCTAAGCACCAGAAATAGTTAAAGAAGACGTGATCACTACACTTGAGGAATTACTTCCAAAGATCATCTCATTCCCTCTTGTAAATGGTCTCCTTCAGACCCATCCACCTAGTTGTCACATATACTCAGATGGGCCTCTGAGCCCAGCTCCTATTCCAGGCAAAGATGTACACAGCTGTTACTAGTGTATCTCACGAAACAAGCTCATTGAGCCTCTGGGCCTAAGTGTATACTTTCCCAATGAAACTCTGCTTCTTTAATAATGTTTGTTCTCCCTGTTTCAAAACTCATATTCTGAGAGTGACATCAGCGAGACGGCACACTAGGAATCTCCAGGCCCCCATTCTTCCACAGAAACAATTTTCAAATATACTACAGACTGACTACAATAACTTTATAAAAGCTCTCAGAACTACTCAAAGATCTACAGCAACCAAACAGACACCTAATCAAGGAAAAGGCCGTTCAAAATGGCTGAAAGTTTGTATGGTTTCCATTTGCTTTTGCCACCCTTCCCCCCACACTGAGGAGAAGTCAGGAGGAAGGGGCCCGATTCTTGGTTCCCTCCCTCAGCGCCCCCACCCTAAAAAAGTAGAACACATTTGCAATGTTCTAATCTGTCTGTGTGCTATCTAGCCCTTTGCTAAAAAAAAAAAAAAAAAAAAAAAAGGTTTGTCAACCGTAGTCTAGAGAAGAAAGTGAAGAGAGTCAAAAAGACTAATTAGGATGCTGCAAAGTAAGCATGGCTTGAAGTCATGTCTAGACTGAGTGGTTGTCAAGAAGAATAAAAAAGAAATTAATCCAAGAGATAACAAGTGCACAAAATGTGGTGAAATTAAGTCATAGAGGCAGTAATGAGAAACAAAAAGAAAGCATTTCTCAGCTGATGAATGGTAAAATTATTGGCCAACATAGAATTTAGGAGGAGAAAGCTGATTCCGCTGAGAGCTCTGAATGTGATTGAGTTTGAGGGGGTAGCCAGAAATGCAAGTACAAATTAGACCAGATGACAAGCTTTAAAACCTAGGTTGGAAAGTCATCAATATGGAAATGATTGATGAAAGGTATGGGAGATGATGAGCTCTCCAGGAGCAAAAATAGAAGGAGAGAAGCAAAAGGCCAGGATTCTGAAGACAACAAAGACCTACATTAAATGAACAAATGTGACACTTTAGTCATTCACCAAATCCGGGTATCACTCAATGTAAAAGTTTATCCCCTGTATAATTTCCTAACATTGTAAATGCATTCTCGCTTTGTGTACTCTTTTTAAAAATGTCTATTGAATACCTACCAGGTGCAAAGCATTGCGTCACGTGGTAGAGGCATAGGAAAAAGCCTGATTCCTGTGCTCAAAAGGCTTTCTAACTTTCTGTGGGCAAGGACATGAAAGTGAAGAGAAGCATAAGACTGAATGCCAACTTGGGGAACAATGAGGATGGGACAGGTCTAAGAAGTAACCAACTTCAAGGTTACTTGCTAAAATACAAAAGTTACATACACAATGCATGTAGGATACTTTTATATCTCATTTATTGCTCTATTGTAGTTGTGGAGAATGCTCCCAAGCCTGGAGGGATGGAAATGATAGCTATTAAATCTTACTCATCTACTGTCCACCACTGAACATTGCAGGCATTAAGTATTTCCAGAGAGGTACCATGGCAACATCAGTACACTTGCCTTGCCTTATGATTACCCTGCTCTCTCTACAACGTGCCCATTGATTCATTTTGTCAGTGCTGCTTATACATAGAGAAAAGCAAATTTATCAGTAAAACCTGCTAGGCAGATTCCCTCAAATCTGTCAAAAAATCAGGGCCTTAAGGCATCCAAAGCTCACCTCGGCTGTGCTTTTTTTCTGCAAGGTAACAGCAGAACTACAACATAATCAGGGAGGCATTATTCTCCAGAACTGACTTTTAATCATATCATTTTATAATGTAAATAGCAAAAGTGGTTTAGGCTGACTCTGAGACCCTGGAGCCCTCTGGGGACCTCCATACTTCTCACTGGCTGACCTCTCAGGACACCCATGGGTAAGGGAGAAATGAGCGGAGGCCAAGTCTGCACTGTTTAGAAAGTGTATGAGAAAAAATATAATAACCTCTGCTTTTAGATGGATCTTCTGAGCAAACAAATCTGGGTGGACCAGTTAAGAAAAATCTCTGCTTCTGAAGAAACCAACCTCTAGGGAAGCTTTCACAGATGACAAAGTTAGCAGTCCAGTGACCAAAAAGGGACATTATACTTTAATATGTACTGCTGTTAGGACAGATGTGGTTAAGAGAAGAGAACAAGACTGCCCTGCATATATCTAGAAAACTAAAATAGAAATAACAATGCTGACTTTGCCATATTTTGCTAGGAGTTAGTATATTTACTCACTTTCAGTTAAGCAGGAAAAGAAGGTCTGAGTTGAAGATATTGCTCGTGAACTGGTTAAAACAGGATCAAAAGTCAGATAAATTATCATAAAGTGATGAAGTTTTATTCCATTCAATTATTTACTGCTCACTGAAGGTCCCATTTCCCCACCCAACAGGAAATTGCCATTCTTAGAAATGAAAAACATCCATCAACCTATACAAGTTTTATTGCACATATAAAAATCCTTATTTTACCCCCAGCCAGTGTTGCATTGGGTCACACTGTAATGGAGCAAACTGGGGCACAGCCCTGTGGTCCCTTGACATGTGACCCAACAATTAGTATAGAAGGAAACAGGTTTTTATTCAGAGGATTCCAACCTTGGAGGGGCTGAGAGCACTCTTGCTCAGAGCCCTGTTCTCTTATGAGATCCAGCAGTTCCCTTGTTCTCCAAAAGGCTATAAGCCAAAACTATGCCCAGAAGTTCCCCATGTCCTTATCTGTTCATAAGCCAGCTGCACAAACAGGTCTCTATCCCCTCTGGAAGGTGCACTTGTGGGTCTCAGAGTCACCATCCTCTTGCAGCAGCTCTCTCCTTCAGGATCTGGGGTGCACTGTTCTCAGCCTCCATGTAGTGGTTAGGGAAACACGTGCCATGTTACATTGGATCATGGTGTCTCAGAGGCAAGACAGTGACTTCTCTGATTGTCCTTCAGAGAACCAGAAATCCACAGATCAGCATTCCCAGTCCCAGTTCAGCTCCACGGATGTCCCACAAATCCATGCTTGCTGAGGCAGGTCCCCGCACAACTGCATCAGCTCTCACCTTATACCCTTTCCTCCTGCATGGCTTCTGCCTCATTACAGACCACATGGCACCTTCCTCCTTACTATTCCAGGCCACATGGCAAGAAAAACCCTTCTCTTTCATCCTGCCTTTATTTTAAATGCTTGGTCCAGAACTTCCTATATGACCACAAATCTGGCTCCTTCTATGATAAGCTACTTTTGCCAGTTCCCCTGTATCTTTTACCTTCTTTCAGCTGCTATCTTTAGTTAGAGCAAGAGTTCCCCATGACACAGGGGCACCTGGGATGGACATCCACCTCCTCTGGCTATGTCACGAGTCATAATGCACCCTTAAAGTCACTACACCTTTTGCCTGGGGCAGCAGGACAACTATTAACTCACCACGGCTATGCAAAGTATCTTAACTGGTATTGTCCACTCCTCCCTTCCCCCAATCCAGGTTTGTGGAAAATATGATTCTATTTTCAAGGACCCCTGCTCTGCACCCCATTGCAACATCACCCTGTCTAAATACTAGTAGAGTTATAGAGTAAAAAGGTCCTGGAGGAGTACTTGTATAGTAAAAATCTCCTTGTACTATTTTAAAAATTTACAAGCTATGTCACAAATGAGAGTTATGTATGGAATCCAGGTATAAGTATGGTTTGGTTTTCAATTCCTTTAAGGAAGACTAAACAACTATATTTCTCTCTAAGAGCTTCTTAGAGTTCATCAGAGGTTGGTTTTGTTTTTTGTTTTTTTTTTTCATGTAGGGGTGGGATTCAGGGTGAGCATGGAAGAAGGTGTTTTCACTGAGTTTAGATATTGCTGATTTATAAACAAGACTAGTGCCATCTAGTAAGAGATACATCAGAAAGAGGCTCATTAGCTCTGGCTGGTGTGGCTCAGTAGACTGTCAGCCTGCAAGCCAAAGGGTCACTGGTTGGATTCCCAGTCAGGGCACATGCCTGGGTTGTGGGCCAGGTCCCCAGTAGGGGGCACATGAGAGGCAACCACAGATGGATGTTTCTCTCCTTCTCTTTCTCCTTCCCTTCCCCTCTCTTTAAAAATAAATACAATCTTTAAAAAAAATAAAGAGGCTCCTTTGAAAACTAGACTTTCAAGGAAAGAGAATATGTATTTTTTTTAATTCTGCAAAGTCTGAAGAAAGGAAAAATTGAGAAGAATGTTAGAGTAGTTGGACAAATCTTTCACTCATACAAAGGATTTTATAGCATAAAATCACATAAACACCAGTTCACCTAACCAATGTGACCTAGTCTCTAAAGCAGTCAGCTGGATCTGAGAGTAATGCCATGTGCCAAGTAACAATGTTTTAGTCAATGATGGCCTGCACATAATGTGGTGGTCCCATAAGGTTATAGTACAGCTGAAAAAATCCTGTCACCTTGTGACACGGTCATAATGGCATATCAAAACAAATAGTCACTTAGGGAGAGATCGGATGAATAGAGATGGTGGGGCATGGGGGTCATGCTGTTTTGGGGACCCCCAAAACAGAATTATCTTCTGAAGGGCAGGCCCCTTGTACTACAGGCTTCCCCCACTAGGTGAGTGCTCTAGGAACCCATCTGTATCAGTGTACCAGCTAGCGTTGTTGTGAGAGGCTGCATTCAGCTTCAGTTAATATTTTTGAAGAGTCTTTCAGCGTGGTTGCCCATTTCATGATGGGTGATTTACAAGTGCACCTTCCCACACCATACTGAGTATTCAGCAGTTTTTGACCAACAGTGGCACGACCCCCATGCCCCACACACCCTATTGACTTGATCTTACCCCAAACGACTACTTTTTGTTTCCCCAGATGAAAAAAGTCCTTAAAGGGAACCATTTTGCCGATGTAAAGAGGTGAAACAGAAAATGGCAGAAGCACTAAAAGGCACCAAAATCAATGGGTTTAAAACCTGTTTTGAGCAGTGGAAAAACTGTCTCAATAGATGTATGTCCTCAAATGGAGAGTACTTTGAACATGACTGAAGTTTAAACATGTAAGAATAAATACACAAATATTCATAAATAAATCCTGGGATTTTTTGGTCCCCAACCACCACCACCACTACCACATATTTGTAACAAACAGAAGACTCAGGAAGTTTTTCTTTTTATCTCCTCCTTAAATGCCCAAAAGAATTTCTTTGATAGAGGGCCTGGTCTAGAAAAAGAGCTATTCAGAGATAACTACAAAGAGTATGGGCTATGTGAGGGGCAAATTTGGGGAGATTCTATAAAACTGGCTAGTTCACAGTCCCTATATCCTGTTGTCTCTGCACGTCAGGACAGACATTTGTTTACCACACATTTGCTCTTCTCATCTTCCTGAGAACTGTATTCCTCCCTTCGAAGTTACAGACCCCTATCCATTCCATAGCTCAGAATGACAAACAAGCTTCAATGGCCCAACTTAGTTTGTTTTGGGTCTCACATTCTTATAGGGGGGTGTGTACATACATAATTCAATTTGTTTTTCTCTTGTTAATCTGGTTTTTGTGTTCATTTGAGTATGGACCAGCCAAAGAACCCAGAAGGACAGAAGGACAATCCCCTCCTACCCACCGCCCCTTGACAGTGTCATGTAATGCTGTTCACACTACTTTTAAAACTACAACAACCACTGGTAGCACCATGTGAATATTTAAGTGGCTACATTTTTTTCTATTAAAATGGAATATTTCATTGCAAATGCAGATTGTATTTCTAATCAACATTACATATAAATACTGTCAAATTCATCTTTGAAGCTTCTGGCTTATCCTGGTACTATTCCATAATGTCTAATTTTAGACAGTAAATATTTAATACTCATATTTCTCCTATTTGCATGAGCAAAACAACATGTTTCCTGGCTTTTAAAACCCAAGCTATTAACCTTATTAACTAACTAGGCACTCTGTTGTCTTCAAATATGAACATAAAGTAAACCTACAGCTTAACTGTTCCAAATTAAAGGCTATCTTTTTTTCTAATATTTTATCTATTTATTTTTAGAGAGAATAGAAGGAAGGGAGATAGAGGGAGAGAAACCTCAATGTGCAAGAGACACATCGATCAGATGCCTCTCGCACACCCCCAACTGGGCACCTGGACCGCAACCCAGGTATGTGCCCTAGACTGGGAATTGAACCAGTGACCTTTTGTTTTTCAGGCCAGCACCCAATCTACTGAGCCACACCAGCTAGGCCAAGGCTGCCTTATCTTTAATCTGCCTAGGCCACACACATTCTGGGTTTTCTTCATCCTATAGACACTGATCAGCAACTACTGTTAGGAAAAACTAAGCATTTCTATGTGTTTATTGTAGAGACACAGGGCTTCCTTGGACTTAATGTAAAACCCTACTTAGAAAACGAGACAAATCTTTTATTCAAAGACTGAACTACACTTTAGAAATCCATAATTATCATTATACACTTTTAAAGGGCTGGAGCGCTGATGCCACAAGGGTGATAACTCAGTTTCACTCTATTGCTACAGAAACAAAACATTTCAAAGCAAATAAAAAAATAGCATTCAATGATCCAGCCAAGAGGATATTAAATTTAATTTGGCACAGCCTAAGGGTCACGCATCCTGCAAGGCACATGGATTAAACTCTCTCAGCAAAGATGAATTGAAGAGATGTCCACAGAGCCACCACGAGAGACAACCATCCAATTCTAAAGTGTCAACAAGCAGAATTCTGCAAGATTTGGGTTTCCACATTGCAATGGGTGGATCTCACATGTACTGATTGCATTGCCCAGACCATCTGTTAAAGGTCTACCTTACAAAAATTGGGGAAAAATTTTTGTAGTTCGATTTTGCCTTATATTCAGGAAAATTCACAATTACCTGTGTGAGTAAACAAAAAAAGAAGACTCATTTTGGGTTCAGAGTTGGTTAGCTTTATGAGACCTAAGGAAGACCATCAGCAGAGTCAACCATCTGAATAAATATATTATTTAAGAGGCCATCCCAATGGAAAACATCTTATTCACCATCCTGTGTTAATGCATGAATTTCCATCAACATTAATATATTTCTTATCATCCTTGTGTCCAGATATCTCCTTAAAAATGCAAATATTCCTGGGGAGGGATGTGTACTCAGGACTGCAGCTTCCATAGATGATGCCTTTTTGTGAATTAGAAAAAGGTGTCCAGTTGGGCAAACACCACTCCACCGGAGTAAGGCTGTGGCGCTAGGGTTCATTTGAGCCCTCAGCAGCCCCTTCAGCCTATGGTGTTTGCAGACAAACACATTAGGCTGCCGGCTCTTGTTTCCTTGGGCGCCTCCATACTGCTGATGATGCTTTTGAAAAATAATGTCCTACTTATCCTAGGCAAAGCCTTCTTGAGAGATCCCAAAATCAAATTTCACAAATATTATATCGACAATTCTGAGAAAAGACTTACATTTTAGGCTGCACCTGGCTGGTACCTCAAGGACAACTGAGCTTACCAAGCCTCTGACACGTTTGATGCTTGCCCCAAAAGGAAACCCTCTCAGTCACCTAAATGTGAGTTTCACCACTCACCGTCTCCTCATCCCCAACCAACTCTTTCTTTTACTAAAAATCTCCCAAAAGTTGTATTCTTTGATCCAGTGGTGTGCTGAAGCAGGCTCATACAAGCCTGCTAGAGTCAGTTGTGCACATCAGCCAACTTTGCACTGGGGGATGTTACATTGGCAGCGTGAAATCAGCCATAGCAGGAGTATTTTATACTAGGTTGGCCAAAAAGTTCGTTTGGTTTTTTCCCGTACGGTGGCTCTACTAGTGCTTAGCTGTCTTTAATTTCATTTGAAACAATTTGGTTAGACTGTATTGTGGCAGAGATCATATAAGTGGGCATTAAAAAAACTTATCAGAATTGGTGAATTTTTGTGTAACCATTTTAATGTTGAATATGGAAGAAAATATACATTTCTGGCATATTATGCTTTATTATTTCAAGAAAGCTAAAAATGCAACTGAAAGGCAAAAGAAGATTTGTGCAGTGTATGAAGAAGGTGCTGTGACTGACTGAATGTGTCAAATAGGTTTGCAAAGCTTCGTGCTGGAGATTCCTTGATGGACGAGGTGACATGGTCAGTAGACCAGTCAAAGTCAACAGCAATCAATTGAGACATTAATTGAGAACAACCAATGTTCTACCACACAGGAGAGAGCCGACATACTCAAAATATCCACATCAATAAAGTTATTGGTGGACATGAAAAATGTGTCTTTTATTTTAGAGAAAAAACCAAAGGGACTTTTTGGCCAACCCAATACTTTAGGAATCAGCAAACACTTGTTAAAGAAACAGGAACAAGCTCAGGGAGGGGCCACTTGCCTGGGGCAGCAAACCAAGACCTCATTATAGTTCCTCCCAAGAGTAGAACATTAAGTTGGAATTTCCTGATCAATGCTAGTGAGATAACCTGCCAGATAAGACCCTTGCCACCCTTCCCCCCACCCAAGACAGGTGACCTTGCCTGAAGCAATCTTTTTCTTTTCCTTTGCTAATAACTTTCTTGTTCTGCCCAGTCTCCTACATAAACTTTCCATTTGGTACAACTCCTCAGGGCATCTCTCTATTTACTGGATGGGATATTGTGCTGCTCAAGAGTCATGCATTTAAGCCAATTAAATCTTCAAATTTAGGCTGAATTTTGGGTTTCAATGTATTACAAATGAGGGCTTTTTAAAAAGTGAATAGCCAATTTTTAAACAATTTACCAGCACACCATTGCTACATTTCCAAAAATTAAAAAATTCTCCTACTCAAAATTAATTGTTTTCTCTTCATCACTCGTTTTTTTTATTAGTCAGCTACAAGCTGGTTCTCCCATGATATCATTATTTATCTTGAAACCCTCTCAGGTGGAAGTAGCTCATTTTACCATATTCCTATGACAGATTTCTTTCAGGAAGCCCTGAAAAGCATTATATTAAAGAAATACAGGCCTGACTGGTGTAGCTCAGTGGACTGAGCATGGCCTGTGAACCAAAGGGCCGCCGGTTAGATTCCCAGTCAGGGCACAGGCCTGGGTTGTGGGCCAGGTCCCCAGTGGAGGCCACATGAGAGGCAACCACACATTGATGTTTCTCTCCCTCTTTTTCTCTCTCCCTTCCCCCCTCTCTAAAAATAAATAAATAAAATCTTTAAAAATATATAAAGGAATACACTTATCCCATTACAGCATCCAATTTTTTATTCTATAATCATTTGCCTCATCATATTAAATTTTCTTATGTATTTGCCTCTCCAGTGCCTTGAAAGCACTTGTGGGCAGTAACTATGATACACTGATTTTTGTACACCCAGCAGATTCTTCTTGCTTCCTACTGCTGCTCAAAACCATCGCTCTGCTTATCTTCCTGTAGAAACATCTCAGCTTCAAGTTTGCCTTGCCTGGCTCCACTTCCCTCTGCATCTCCCCCTTGTAGTCTCCTCTGTGTCTTAAGCAGCAGCGTTATACTCAATGAAAACTTACAGTCCTCCTTCCAAACCTAAGCCCCGCTACCATGCTAGGCAACTTCATCACTGAAGATGGTGCATGCAATTTATACAGCCACAAAAATCCACAATTTTTCAACCCCATTCTACTTCGGTTACTATCTCCTAAGACTACACTCTGGACCTTTATTTCTCCAAGTAATTTTCCACTAGAAATATTCTTTGAGGGAGAAAGAAGAATTTTCCAAACTCTACCCTTCCAGGTTCTTGGCAGAAACTTCCCTGGAATCAAAGACAGATTAACAGGAGAAAAAACAAACATAAGTTTTATAACATGTGTACCTGCCGTATACATGAGATAGACCTCCCCAGAATTAAGTAGGTTGCCAAATGGTCCAACCCAATACCTTATATACAATCTCCAGCTAAAGACAGATGTTGGGTTGGGAGGGGCAGTTATGGGAGGTGACCAGGAAAGGCACAGTAAACAAGGGTAAGGTTCTTACGCAGATTTAATTTTTGCCTTCTCTAGTAGTAAGAATTTCTATAGATTTATTCATCCTTTTCCTGGTACAGAGAGGGAGACCCCCTTACAAATGGAAACTTTTCTCATAAATGTAAATGTTTTTTTACCATAGAACTTCTACTGGGTTTTCAGATCTTTTCCTGTATCTGCAGTTTTTTAAAAAGAATCAGCTCAAAATAATCCTTTTGCAAAAAAAGACAAATTTTGGGGTGTCAAATTCTGCTCCCCTTCGATACCAAACTCCAAGTTCCCACTGGCTAAAAGCCTATCAATTCTTCCATAACACTTACTATTTAATATATCCAGACTACCTATATCTCCTTCATCCTTCCTTTTTCTCTCAGGTCATCATAACCTTCCAGTTCCACATATTTCCCTAGAATACTTGAATTCCATGAAGAATCATCTCAATCATTCTTGCCAGTACTTCCAACTCATTGAATCTGGCACCCCTCGTTGCTTTTTGCCCTGACAGCAGCCATTCTCTGAGACTTCATATGACCTTTCCAAAGAATAATAATTGTTACTTCACAAAAGAAGAGAAAAAATAAAATAGCCAAACTCATTTTTTGAAAATTCCACTGGAAATCAAATATTTAATAAATGCCAAAGGGTTTCCCCAAACTATGGGAAGAGGAGTAGCAATAATTTATATTCTAACTTGAAGAAAATATTTGGAAATCAATACTGCAACATATCCATATACTCTGACCCAGATTTTTAAATTCTTATCAATTTATACAGAGAAAATAACATATCACGGTATGTGACTATCAAAGTATGAGAAGGACACCCCCCCAAAAAAAAACAGAATTATATTCTGGAGAGTGGGCCTCTTGCAGTACAGGCTTTACCCACTAAGTGAGCATTCTCGGAACCCATCTGTATCAGTGCACCAGCTGGTATTGTTGTAAGAGGTTGTGTTCAACTTCAGTGAATTTCTTTTAAAGATTCTTTCAACATGTTTGCCCATTTCATGATGGGTGATTCACGAGCTCACCTGCCCACACTGCGCTGAGTGTTCAGCAGTTTCTGACCAAAAAACAGTATGACCCCCATGTCCCCTACTCCCTATTCACCTGAACTCACCCCAAGCAACTTTTTTCTTGGTTCTCCAAATGAAAAAAGTCTTCAAAGGGAACTGTTTTGCTGATGTGAAGAGATGGGGGGGGGAATGGCAGAAGTGCCAAGAGGCATCAAAATTGACAAATGCTTCAATAGGTCTATTGTATCAAATGGAGAATACTTTGAAGGTGACTGAAGTTTAAACATGTAAGAGTACAACACAATTTTTATAAATACATTCTGCATTGGCGGTGTCCCTCCTCATATGCCCAAGACAAAGCAGGCACCTCATAAATATTTTAGAAGGGATATGAAAAGGTATTTTACTATAATAATCTTTATAATAGAAAAAAAAGAAAAAACTGAAATGTCTCAGAATAAGGCATTACTTAAATAAACTGTTATCTTCACACAATGAAATACTGTGCATCCATTGAAAATTTTTAATTAAAAATGTGGAATTATATATACTATGTATCAATCAATGAAGAACAGTTTAAAAATTGTTAAGGAGAAAACCACAGGCCCCAAATGGCATCACTTGTACTAAAATCCCAAGATACGGTAACCTCACAGAAACGTCATTTCTTTAATATGACCTTTCTCCTTTCTTGCCCTTTAATTCAAGCTGGCCTCGTCCAACAAGCACCCTGACTCACCTACCTCCTTCTCCCTTGCATGTCCACTCTCTTAATCATTAAGCCTTCAGGACAATAAAGGTTCTGGTTGGCATCAAGTACTCTTAGGAACAAAGCCTCAGGTCTACTGATCACAGAGAGTAAGTTTCAGTCAAACTACAGATAATATCTAGACCTCAGTTATGTTTCAGCTCCAGGCCCAGAAAAGAAGCAAAATTAGATGAATCAAGCCCATGGCTGCATCAGGACCAGACGCACTGACCAACTAACTACCCCCTGCCCTAGTGCTGACCAATCAGTACAGACCACAACCCTAACTCCCTTAGTCACCATGATTAATAATCCTCCCCTGATATAAGCCATACCCTGGAAGCCATCAGGGAGCCAGGTCTTGAGCACTGTCTCACCTGTGACTCTGGGCATGGGTTGCTTCCTAATAACAAATTCTTACTTTCTTTGCTGCTCACTCTTGCTCAGGTCTTATTGGGCTTTGATGCCTGCAGGCAAATGGACACCTTTAGTCTAGTAACACTGCCTTCTCTCCTTCTATATGCAGCCTGCTGAGAGGAAGAGAAAAAATGACAGCTGCACAGACAGTTTTCATGACAGAGACATGGTTTCCCAATCTTGCTTTCTGCTCTTGCTTTCATTGAAATAATTTTATTATGTGAAAACATACATAACATGGTATTTGTCATTTCAAACATTTTTATCTTGCTCTCATTTTTACAGATGCCTTTCTGAATGTTCTCTACTCTCCTAGACAGCTTTACCCTATCGTTACCCCCTTCAGGGATCAGGTTTTCTCCTGGGTCACAACTAAAAGAAACACTCTCACACAAGCCCACCACTCACATTTGCAGAGCCCAGGGCAAGAGTAAACTGGAGGCCTTCCACTACAGCCTACATCTTCCCTTCTGTCTGCCTGGTTCTTTGCCACACTACAAGGAGCCTCTTTAACAAACCTAGGGACACCCCAAGCTGTGTAGCTGAGTTCTATCCCCATCCCCCAAACAGATGCCTCCTGGCCACTGCACAGACCCGAGACTACAAACACCAGTGTCATAACCCTCCATCAGAAAGACAGAATTGGGGAATAAAACTGTGTATGCCCAGAAAGTGGGCTGACGTATTTGGGAAGAAAATTCCAAAGTCTCAGGTACCTAGAGCATTGTTTCTAAGGGGAATCTTGAGTTCTCGGTGGATGTATCCCATGAGTTCCATGGACTTCCCACTTTGGAAAGAGGATGTGGCCATAGGAGGACCAGAACAGGGCACTCTAAGAACAGGACCCAAGGCAAGGTTTCTGGTTGCCTGGGTTTTCCTTATACTTATTTATACTGTGCCATATATACCCTCCACTTCAGGCAGACCAAAAATTTTCCTATTTCCAATGTATGCATGCTTTTACAACTTTAAGCATTTGACTATTCCCTTTTCCCTAAATGGAACTTCTTTCCCCATACACTGTCAAGCTAACTGTTCTCAGATTCAGTTTATCTACCATCTCCTTTGGAAGAGTGAGTTAGTTACACCTCCCCTGGGTTCCTACAGTACCTAGTCAATTTCTCTATTATGGCATGTATCACACCGCTGTGGCATGCTTACTACATGTCTGACTAAAACTACACTATGAGCACCTGGAGGGAATGGGCTATATTTTATCCTTTGTTCATTCCTTGATTCTAGAACCTTTTCCTGTTATGTAATGGGTATTTGGAATATAAACTCAACAAAGCAGTAAACAATAAACATTGATTGAATAATTAATGGATGACTGCTTATTTCTGATATTTCTGCATTTTATATTAAAATATGACTCTATTTCTTTTTTAAAAGAGATTTTATTTATTTACTTATTTATTTTTAGAGAGAGGGGAAGGGAGAGAGAAAGAGAGGGAGGGAAACACTCTTGTATCAATTGGTTGCCTCTTGCACACCCCCAACGGGGGACCCAGCCCACAACCCAAGCATGTGCCCTGACTTGGAATCGAACCAGCAACCCCACAAGCCACACAAGTCAGCATTCAATCCACTGAGCCACACCAGCCAGTGCTAGTCTTTATTTCTTAAAATTTGCTAAGAGTATTGTATTCAGTCTGTTTTTCAATAAATTCCAATCATAAAATAAAGACTACTTTTGTGTCTATCCATAGGATTCATATATCAATCAGAACAAAAGTCACATAACAGTGCAATCTAGAATTTTAGGTTCCCCATGAACAGACCCTAAGACAAGGATTTGGGTGCAAGTCTTTTATTTTGTAAGTGATCCCAGAAATCACTGTGAGTAGAAAAGAGACAGAAAAAGGAGGAAAGCTAACAAAAGGTGTGCTAATAACTAGCTTCTGCTATGCGCATCTGCACCAGTAGCCTCTGCTATGTTAGTTACCTCTCTGTCTTCTCAAAGAGAAACAACAAAAGCCATTTAGGTTTTGAGGAGAAATTAACGAAAAAAAAAAAAACAAACCTCAAAGATTCTGTGATCTCATTCTTCTAACCTTTAGATCTACCTACTTCAGGAACTTCAGGTTCCTCTACTGTGTGACCCAGACTTTGAAGCTCTCCATATTCCCCATGTTTTACACATGCACACCTCATCATATTAATGGAGAAAAATGAAGCAATAAGCCCTTCTAATCTGCTATGCCAAAAGAAATATATACAACTAAGTAATGTAAATCACAGATTCCCCACCCTAAAGTTAAAGGTATAGTAAGTTTTAAGTAATACACAAAAGTAAGCCCCAAACTCTTTAATTCTCCAATACCACCTTAGAATACCATCTCCCCTGCCCCCATGAAATATGCATGCAATGAATAGGAAACAAAATTACACTGAAAAGGAAGTGCTAGATGAGTGCTCAAAACTCAATTTCATGCTGTAGCAAATTCAAGTTTCTCAATTTCATGGACATGTGTGAGGAGAATTGAAATGGTAAATGTTAAAATTGCTAATGCCAAGTGTCTCAGTTAGGTTTTCCTGTATAACAAATCACTCCCAACTCATGAAATATAACAATAGGCATTTATTTCTTGCTCATACATCTGTGTGATCAGCTGTGAGTTCAACTAACTGGGCTCAGGCTTAATTCTAAGTCACAGATTGGGTTCAAGTGTGGTTCACATGAATAATATCCTCCTTGGACCAGAGAGCTAGCTGAGCAAGAATATTTCATGGCAGAGGCTTACATAGTGTAAGTCCAACTGCACTGGCATTTCAAGCCTCTTCTTACATCACATTCACCAGCATCTCATTGGCCAAGGCAAGGCCCATGGTCCAGCCACGCCCAATATCAATGGGATATGGTGGTATGCAATCTTCCCATAGAGAAAGAGAGAGGGTAGGATGATTATTTGCTGAACAAAAATATAATCTACCACACAAAGTCTACAGTAGTCACACTGGCTGGTATGGCTAAGTGGATTGAGTGCTGGCCTGAGAACCAAAGGGTCACAGGTTTGATTCCCAGTCAGGGTGCATGCCTGGGTTGTGGGCCAGGTCCACTGTAGGGGGCGCATGAGAGGCAACCATACATTGATGTTTCTCTCCCTCTCTTTCTCCTTCCCTTCCCTTCTTTCTAAAAATAAATATAGTCTACAGTAATCTCATGTTCAGTTTTGCCTAGGAATAGAAACATCAGCCTTTGCTAGTATGGCTTAGTGGATTGAGCACCAGCCTGTGAACCAAAGGGTTGTTGGTTCGATTCCCAGTCAGGGTACATGCCTGGGTTGTGGGCCAGGTCCCCAGTAATGGGCATGCAAGATGCAAACAACTGATTCATCTCTTAAACATTGATGTTTCTCTCTCTTTCTCCCTCCCTTCCCCTCTCTCTAAAAATAAATAAACAAAAAAAGTTTTCAAAAAAAGAAACATCAAATCAAGCTCCCTAATAATGCAGCAAACTCTGACTATATTCAACAGTTAGGAGTTCAAAGTGGAGTTCTTTCTAGTTTGGTCGATGAATATTTTGTAAACAACATCTAATGCATCTTCACATCTCTGTGTTTTATAAACAGTTCAACAAATTAGATGTCAAAGAGTCCTAAGGGCGGAAGTTTCCTGATAAGAGGAATCTCATAAAGAAATTATGGTATATTTAGAAACCAGAATGACATTTCCATCCTTTATTTGTTTACCACTTGAACTTTAGCAACTATATGGCAATGCATTAAGTCTCCTTACTCATTTTCTTGGTGATTTTCCACCCTCCTGAAAAGTTACAGACCCAGTAGTTCAAGGACTTCATAATTCACCAAAATTGTCTAAACTTCTAGAGAAAAAATTTTTTCTCTGAAATGCTCAGGACTTAGAGCCTATCAAGCTAAAGCTGACCTGTTTCCAGCTTGAGGTTCTTCTCAATCTGTGGAATTTATGAATAAGTCCATTTTTGCTATGGTATCCCTTTAGGGTAAAGAGATAAAAAAAATGATTCTCATCTTTGACATCCCAGCAATAATAGCAGTACTAGCAGGAACAACTATTCCAATTACAGTTCTGACCAGTGGCTATAAAAGCATCACTTTGTACATAAGCCCCATGAAAGCACCCCAGCGTGGTGGCATGATTGAAGGAGTTGCTTTTTTTCTTTACTGATGTGTAGCCTTACCTTTGGGGGAGTTATTTATGTTTTTCTCCCTGATGCTCTTTAGATTTCTGGTCAGGGATATTTTATCATAGATAGGAAAATAAACAATACTTCATTAGGTTTTTAAAAGGTTTGACTTTAGCTTTAACCATAGTGATTTTATCACAGCATGGGCAGAGAGGGGACAGAGGCCAACACAAAGCAGTGAAAAGGAAGTCTCAGCAGGCAAGATGGCAAAGATTTTTAGTGAGCAAATTAGGTTGGACAGCATATACACAAAGCACATTCTAGCAAACAACTGATAATGTAAAACTTCGTATTTAGAAGCTATCTTGTTTTCTAAGAATTCAAAGAACTTCCCAGGCATGAAGTACCCATTTATAACAACATCTATGTGGATCAAGAAGCAAGTATTACTGGGTCAGACTTGCAAAGGAGGAAATAAGCAAACAAAAAAGCTGTGTTATCTGGTTAAATAGAAATATTGTCAACCAGGGTCTGTAAAACTAAATCTAGACATCTATAAAATAAGATATATGGTGTTAAACTGATAAAAACAGGTGGTTCTAGAATGTTAGAATATGTCACACAAAGAGGGACAAGAGTGTGTCAACTTTCAAACGGCTTATACCCCAGCAGCTATGGGTTTCACTCATGTAGTAATCATATGTAACATAATATTTTTCCAAGGGCATTGATTAGATATCTGGATGCTGAAAGCCAAGGACAGGACTTCATTTTCGGTATTACTTCTGGTAGAAAACCTTCAACACACACACACACAGAGTCAATGAAGTGTGTCACCTTTAAAACAAAACATCTTTATACATTCAAGATTATAAGGTCTAGAAAGGAATCAAACTTTGTTGAAAAATTCAACTGAGTGGCCCTAGCCAGGTAGCTCAATTGGTTAGAGCATCATCCCAATATGCTAAGGTGGCTGGTTTGATCCCCAGTCAAGGCACATACAAGAATCAGCCAATTAGTGCATAAATGGGTAAAACAACAAACTTCTCTCTCCCCCTCTCTCAGTCTCTGTCTCTCTCTTTCCCTTCCTCTTTCTAAAATCAATCAATTTAAAAAATTCAACTGAGTAAATTTGAACACCTAATTGTCTAATTGGTTTTAATCAACAATTCAGGAATCAGGCAGCATGCCATCTAGCAAGTAGAAAGGAGCTCTGAGGAGCTGTACAAAATAAAAGGCTTTTATACACAGAAGGGGGTGAGAAAAAGGAAGTTTCTAGCAAAATGTACATTATTTCAGACAAGGTCATCTTCCTTTGCAAAAGGGCTAGGGTCTATCAGGCAGATTACCTTGCTAGTCCTGACCAGGTGCTTCCAGATTGACTAGTTAAAAGTTACCTTCCTAGGAGAGGCTGAAACTGCAGCTAAGTCATGTATTAAGTCTCGGTTTGCTGACATGGGACTTAGCACAAATGACTCCATTTTGAGTCTGTTTGCTTCTCTTTTTAACAACATCAACAGAAAAATACATACATAAAATATAAAAGCAGGGGCCCTGGCAAAAAACTATATTGCTTACTATAAAAAGGCTAGTTTCAGTTATTGCAGTACTTAGAGCTCTTAGATAAGCTCAGTGACAAATGATATCAAACTCTTAGGTAATTGATAAAACAGGCTTCCTATTTTAAAAAATGCTATTTCCCATTCTGGTCTTATTATAACTTTAAAATATATTTCAACAATTGTGGGAGAAGAAAAATGATTTTTTCTCTACTATTGTACATTCTTGCCTAACCCCTTCACCCCGAATAAAAGAGAGATTAAAAGGATAAAAAGAAACAGAACATTAATAACATGTCTACCTCCTGTACATTGGAGAGATATCCAGGAAAACTGTGTAACTCCCCGACATGGCCCAAGCCACCACCTTAAATGCTATCCCCAGGTAAAGACAAAAGATGTTGGGGTGGGAGGGGTGGTTATGGGAGGTGACCAGGAAAACCACAGGAAGCAAGGGAAAGGTTGTTGTGCAGATTTGAGTCCTGCCTTCTCTACTGAGAAGAGTTGAGAGATTTAGCCACCCTTCTCTTCCTGTACAGAGAGAGAGACCCTTACAATGGAGATTCCCTAATAAATGTAAAAGTCTCCTGCAAGTGGGTAACTTTTATTCAGTTTTCAGAGCTTCTTCTGTGTCTGCAGTTTCTTAAAATATAATAAGCTTAAAATAATCCTTATATGAAAGAGATGTATTTTGGGGGTGGCAAATTCTGCTCCCCTTCATGTCTAAATGAGGAAATTCCCACTCATCATTCTCCTTTTCCAAAATCAATAAAACCTTATTTCATCATGAACTATAGTAAATATTTAAACTCTTTCAGAAATAATTTCCCTGTGTCTTTTAAAAGTAAATGGCATGTTACCTTCAGAAAATAATGTATGGATTCTACTAGTTTCATTTATGGTATAGACTTGATCAACTGATTCCACTTAAGAATGTGTTTTGAGGACCACTATTGCATATAGTAATTAATTTCTTCAGAAATGTTTCCTCTCAAACATTATTTACAAGCACTTCCCACTTGTACACTAAATATTTTATAGTTGAATATTGAGAGCTTAAATGAAAAAAACAACACAAAAATGTCGGTAGATTTGCTGTTTTTAGGGTTCTAGAGTGAAATCCCTATAACCTTTGCAACACAATGACTTACCATCTCATTTTCTACATAAAACGGTGTACAAAATGAAAAACTAGGAAAAGATGAGAAATTCCAACAAAAATATCCAAAGAACCATTTTTTATTTGTTTTCTCCCTAGGGATGGGGAAGGGTGCTATAGTTGTTAGAATGTTGTGTGCTAGAACACACCACACAGAGTTTGTAAAAAAAATTTAAAATGCTTGTGGGATGTCCACAGAAGTACATCAGCAAAATAAAGACAGATGGCAATGAATTAATCTAACACCCAACTGTAACACTTTACAGCAATGTTGCCATTACACACTTCTCCACTGTACTAATTCAGATTTCAACTTGACATTGATCACAAAAATATATGCATATATTCAACACCATCTGCTGCACAAGTACAATTCAACAGAGAGGAGTTGGCCACCATGGGATGTCAGTAGTAAAAGCTGATTCTAGGGTAACACGGTTCTCATGGGAAAAGGAGAAGAGCTTGGGTGGCCCAGTTGCTGACCCAGCTATATTTGCCAAAGTCCAACTGATACTTCTCCCATTCAAAATATTTTCTCTAAAACAAACTGGTACAATGTAGAGACTCCCACATGAAGTAACCCTGTTATGATTTGTATATCTTCGAAATAAGTTTCTACCCTTGTTGGTGTGGCTCAGTAGATCAAGTGTCAGCCTGCGAACCAAGGGGTTCACTGGTTCAATTCCCAGTCACAGCACATGCCTGGGTTGTGGGCCAGGCCCCAGTAGGGGGCATTTAAGAGCCAACCACACACTGGTATTTCTCTCCCTCTTTTTCTCTTTCCCTTCCCCTCTCTCCAAACATAAATAAATAAAATCTTTAAAACAAATAAGTTTCCATTTGAATTGAAAATCAATTCAGGTTGTATAAACAGACATTTCATTTGTTATTTTTCTGTCAGTAAAATTGTTAACTAACAGAGAACAGAGGATTTTCAACATACCCAATGTGGAAAAAAGAATTTAATGTTGTGTATATACATAGCTAAAAATATGCAGGAAAATCAAATGTCATGTTTCCAAACAAAAATTAAAGTATCAAGCTTTCCCGAGAGTTCCTACCCATCCTTACTAACTGACCAACTTCTTCACTCCCTTAGATCAAGTGTAGAGGTCAAAACACTGGATCAGGGTGATTTAGAGTCATTTAGTTCACTGTTTTGATAGCCTCCAAATTCTTAAGGTAAAGGAAAACTTCTTAATAGTAAACCAGAGAGGAAGATGAAAATACAGTGAAGCAACAAATAATATATTACAAACTATCTTGACATTCCCCCCAACAATATTCATTTCATAACTTTATAAACTAGAGCAAATATATTTATGAGGTAAGGAGGGAAAACAACACATATTTATTTATTTTTGAATAAATAAAAATATTTGTTTATAAATAAAATGAATAAGTAAATATATTTAGGTACTTATTCATTTTCAAGAGTACCTAAATATAACTAAACAAAAAAAAAAAACATGGACATAAAGGGGTTTGTCCTTATTGTAATAACTAGAAATGTTCGATAAACTCAAAGCCCCTGTCAAAGAAGAAAAACAGCCACAAATGATGTTTCAAGCCTTTAATTCACTAGTAAAGTAATGGAGGTTAAAAGTAAGTGTAATGCGATTAGCCAACATCCCAGTAAATGAAATCTTAAGAATAGCTGTACATATAGTTATGCACCCCAGCTTCCCAACTGCACCGGGACATTCCAAAATTAAAATCCCCTATTGTCAAATGAGGTAACAGATAATGGGTTCCAACATTTACTTGGAATATATGGTATACAGTGAGAGTTTAAAAGACAGTGTTTGGTAGTGTTTTAACTATATGAGGTACTGTACTAATAAAAATATAGACTAAACAATAAAATATAAAAAATTTATAAGCCATGGTCTTACAGTTCTTTTCTTTTAAAATCAATTTTTAAAAAATTTAACGTGGTATATGGTATTAAACAGTATTATAAAACATGCTTCAATTGGTAAGAAAAATGTCCCATTTCTATTTAACATCCATTAATAATAACACAAAGTTTATGAACATTTTGGTAAATTTTGCTAAAAATGTGGCTTGGTTTTTAAGATAAGTTTAGACTCATCATCTTCATGCATAATTCACAAAGGTTATGCAAAAGACTGAAGGAAATTCACAGTAGCTTTGTGTGAGAACCTAGACACAGAATAAACTCAATCGTAACATATCTTTCCATCTATAAAAGATTTTGGAAACTTGTAAAATAAAGTAAGTTACTTGTAAAACTTGTAAACACTTGTAAAGTAAAATATGCAGGTCTCAGAGGTAGGATGAGAAAAGAAGATCAAGGGGTTTTCAAAGAATTTAGAAAAGCATAAAAGAAAGAAACTAGAAGCATCTGTGTACCACATGGAACAATCACAGACAGTGGAAATTTTGATGGGCTTTTGGGTCTTCACAAGCAGAAGTGTAAATGTTGTTTCAAGGATAAAAATATATATGAAACAATGTAAATTGGTATGTCCACAATGGAAAACAGTATGGAGGTTCCTCAAAAATTTTTAAAAAATATAACTAACATATCATCTAGCAATTCTACTTTTGGGTATTTATCAAAAGAAAACAAAAATACTAATTTACAAA
The DNA here is from genome assembly GCA_004024845.1 of Tonatia bakeri. NCBI lineage: Eukaryota > Metazoa > Chordata > Mammalia > Chiroptera > Phyllostomidae > Tonatia > Tonatia bakeri. Next base: position 36,404 of record PVIA01000863.1, read on the forward strand.
GATATAGTAACCTGATGTTCATTGCAGAATTATTGACAATAGCCAAGATATAGAAACAACCTAAGTACCCATTGATGGATGAATGAATTAAAAAATTGTGGTATAAATATTAATAAATATTAATGACAGTATGTTCTGAGAAATCCTCTGTTAGGTGATTTCATCATATTGTGAACATGGTATAACTATTTGGTATAACTTACTACACACCTAGGCTATCTAATATAGCCTATTGCTCTTAGGCTGCAAGCCTGTACAGCATGTTATTGTACAAAACAACATGAGATCAAATCAAGCACAAGAGAAAATGATGCTTTCAAGACACACTGTAAACATGGAATGAATGAGGCCACTGCCAGTACAACATGGCATACTGCTTTGATGGCAAACTTTTTTGTAACTTATAAGTAGAAAGAGTACACTCTAAAATAATGAAAAAAACAATAAATACACAAGCCAGTTACATAATCATTTATCATCATGATCAAGTATTATGTACTGTACATAGTCATATATGTTATACTTTTATACAACTGGCAGATTTGTGTACACCAACATCACCATAAACATATGAGTAATGCATTGGGCTACAATGTACAACTATGACATCACTAAGTAATAGAAATTTTCAGCTCCATTATAATCTTATGGGACCTCTGTTGTACAATCAGTCATGGAATGAAATCTTGTCATTTCTGAGAACATGGTTGCATCTCCAGGGCATTGTGCTAAGTGAAATAGGTCAGACGGAGAAAGACAAATATAGCATGATCTCTTGTTTATGTGGAATCTGAAATAAATGTGTGTGTGTGTGTGTAAACTCTAACCCTAACTCTAGGCAGGTCAATTCCCATTAAGAAACAATATGTCAAACAAGACTTGAATAAATGAAACTGGTATCTCACATTACTTTTTATAGACATAATTTTAAAGATATTTATCTTCCTGTAATTACATTTTAAGTTTAGCTCAGCTCCAAGTCTCCAAATTCAATGGCACAGGTGTCCTATAGGAGAAGCTGGGGCTCTTCCTGATGGATCTAAACACACACCTACCCAGGATTCGTAGGAGATAAAAGATGATCTAGCAGAGACAACCAGGTAAGTTGGCTGATACATGACAACATGTCTGCTGTGAAACTGTACCTGGTGACTCTGCACCAACCTTCTGAACATAAAGACATACCTCCCTGCTTTACTCCCGCCTTCCAAATCTCACGCCAATTGTCTCTTCTAGCCTAAGTGAACTTGGAATTATGCAAAGAATAGTGTTCTGTGAAATGTACTTGCAGGTTAGCTAAGTTGACATAATATATATTCACCACAATCATAAAGATACCAGGTTTTCAAAGTAGCAATCTATAGAGCTGTGAGGGTACAGATGAATTTTCTAAGCATGACATCAAAGGCAAAACACATAAAGACTGAAAAATTCAACTTCATAAAAAATTTTTTAATTATTTTATTTATTTCTTTTTAGAAAGAGGGGAAGGGAGAAAGAGAGGGAGAGAAGCATCAATATGTGGTTGCCTTACATACACCCCCTGCTGGAGACATGGCCCACAACCCAAGCATGTGTCCTGACTGGGAATCGAACCACTGCCTCTTTGGTTCACAGGGTGGTGCTCAATCCACTGAGCCACACCAGCCAGGGCCCACAAAAATTTTTTAAAGTCTGTTTAAACAATAACAACATTAGCAATACAACCAAATGTAAGCAAACAAAAAACATAGAAAGAAAACTTTAGGGAAATATTTGCAATACAATGGTAGACAAATGGTTAATCTGTGTAATATATATAGAAGCTTTCAAAATCAATAAAAAAGAAATGAACACCTGATCTTTTAAATGTATAAAGAATAACTGTTAATTCACAAAAGAAGGAGAAAAAGAAATAAAATGGCCAAAACACATTAAAAAATCCCATCAGAAATCAAATAAATGGGAAATGGTTTCCCCCAAACTGTTGGAAAAGGAGCAAAACTAAGTCCATATTCTAATTGGAGAGGATATTGGGAAATTAATACTTCAACATGTTGCTCTAAGAAGTAGGATTGCTTCTTAGTGTCACAGGAAATGCATTTCAGGGATACACTTATAGGAGGATTTGAGATAGAGTGGCAAAATTTACTGGAGTAAAAACAAAGGGCTGACCCCAGGTATACCATGCCCAATGTCTCATCCACAACCAGGTGGCTAAGCTCCACCTCCCTGTAGAAGAAGTCCAGCCTCTGGAGTCCCACTGAGCCCAGGAGGAGGGCCAGGACCCAGAGATGCCATGCCATCAGCCAGGCATCCTAGGCTCCAGTAGTCCTCTTTTTCCATCCTTCCCATGATTGGCGCTGTGTTTTGGTCCTCTTGGCAGCTAAAGGGGGAGAGCATACCCAAGTGCTACTGAGACAGGCCTTTGTTAAGCTTTCATTCTATTTCCTTGGGCTTGGGAGACAGAAAGCTTTCTTTCAAACTATCCAATCTCTTTTTTGGCTTTTTGCAGGTTTGTGCCTGTGTCTTCCCCATCCAACCTCTTTCCTGGATCTTCTGGAATCTTATGCCCTTATCCTATCCAATCCTTTCACCCAATTTTGCCAGGTTTGTCTCCTCCTCTTTATGGTCACCATTTGGGCTCCTACTGTGCACACCTCATAGTTTTGCCTCATCGTCTGGCCTTTACTGCACATGCTCTTAATAGAAGGATGCCCCACTGTGCCATCTTAGCTTCTACTGCATATGCAACCAGTAAAGGAATTTCCCCCTTACATTTTATCCCTCCCCCCAACCCCAGTAAGGGGGAGTGAACAGAATGGTTGTTCTCTGGGGAGACTGGAAAGCCAGTCCTTCCTCCCTACTCAAAGGGATGAAGAGACATTAATTCCCTTGGTAGGGCAATGCAACTATCCCCCTGAATGGGAAACTGTCATTTCCTGACTTAACTAAGCTTAGCTAGTTTTCTCCCTTCTGTTTTTTAATACCTAACTAGCTGCCTACATTAACAAACATATCCATACACTCTGACCCAAATTTTAACATTTTTATTAATTTATCCAGGGTAAATAACACATCACAGTATGACTATTACAGTATGTCCAGGACAAAGCATGCACCTCATAAATATTTTGGAAGGTGTGTGAAAAGATATTTTGCTATAACAATGTGTATAAAAGCAAAAAATGGAAAAAACTGAAATGTCTCAGAATAAGACATTACTTAAATAAACCACTACCTCCATACAATGAAATACTGTGTAGCCACTGAAATTTTTTTTAAGATTTCAGTTATTTATTTTTGGAGAAGGGAAGGGAGGAAGAGAAGGAGAGAAACATCAATGTGTGGTTGCCTCTCATGCACCCCCTACTGGGGACCTGGCCCACAACCCAGGCATATGCTCTATACTGGGAATCAAACCAGCAACCCTTCACTTCACAGGCCAGGACTCAATGCACTGAGCCACACCAGTCAGGGCCAACCACTGAAAATTTCTAGTTAAAAATGTGGAATTATATATACTATATATCAATCAATGAAGAACAACTTAAAAATTGTTAGAGAAAACCACAGGCCCCAAATGGCATCACTTGTACTAAAATCCCAAGATACAGTAACCTCACAGAAACTTCATTTCTTTAATATGACCTTTCTCCTTTCTTCCCCTTTGATTTAAGCTGGCCTTGTCCAGCACCCTGAGTCACTCACCTCCTTCTCCCTTGCCTTTTCACTCCCTTAAGCATTAAGCCCTCGGGACACTAAGGTTCTGGTTGGCATCAAATGTGCTTAGGAACAAAGCTTCTGTGTTGACCACAGGGAGTTTTTTTCATACCGAACTACAGATGACATCTAGGCCTCAGTGGTTTCAGCTCCAGGCCCAGAAAAGCAGCAAGACCAGATGAAGTGATGCTGTGGCTGACATCAGGACCAGATGCACTGACCAATGACCCCCTACTGTAGTACCAACCAATCAATAGCGACAATGACCCTAATGTAACAGGGGGCAGAGATGGGGTCCCCTGAAATATTCTCCACAAACCTTGGTTGGAAAGGGGAAGTGGATGATATGGCATTTAAGATACTTTGCATAACCATGGCAAGTTAATAGCTGTGGTGCTGCCCCAGGCAAAAGTGTACGTGACTTTAACAGTGTCTAGTGACTCGTGACATAGCCAGGGAAGGCGATGTCCCTGTGTCACAGAGAATTTTTGCCTTGACTGAAGAGGGCAGCTGAAAGAAGGTAAAAGGTATGGGGGAACTGGAAAAAGTAGCACATCATAGCAGAGGCCAGATATGAGGTCATGTAGGAAGTTCTGGACTGGCATTTAAATGAGGGCAGCCTGAGAGAGTAGGGATTCCACCTTGAGGCCTGGAGTAGTATGGAGGGATTCAGCCATGAGGTCTGAAAGGGGGTGGGGGTGAGAAGCCATGTAGCCTGGAGAAAAGGGTGTAAGGTGACAGCTGATGGAGCTGTGCAAGGGGACCTGCCTAACCAAGCACCTTCATGGGAGGTGCTTGGAGCTGAACTGGGACTGGGAATGCTGATCTGCAGACTCTTGCTTCTCTGAAGGACGTACAGAGAAGTCATTCTCGTGGGACATGTGCCTCCTTGGACTGCACCATGACCCAGTGTAACCCGGTACATGTTTCTCTGAACCAATGAATGGAGGCTGAGAACAGTGCACCCCAGATCCTGAAGGAGAGAGCTACTGCAAGAGGATGGCGACTCTGAGACCCACAAGAGCACCTTCCAGAGAGGATGGAGATCTGTTTGTGCAGCTGGCTTAAGAACAGATAAGGATATGGGGAACTTCTGGGCATGGTTTTGGTTTATAGCCTGGTGGGGAACAAGGGAACTGCTGCATCGTGGAAGAACAGGGCTCTGAGCAGGAGTGCTCACAGCTGCCCCCCAACCCACCCCGAGTTTAGAACCCTGTTAATAAAAATCTGTTTTTTTAAACACTAACTGTTGGATCATGCATCAAGTCACCACATGTACAATCCCCAGTTTGGTCGGTTATACTAAATCCCTTAGTTACCATGATTAATGACCCCCCCCCATACAAGCCATCCCTTGGCAGCCATGGGGGAGCCAGGTCTTGAGCATTAGCTCACCTATGACTGCAGTCATGGGCTGCTACATAAAAACAATCCCTTACTTTCTTTGCTGCACAGTCCTGTTTGTGTCTTATTGGGCTTTGATGTACACAGGTAAATAAATGGACCCCTTTAGTCAGGTAACAATACAAAACATATATTGAATACCTGATTGTTTCAACCTCTCCTAAAAATGTCATCCTAATCAACCAGTCTGGAATGTTTTGGTCAAGACCAATGAGGTCATCTGTCTTGTGGGTCCTCTTCATCACCCATAGAAGGAAGTGGCAATCTGCATGATAAAAAGTCTCGCCATCCCTTTCCCCCAAAGGAAGATGTTCTGGTCTAAAAACAATCCTTTATTTTCTTTTGTTAATAGCTCCCTTGCCCACTCTTCTTCCTATAAAAACCTCCCATTTTGCACAACCCCTTCTAGTTGCTAGAAAAGATGCTACCCAATTCATGATTCAATTAATAAAGTCAACTAGATATTCACATTTATTCAGTTGAATTTTATTTTTTAATAAAACCCCCTTCAAAAGCAATGTGATTTCATAGTTGTTGTGTGGGGGTTCATTTTGGTTTTGGATTTGGGGAGTATCATATGTGGTGTACTTTAAAGGCAAATATAGGTTTGTGCTAAGAACAGGTAAATGGGTGTAATTGCTCTAATATACAGGGTCCAGCACAAATAATGGCCCTTTTTATTATAAAATCTTTTTATTACAAATCATAAGCATGTAATTCTGTAACATAACAATATCACGCTCAAGCACATCATAAGATATTTTAGGTGAAATGTTCACATTAAAACTATAAATTATTACACCCATATTATTACCCTATCAACCACACTCAATCAGGTCTTACTTCTGCCAGACCCTGTACATATGAAAATTACAAACATAGTGAAGAAAGGGGAACAAAATTTATCATCCCAAAATATGCCTCTTTGCCAGAATGATTATCTTGAGCTGCTTATTCTTAACAGCAGACTCAGGGGAAGCTCTAAGAATCAAGTACAAGTTACTGTTCTGTAAGAGATACTTACATTTATAAAGGAAATCTCCATTTGTAATGGTGTCTCCCTCTCTGTACCAGGAAGAAGAGGATGGCTCTAAATCTCTAGAAACTCTAAACAATGCAAAAGGCCACGACTTAGATCTGCATAACAACCTTCCTTTTGTTTACTGTGCTTTTCCTGATCATCTCTAAATTGACTCCCTTCTCCCACCCCCAACATCTTTTGTCTTGAAGGTATTGTTCCATTTGGAGGAGTTACTCAGTTTTCCTGGGTCTCTCCCATGTGTCTGTGAGGTATACACGTTATTAAACTTGTGTTTGCTTTTCTCCTGTCAACCTGTTTTTATTCCCAGAATGTCTCCACCAAGAACCTAAAAAAAAGTAGAGGGGAAACTATCTTTCCTCTCCTACAATACCAACAATGAGAGAAAATGCACAGTGCTATTTAAGTACAAAATTCTCAGTAAGTCTCCCTGCTTCTTCAGCAGAGGGCACTCTGCAATGAAAAGTGGCTGCAGCTGGGAGATGCTATCTTTTCCCACTGTAATATAGTTACAGTGTCAGTTAGAAGCCACAGACTCACCTTCCAAACTTAACTCCTCTTATCTGTGTAAAACTGATAGGGGATTCAAGACTTGGAAAATTTTAGCTTAAGGTAAAAAGTTATGAGTCTAGCAAATAATGTGTATGTTAAAGCTTTTGTTTCAGAAACTACAGATAAGGCCCATCCTGGCTCCTGGGAAAAACAGTCGACCTCCTGGGGCACTGAATAGAAAATTACCGCCTGGGGACATCCGAACTTTTGTTCCAGGGAGAACAGATGACCACCCCTCCCCCTTGGGATCAGCTAACTGCCCAGGGCAGAAATGTTGCAGCTTCTGAGTCTCAAAGCCCTCACCGCACCTTGTTTGTCCTCCCCCACTCCCTTATAAAAGATCTGGCCAGGAAAGAGAAGGGAAGATGGTTTGTTAGGGTATGAACCTGCCATCTTCTCGGATCTCCAGCCATCTGAATATAGTGCCCATAAAAGATTCAATCGCTATCATTGCTTATTGGATTTGGTAGTGATGGGCAGCCAGAACACCGGTGTCTTTTCCAGTTACACCATGACTCACAGTAACAGTACTTCTTTGTCCATACCATCTGCTTCTCATTTTATTACGTTCTACTCTTAGAACATATTCACCTGTTATGATATATTTAGAATCAGAAAAGTAATATATTGTAGTTATATAAACAGCTTAACAATAAAGAGTTTAAAATAAAAAAAAAGTTCCTGCCTCTCTCTGACCCTACAGTTCTGCTTTGCTGAGATAATATTGCTAAAATTTAGCATTAAAATTTTAGAGTTTATCCTTCCATAAAGTCTCTCTCTATATTAGTGTATATGGTATATATAAGTATAATGTCCATAATATACATCTTTTTAACCTGTAGTTTTGTAACCAAATAGAAACTTCATTTTTTAAAATATGACCTTTTCTCCTTTCTTTCCTCTTGATTCAGACTGGCCTCATCCAGCCCTCTGATTCACCTGCCTCCTTCTCTTTTGCACATCCACTCCCTTAAGCATTAAGCCCTCAGGACAATGACACTCTGATCAGTATCACATTATTTTAGGAACAAAGCCTCAGGTCCTTTGACCACAGAAACAGAATTTTTTGGTCAAACTAGAGATAACATCTAGACCGCAGTTGTGTTTCAGCTCCAGGCCCAGAAAAGCAGAAAAACTGAAGTGACACCATGGCCACATCAAGACCAGATGCACTGACCAATGTGCCTACCCCAGCAATGACCAGTCAGTAGAGACCATGACACTAACGCCTTTAGCCACAATAATTAATGTTCTTCGTCATATAAGCTGTCCCCTGGAAGCCATCAGGGAGCCAGGTCTTGAGCATTGGCTCACCTGTGACTCTGGGCATGGGCCACTTCATAAAAACAAAACCTTACTTTCTTTGCTACAAGTTCCTGTTCACGTCTTATCAAGTTTTGATGTACACAGGCGAACAGACCCCTTTAATCTGGTAACATTTTTTTTTTCACTTATGTCAGCCCTGGGTGGGTGGCTCAGTTGGTTGAATTGTAGTCCTGTGCACCAAAAGTTTGCAGGAATTGATCCCCTGGAATTGTCCCCTGGGTCAGGGCACACACCTAGGTTGCAGACTTGATCCCCCATCAGGGAATGTATGGGAGGCAACCAACTGATGTTTATCTCTAAAAAAAAAAAATCAATTAAAAACTTATGCATTTCAGCACATATAGTGTTATTTGGTTCTTTCTCATGCATTATTTCATCTCCTGGCTGGACCATGGTTTGTTTAACCAGTCTTCTAATGATGGATATTCAAGTTGTTTCTATGTTTATATTATAAATAATACTGCAAAAGCCCATTCTTTCACATAAGTCTTTGCCAAGGTATGCAAATATATACATAGAACAAATTCCTAAAAATGGAAATGCTAGGTCAAAAGTCATGTGCTTTTTAAATATGTTTTATATATATTGCCAAATTGGCCTACAAAGAGTTATATCATTTGACACACTCTCCAAGCACATCCAGAGTCCAGCAGAAGTAATGCCTGATTGAGTGTGGTTGGTAGGATAATAATATGGATGTGATAATTTATAGTATTAATTTGACCATTTCACCTAAAATGTCATAGGGTGTGCTTGAGTGTGATATTGTTATGATACAGAATTACGTGTTTATGATTTTGTAATTAAAAAGGGGGCATTATTTGTGTCAGACCCTATATGAGAATAACTACACATTCACTTTGCTAATATCCTTGGTTGTTATTCTGTCATTTGAGGGCTATAAGCTATGTCCCAAATTAAAATACAAAGTCACACAAGAGTCAGAACACTGTCTCTCCTACTTACCTTTCCTTTTTCCATAGACACAAATGATGCCTCACAGACGATTTCACCAGTGGACACCCCCCAGAATTTGTTGATTTAGTGAGTGGTGAGCAGAAACACTGGAGAAATGAGAAAAGAGAGTAGGTTCTATAGGATACCTAGGAAAATTCTATACTCAACAGAAATCATTTTACTGTTTTCTCACATCTTGTATCTAGCCATAGAAGAATTACTTGCCAACAGTTTCAGAGAATTGTTGTCACAAAAGATATGGTTTATAAATAAATCTGTTTTTAAAACTCAAGAGTTCTGGCGTGCATTTTTTATGTCACTGTAGTGCACTAAGTCTTCAGGTGGTGGCACCTTAGTGGCTTCAGAAGTCTTACCAAGACTAAATTACTTCCCAAAAATTTTGGATCGGGAAATTACTATCAATTAATGCAATTAGGATCAATCTGAAAGCTAGCATGAGGTATCATTTGAATAGTTCAAGCCCCAGTAATTCAGTTTTGGCAAAAAGTTAAATGGAGCACCAAAAATAGGCCAGAGAGTTGTCTGCGGGTGTTACAGAACATTTCAGCAATATTGGGAAAAGTACAGTACTACTCTACCAATTACATGAGGTGGCAGCTAATGGTATAGGGAGCTACAGTATTTGGTGACAAGTTATAGCACTTAAAATGCCAGCTATTAATTTTGTTGTCTATTATTTATTTTAAATACTAGTCATAGGGTGTCAACTGCACTTCAGGCTATTAGAAATCCTGTAGATAGTATAATTTCTGTGAAGGGAAATATACCTATCAGTTTATCATTTAATGGCATTTGTCATTTCTGAATGATGGTAAGGAGTGAGATGTTTTGCCTCTTATAAGGGAATTTACTTGTGTTCCCCATTTCATTGAGGTTGAAAATTCTCCGAGACATTCTCCTTTGAGGCATTTTCATATAGAAGCGATGGCATTTAATACACATTACAACCAAGAAATGGAAATGAACATTTTTGAGCGCCTCATATGTCTCCCTGACACCATCCTAGGCTCTGTGTATATGTTATTTCTCTTAATCCTTACCCTGACCCTGCCAAATACATACTATTACACACACACATATTTTTTTTACATGCGTAGAAGTGGACACAGAATTTGATTAACTTGCTCAGGGATTCAAAGCTAGTTCTGTCTCCAAATCTTATGCTCCTCTCACTGTACTGCTACTATGTCTGCAGCTGTCAAAACTTCAAGAAAATGTTTTCAGATAAGAGCCTAAGCAAAAAAAAAAAAAAAAAGCACACAAAAATCGGCATTTTAATCTCTGGGAATTTTTAGTATTAAAATGAACCAGCTCTCCCAATCAAGAAGGAATGATAAGGAATCATGAATGCAAATGTCCAACTGACAAACTAGAGAGGAACCCTGAACATTGTTAGTCAATCCTGGATTGCTCATACTAACAGAACATAGCAGACATGTAGACAATCCTGGAATACAGACCTTTAAAAATTATATTTGACCTTGAACTGCCCTTTTTCTCATTTGAATGATTATAAAAGGTAAATTATAACTACCTTATTCTAAGATCTCATTTCCTAGACATTAGCTTCCAAAACATTTTGTTAAAGGGGAATTTATCCCAGGCTGGACAGACCTGATTCAGAGTAATGGGGCATCATTGACTACATTTCCCATTTCACCTCTCCTTGATCCCTCCTAAAAAAAAATTAAAATCAAGGTAGAACATAAACAGATAAAAAAGAGGCAAAATACAAATCAGTAAAAGGAAATGGGGGTATTTGGGGACTCAGATGACATAATGAACAAGAACATACTTATTAGATAATACAAGTGAATATATATGCTGTTCATTTTGTGTTTAAAAAAAAACCCAAAACACTAAATGTAAAGACAAAGAATTCCACAGACAAAACTTTACACAAAACCACAAGGCAGATAATTGTGAGTTTTGTTTCACAAGATCAACAATTGGTACCATATCAAAGAGTTTATAGTTTGGTGTACTATACCCAGTTCTTTGACAGATGCTTCTTAGGAATGCAAACTCAATTTATATTCCCCAGGCACTGGAGTTATTCTATCTCTGGATATTTAAGTTGCATAGTTTTTGTAAGTTGCCATGTCAGCCTCTTTATTTTTAAAAATACCTGTGTTACAGAAAACTCAAAAAAGAGAGAATTTTAGGTAAGATGCAAACATCAGTGCCAACATGCGTAAAGTTAGCAATTTTTTCTTTATTCAGTTCTAATTTATTCCTTTACAAACTCAATGCTCTTATTAACTCAGGTGCTATTAATTAAGGAATTAAACAAAATAATTTCATGTGGGCAAGTGGCTTTGAAAAAAAGAACATATTCACTGAGTACTTACCGTGAATGTGGCATTCTGCTAAGTACTTCATGCTCATGACTTTTCTTCAATAGTACAACTCTGGGAGGAAGTATTCATATCCCCCGTCATAGCAATGAGGACTAAGGAAGCTGATTCTGGAAGAAGTACCATGTTCCAGTAATACAACCAGCAAATGGCCACATGGGTTCTTTCTTCTATACCATAGGAAGAAGTCAGAAGCACCAAGTGAGAGAGACATGAGTTTCAGCACCTAGTCCACCACTTCATAGTTGAGTGACCTTTAGGAAGATGGTTAACCTGATTTTTCATTTCCTTATCGATAAAATAGCAATAACATGAAATCTAAATCTTAGGGTGAATGCAAAGTCTAAATAAGGACTTAGTAAATGTCAGTTAATATTATTCATTTCCCAAAAGAATGCTGTCTTTTATATACAGTACGAATACAAAACTAATTGAATAAATTGGAGCAGGGACCACACATGAAGGAATAAACAAACCTAGGAACAAGAAGAGTCAATACAGTTGTGTTAATTGAGCCTCTAAGCCTTCCAGAGACCAAAGCAATGTGTCATACCACTCTCTTTCAACAAGAACACATCCTACCTCAGGTTCTTAGTAAAGAGAAAGGGATCAGGATGGAAGGATTGAAATGGGGCATTCTGTAGAGGATGTTGCGTCCAGGCAGGATCCATAGAATCAGCCTTACAGAAAAGCCTGAAGCAAATGATGTCAAACACTTTTCTCCTGTAGCAGCTGCACGTGAAAGATAAAGTCCTCATTATAAACTGTAATTCTGGGAGAGCAGCTCAACACAGGATGAAAATAATGTGGCTCAAGTGTTTTCACCCTCTAAGGTCATCTACCCAGTGGTTCCCCAAAGCATTAGGATCACCTGAGAAGCTGTTAGAAATGTAAATTCTCAGGCTCCACCCCAGCCCTGCTGAGTCAGAAATTTTAGGGGTAGAACCCTGGAACTGGTGTTTCAACAAGCCAGCAAGGGGATCCAGATGCTTGCTCAAGGTGTGAGAATCACTCTTCTGACCTGGCTCAAGTGCAGGTAGGGTCTGAAATACAACAGAAAAGTGGTATGAGTGGTAGATTGAATTTTCAGACCCATAATCTGGCCACCTCCCATGGACTAAGAAAACCCACCCTAAAGAAGGATCCTACCCTAAGAAATAGAGCCACTCAATCTGCCTACCAAGATGTTAGCTGCAAAACACACATCTAAGTTTACCAGTCAAACGAGCCTGCCAAATGCAATTATGATATCAATCACTTAGAGATTCGAATGTTTGCCAACAATAATGATTTTTTATTATAGTTAAAATTAGTTCTTTCCTCTGCTAGCCCCATAAGTGTGGGCTGCATATAGTGGCTTTCTTCCAAAGACTACACAGTATGGAAAGTGGGGAGGAGGAAGAGCAACCTTCCAATGGAGAAGCGTAAAATGGCACCTCATCTCTCCGGTTGTCTCCCCGAGAACACAAAGCTCTGGACTATCCATGAGAAAAACATCAGACAGATCCCAATTGAGGGATGTTATGCAAAATCCTCAATCAGTTCTCCTCAAAACTGTTAAGGTCATAAACAAGGCAAGTCTGAGAAACTAACACGGCAAGAGGAGCCTAAGGAGAATGACGACTAAATGCAATACGGTGTTCTGGGTGGGATCCTGGAACAGAAAAAGGATATTAAATAGAAGAAAAAACCTTAAAAACAGTCTGAGTAAAGTATGGACTCTGGTTAGCACTAATCTATCTGCACTGTTTCAGCAGATGTAAAAACTATGCCACACCAATGTAAGATGTTACAATAGGGGCAATTCACGTGCAGCATATGAGGACTACCACCGCAAATTTTCTGTAAATCTAAAAGCATTCTAAAATTCAAAGTTCATTTAAAAATTCTATCTTTCTTCCTGATAACAAGCAGGTATCCAAACCATTTGCATGCTTAATAAGTTTTCTCCTTATTAATAAAAATAGGTCCATGGGAAAACACATGCTTCAGCAAGAAAAAAATTGATTCCTCTTTCTACAAATGCTGGAGCATCCTTACTGTCTTTACAGTTTCTATACTTCCTAATGTGCATCATTCTTGTCCCTAAAAATACTATATGAAGGAATTATACAGTTTTCACCTTTCTTCTCCCCTCATCTCTCTAGCTGGACATGAATCTTCACTTTTCCCTCTTTGAATGACTCATGACCTGTTTACTGCTTAAGTGAACAATATCGTAAGTTTCAATCAATTGTATCTTAAATTTGAATATTTGATTTCCTTATTCTGGATCCTTTTACCTAATGAATCTAAATGATTCTATTAAACATGAAGCACTCAGCTTCCTTTTAATTATCCTGAAAACTCTGGGAGAGAATTGGGACCACTTTGTCCCAGCCAACCTTCCACTAAGGGGAAAGTCATCTTCCAGCTGTTTTTGATATTTGGAGAAACAGCTATAAAAAGAAACAAAACAATCAAGAATTTCAGTCATTTGGCAAAGAAAAATAGGAACAGGAAATTCTATATAGTTTATTAAGTAAGAAATAAAAATAAAAGCCATTGCTGCAGTGCTTGGCTCCAAATTAATTTTTTTTAAAAGGTCCATAGAAGAAGTGTGTTGTAAAGTTATGATAACATTCATGACTGGTATGGCTCATTGGATTGAGCATAAGCCTGCAAACTGGAAGGTCACGGGTTTGATTCCCGGTCAGGACACATGCCTGGGTTGCAGGCCAGGTCCCTGGGTGGGGGCATGCGAGAGGCCACCAATCAATGTTTCTCTTTCTCCCCCGATTTCCCTCTCTGGGAAATACAGAGTAATGATAAGAGGCAGATTTAAGGCAGGGTAATACTACTCTAGGTATAAATCTGGAAGATTTTTATCATAGCACAAGTAGTGAAAAAAACAGAACCAGCTTTAGGTGTTTATCCCACCAGTACAGACAAAACAAGATAAGTCAAAATAAACCAGCTGTTTCCTCTCATAAATTCATGGCTTTATGAAAACGGACATAACTTCAGAGTTTTAGTAACTTCTCTGAGTATCTAACTAGGCAGATGAGCAAGGTTTAAACTATACACTCCAGTGGATATATTACCAGATTGATTTAGGAGACCTGGCTATAACACTAATTAGCTGGTGAGTTTAAGCAAATCCCTCTATAAACAGGAGTTTGTTTTCTTCTTCAAAAAAAAAATCAGCTTAACAATAACCCACAACCTTCGGTGGGCGTGATTGGGAGTAAAGGGGAGAAAAATGTACTTAAACAATCATTAAAATTAAAAAAAAAAAAAAATCATCGTACATCTGTACATCGTACAGAAAGTAGCTCACAGTTCCCAATGCAGTTTTTGTAAACTGTGTCATTTGACCCTTAGAATAATGCAATAAAATTAACACAGCAAGGATTATATTCCTTTCACATATGAGGAAATATATTTTGAAGAATTTATGTCTTTTAAGTTGGGTGATACAGCTAGGAAGTGGAAAGCAGGGTGTCGAGCAGGTTTTCTGACCACTTCTGTGCTCTTTACACATCACCACAAAGCCATCTGGGGCTGCGTCGCAGCTCTCAAATTCCATTACCCTTTGACTAAGGAATGGCTTTGAAATTGCAAATTCATAATCTTCCCTCTCCAGCTAGATAAATATGAATGTTCCTACACCTCCACCAAAAAAGTCGATATGTTTTTCCAGTTCAAAATGAGAAAAAAAGATTGGAGATTTTAAAAGCATAAGAATCAATCATAATTTTAGCATCTCTCATAGATTTAAAAGGCTTTGCTTGCTTTAAAAAAAGTTGGGTAATTCTTCAAAAAACCATAGGGATTCTTAATAAAACTGCAATCTAATCTCAGACCCATGTATTATCACAAAACAATGTAAGTCAGAGGATCCACAATTTTGTTTTTTTCCTCAACCTAAATTGTGGTGGATGATAAATAACAGGTTCTTACAGAAAGTTAAAGCAATGAAGAGCAAATAGGCAGGTGGTTTTTTCCATAAATCATGGTTTTGAATTATAGTAGACCATATTCCCTTGATTTTGGAATTGCAGCTGTAAAAATGAGAATCTAAGCAATGATAAATAGATTAGGAAAAGTGAAAGTAAGAGACCTTGGTAAAATTCTGACACTGCCACTCCTTTGTATATAATTATCAATTTCACAATTAGATTTCCATTTATGTTTAGGGGTAACCTAAAGAACAATTTGAAATATTATCTCAAAAATTACAAAGAGAAACAGACTGGCCTTTACAAATACTAGATTTATCTCAGTATTTCGAAGAGATACCTGCATTCCCATGTTCACTGCAGCTTTATTCACAATAGCCATGCTATGAAAACAAAGTGTCCATCAATGAGTTAATAAAGAAAATGGTATATACATATAATTACTATTATTCAGCCTTGAAAATGAAGGAAATCCTGCCATTTGCAACAACACAGATGAACCTGGAGGATAGTCTGCTAAGTGAAATAAACCAGACACAGTAAGACAAATACTGTATGATCTCACAGGTAGAACCTAAAAACGTTGAACTCATAAAATCAGGGAGTAGAATGGTGGTTGTTGAGGGCTCTGGGAGAGGGTAAGGGGGAGATGCTGATCAAAGGAGACAGTGTCAACTATGTAAAATAAAGAAATTCTGCAGATCTAATGTATAGTATAATGCCTATAGCTAATAATATGGTACTGTATACTTGAAATTTAGTAAGAGAGTAGTAAATGGTTAGTGTTGTCACAACACACACACACACAAAAGCAAACTATATGAGTTGATGGAAATGTTAATTAGCTTGATTGTGGTGATCATTTCACAATGTATACATACATCAAAATATGAGATTGTATGCCTTAAATATTTACAGTTCTTATTTGTCAATTAGACCTCATTAAAGCTAGGAAAATATTAGATTTCTCATAAAATATCTATAAATTTGAAAAACCACAAGTATTTCACTAGTTACAGAGAACATACACTTCTGTTGCTGGATGCTAATTAAAGATGCAGGAGAAATACAACAATACAAATAAATCTCTATTAGTGCCAGGAAGCTGAGGAAGGACGCATCAGAAGACCAGAGCAGTGAGGAAACCCTGAAAGACGTAAAGCAACTCAACTTGACAGAAAATTTCAGTGCCGTTGAGGAATCTGTGTACTTGTCAAAACAAAAGGGGGAAAATGCTGGAGAATCAGAATTCCCCAGAAGCAGCCTGAAATAATCCCCAAACCAGAAGCCATGGAGGCTGAGAAAAGGAACATGTAGTAAGTAGACAGCTAGGTGATTAACCAAAGGAATGGGAAAGAGCTGGACTAATCCCCTAGTCACAGAAGCATGGCTGTGGCATTTAACAACTTGACACATAATGTGGGAGTTTTGACAGGTACCCTCAGAGTGTCCCGTGGGGTGGGAGAAAGAGTGCACCCAGAAAACAAGCTACCCACACACTCTAAATGAAATGGCACACAGCTCTATAGCTTCTGCCTCCCCCCTGCAAATAGCAGATTCAGGATCCCTACCATCAAAGCATTGACTCCTTGCCAAGGAAATAGGGATTTTCTCCTTGAATGTAGGAACTATGCTTCAACCAATCTAAACCAGCATCTATAAATTTGTGGGGTTTTTGTAAAAATATTTTATTTACTTATTTTTAGAGAGAAGGGAAGGGAAGGAGAAGGAGAGGAAGAGAAATATCGACATGGATTGGCTGCCCCCAACCAGGGACCTGGCACACAACCCAGGCATGTGCCCTGACTGGGAATCGAACCAGAGACCTTTCAGTTTGCAGGCCCATGCTCCATCCACTGAGCCACACCAGGCAGAGCAGCATCTATAAATCTGGACAAAAAAAAAAAAAAAAACAAGAACCCTCACATATTGTAGGACAATCAACAATATTACATTTATGTACATCTACAAACAAGGTAATGGCATATTTTTGTATTTTCAGAGTATTTTTACACCTGCCAAAATATTCCTCATTGAAAGGCAACTTGAGCACTCTTGGAGAATGCCAAATTGGAAGATTCCAAAAACTAAGTAGTTCTCATATTGAAGAGAGGTGTCTTCTTTCTCTCTAAATTTATGATTTCCTTAAAGAATATTACAAAAACATCCATTACAGGTTGTCCTAGAATTGAAGCTATAACTAGAAGCAGTTGATTCAAAAGGAGAAAAGAGCCCAAGATGAGAAAAGAGACAAAGGACAGACTTCAAAAATTGCATCTACAAACCACGAGCTGCCTGGAAAGAGTAGGAGGGTCTCCTCTTATGAGCTCAGTGTGGGTCCGTTTGAAACTAATTCAAAACCTTTCCCAATGAGCTTATTAGATTCTAATTTGGTGGCTCAGAACCTAATAAGAATTCAGATCAAACTGTTCTTTCTTAAAGAGACGGCATGGTCCAAGAGCCAAAATTGGAGTGGGTGTTTGGGGGGTTGAGTGAAACAGCTTTCACATTATGACTCACCTCTCTGCCAGTGAACCTTTCCCCCAGCTCAACAGCATCTCTTGTACATTTTTATTCAAATTCCTCTTCATTAGAGGCACTCAGAAGCTAAAGAGATGCTCCTTCAGAAGTGACCTCCACAAAAAATACAAGTCAGTAATGTGCTGAGCTGACACGGACGATGTCAGGAAGTACAAAATGATGAGGAGAAAGAAAAAAGGTAAAACTTTGTAAGGCAGTAGAAAAGGAAACAATCACAGGCCAGCATGAAAAATTTGGTCAATTATCTGGATAATTCAGCCTCCAAACGTGCTTCCCAAACAAAAGTGCTTTCTGATGATTGACATAAATGGGAAATGTGTGTTTTCTTCTCTGGGCTCCATTTTTGCAATAGATGGGACACTGGAGCCACAAGAACGGTTTCCATTTACTGTAAGTTTAAAGGAAATATGCCTTCTTTGTTCCTGTTTTCAACTTTTTTATGTGGTGTGAAGGAATGTTTTAGAAATATGATTCTACCTGACAGTTTGGCTTAGAAAAAAAAATAAGATTAGTTTTCACCTGGCTTATTCAAATATCAAATATTGGTCCCATTTCTCACTTCAGTATACTTCTAGAATTGGGTTAACAGGAGTAACTGATTTAGCGCCAACTCAAAGACCATAATAAGTGGGCTAGGACTTGCTCCTGTTTACCATTTCATCTGTATTTCCAGTTCACACACAAGCACACACCCTCACACCCTCACTGAGGATACACACAAACACACAGTCCCTTGTTTAGATTAGAGGAATACTAGAACTTGGAAAAAATTATTCATATTCCACAATCTTCAGAACTATCTCCAAGACATATATGATATTGGTGAACTACAATCCTACTTAGCAAAATGAAGACTAGGGAGAAGGGAACCAGTATTGGTTCAGCACCTGATCTGTACCATGTTCTATGTTACATGTTACTTTATTTCATTACAATCATTAGTCCTTGTGAGAAAGACACTGTGAGATAAGAAAACTCAGGAGGCTTAGAAACTTCTAGTACCTTGCCCAAAGTCAAACAGCTAATAAGTGGTAGGGCCAAGAGACCAAACTAAGATTCGTCTGGTTCTGAAATTGGACCCACTAACACTCCAGGAGATTAAGTGACATAAACAATAAAGGACACATACACTAAAGTAGCAAAAATAAACTGCTCAGACAGAAGATGAGAAACCTGGCGTCTGCAACAATGTGAGTATGAAAAGAAATGTCCCTTCTTTTAGGTGCTCTAAGATGTACAAACTCAAACCACTGGCATTCTCAAATTTCAAATGAATAGTTTCAGCTCTTCCTTAGAGACACCAAATATGAATGACATGTCATAATTTACAGTTGCCCCAAAGCACACATTTGAACTTCATGTATCAGGAGGCTGATATGTACAAGTCAGTCACTTTGTGAGTGAACCTAGTCTATCTCCTAGTATTCTTCCCCAACTTGGGTTTGTCATTTCTGACTTACTATAATGTTTACCACCTATCGAGGACAATCAGGTGATAGGGTAGTGATACATGAATGTCAAGGAAGGGAGGAGCCCACTGAAATGGAGGGCTTATCACCCGTATTGGTGATGAGGAGAAACTTCGTTAGCTATCATTAGAGGGTAGCCTGAGTATTCCTTAGATCTTAGTACTTATAGGACGCAGCTGCTAAAATGAAGGGCTCACCATATGTACTGTACCCATCGAGTTCAATATGTAGGGTTCATGGCGAATCAGTATGACACTTCAGTCCCAGAGTTACTCACCACAATAAATCGAAGTGGAATCAACCCATGATGTTATGCCACACTAACTGACCTCTGCTCATTTCATGCCTACTGCCATTCCACCATAATAATCATCCACACACTGCTGACACCCATCACGACTGCTGTGTTCGGAAACCTTACCAGCATCTGCTACCACCCAGGAATGGTTTCTCTTTTAGTTGCCAAAACTGGTGAGCACTTTGGGATCCAGGCTGATGAATTAAACATGATTATCTGGCACATCCTAAATACCTGCTGTAAGCCTGACACCACAAGAGAACATACCTTGATATTGTAATGTGTTTTTTATTTTATTTTTATTGTATTTTTCCTATTGCCATTTAGTCCCCTTATACCCCCTTCCCCCGACAATCACCACACTGTTGTCCATGTCCATGAGTCCTTTTTCCTTTTTGCTCAGTCCCTCCAACCCCTCTTCTCCCTCCCACTAGTTGTCATCTGCTCTCCATCTATGAATCCGTCTCTATTTTGCTTATTCATTCAGTTTGTTCATTAGATTCCACATATGAGTGCAATCCTATGGTATTTGTCTTTCTCTGACTGGCTTATTTAACTTAGCACAATGTTCTTCAGGTCCATCCATACTGTTGCAAAGGGTAAAATTTTCTTCTTACAGTTGAGTAGTATTCCACTGTGTAAATGTCCCACAGTTGTTTTATCCATTCATCTACTGATGGACACTTGGGTTGCTTCCATATCTTGGTGATTGTAAATAGCACTACACAACAAACATTGGGGTTCTTATGTTCTCTTGAATTAGTGTTTTGGGTTCCTTCAGATATATTCCCAGAAGTGGGATCGCTGTGTCAAAAGGCAGTTCCATTTTTAGTTTTCTGAGGCAATTCCATACTGTTTTCCACAGTGGCTGCACCAGTCTGCATTCCCACCAACAGTTCACGAGGAGTCCCTTTTCTCTACATTCTCATTAGCACCTGTTGTTTGTTGATTTATTAATGATAGTCATTCTGACTGGTGTGAGATGATATCTCATTGTGGTCTTAATTTTCATTTCTCTGATGATTAGTGGCATTGAGCATCTCTTCATATGTCTATTGGCCATCTGTACAGAGAACATACAGTGATATGAAGAGAGAGAGAGAAAAAAAATTCTTCCTTACTCATCCTAACAACAATTGTTGTACTCCATAATGAACAGCAAATGAAAGTCTGAATGTAAAAACTTAATTTAAATAGCCAGAAGCTGTCAAGATAAACTTCCTCCCTTTTTTTTGAATGCTCATACAACAGATTCTTCAAAAGCTACCCTCATATACATGGATACAATTGCTTTCTTGAACTAACAGAAGAAAAAAGTTAGGAATATAAAAATCATGACAGTCTTCAAAGTCTCTGAACTCACCCAACATTAATTTATCATAACCTGAATCAGAATGGGTGGAATAACAATAGTCCCAGATAGAAAGATCTACCTCTCTCTGTTCTTTTGCTCCTCCCCTCCTTTTCCCTCCTCACCCCACCTTTCCTCTTCGTTTCCTCCCTTTCCTCCTCACCTTGTCTTCTCTTCTCTCCTCTCCTTTCATACCCAAATAAGGAGCCCATACAGACACTTCTACTACAGGGCACAAGACTCTAGTGCAGAAAGAGACCTTAGAAAACACCTAGGCCAAAGATCTCTTAAGTCCTTGCCCAATTTTGGTCAGCTAGTTGCTGATGCGACTGTAACCTAAATAGTATAATCTCTTCGTTCTCAGCTAAGGGTTGTCAGCACAGAGAAATACAGAATATGGCAAGTGACATGAAGTCAAAATGAAATCTAATTAAGATGATGATCTGCCAAAATAGTTTAGGTACACCAAGCCAAGATTTGCTTTTCTTAATGGTGTGTATTTGATTCGGAGAAGAAAAACTGACAGTATTATAATTATAAACACAAATTTAATTAGAAATACCAAAATAAGTTTAAATCTAAAATATGGATTTACAATAAACAAAATACTCAAAGCAAGTCAATTAAATATTGCCATTTTGCCACTCTTCTTTACTTAATGAAAAGGCAAAAGCATCTCACTTTCTCCCACTAATTTTAACTAACAGCCGATACCTCTGTCTTGAGTTCTGATTCGGATTCTATGTTATTTGATCCAAAAAATTATATTTAAATTAGAAAAGGAAATAGCACTGCCCTACTCTTAATTCTTGTGGTTAACTAGCTTCACAAACAAGTGGGGGATTGTCTTTGTGTCAAATCCTGTATGAGCTTTTAGCTATAATTCATAAAACAATGCATCCAGATTGGCATTATGATGTGTTCAATGCAGAATCAGTTTTGTAGTCCTCCATTCATTGTCAAGTGAGAAATTGTGAAGATAAATGGACCCTAGGAATTTCAAGCTCTGGAATGTCTATGCCAGCTGGTGCGTGGCAAAAATGAATTCAGTCAGGCTACCTGATGTTGCCTGCTGCTGCCTGCAGTAGGGCAGTCTGTGAGACTGGAAGAGGACCCAATTTGTCCTTGTCTCTCTCTCATGGTTTAACTGCCAGGGGGAGAAGATGATCTCTTTAACTCTGCTTCAAGAAAGAAAAAATAGATCAGCTGAAGGAAACTTTATAGGAAGCCTAATACACTGGATTTTGGAAACTGAAGCAGAATTTTGACAACTGATTTTAGCAATTATGGTTTAGTGCATGGGGAAAACCGATAGTGCACAATGGCTAGTTTCTAAAAATAAATATGCATTTTTTTTACAACCAGCCTTGTGCTTTTAACCCTGTGGTTTTCACTTGATAGAAGCCACAGCAAGAAAATGAAAACTAGAAGTTTAGAAGTTTGCAAGAACTACCACTGCACTGTTCTATTAGACATTTTAATTTATTTCTCATCTCTTTTTCACAGTGTGTCCGACATTTCTTTGTGTGAAAAACACTATTAACTACCTTTCCTGTAGCAAGTTTTATGCTAAATGCTGAAGATAATAAGTTAAATAACACATACTTCCTCCTTCAGGGCCTTAAGTTTCCAAAACATAAGGATGCTGAAAACCAAATCACAAATATTAGTCTCTTCTTTTACAAAATCATCTGGTGATAATAGAAAAATATGTAATGATCTTACTAGTCCCTGAAGGTCGAGATGTCGTGAAGTAGAGATACTATTTGATGAAGAATGGAAATCAGTAAGATCTCTCAGCCTGTGGTCCCTTCACAACCCACCCCTAAATACCTATCACTTTCAGGCTCTTTGGAATCCTTCCCATCCTTTAAAATGCAATGATTTTCATTTGAAGTTCATTATATGCTCCCTTTTATTGCTGGAAATCTGTATAATGTCACCTTGTCAAATCCAGTGTAACCTATTAGGTTGAACCATTTGAAATTGTCAATAAGCAATCTTTCAGCAAAAAAAAAAAAAAAAAAGCAATTTTGTACGGTTCAATATAATAAGTGCTGTGTCTTTATGCCTCAGAGTTCCTAGAATACACTACACATAATGGATATTCAATTCTATGTGATCCAATTTTCTTTACCAGCCTCATTTGTAAGTTGGGCAAGGAAGTAGGCAGCCAATAATTTACTAGTGCGGGTGTAGCAGCTTCTCTGCAGCTTGATATCCCTTCAGGGCTCATCATAGTTTTGACTTGGTGGTCACATTAGCACTTCTGCACTGAAAAGACTATTCGCTGTTTCACTTAGGATAAGTTGGCCTGTTTGGCTTCAGTCTTACACAGCCTTCTGGTAAAATGAGTAGGTTCTATATTAGTTTCCTAGGGCTGCTATAACAAGGTACTACCTGCTGTCTTTAAAATAACAGAAATGTATTTTCCCTCAATTCTGGAGGTTAGAAGTCCAAAGTCAAGGAAGGTATCAGGAGAGCCATGCTTCCTCCAAGACTTTGGATAGAATACTTCCTGGCCTCTTTGTAGCTTCTGGTAGCGGTAGCAGCTGCCAATCCTTCGCGATCCTTGACTTTCAGCTGCAGTACTTCAGACTCTGCCTCCATTGTCATACCGCATTCTCCAGTCATGTGTCTGTGCCTGTGTCTCTTCTCTCCTTGTGAGGGCACCAGTCATATTGGATTAAGGACACACCCTACTCTCGTATGACCTCATCTTAACTAAAATTACATCTGCAGTGAGACCCTACTTCCAAACAAGGTCACATTCTGAGGTACTGGGAGTTAGGGATTCAACATCTTTGGGGGTAAGGTCACAATTCAACCTATAACAGGTCCATTCATGAAAGTTATAGTTTACCTAAAATGAGGAAAAGTATACTTTTGTACAACTTACTTTTAAATAATTGAATTTTAGAAAATTATACCGTTTGAAGTAAGCAAGCATGCAGGCATTATTTAGTAGCCTTCTGAACTATTACTAACTTATTCCAGTCCATAAACTCATGCACAGTCAGTTAAAATGTCTTCTGGTAACTTACCAGGTAAGGAATGCAACCCAGTCTTTGAGTGCACACAGGCTCCAGACACTCGGTTACCACCTGAGATGAGGGTCGCTGCAACTCCTCTTCTGAATGCATCAGTTTCTCCTCCATTGTGACTGTTCTTATCTGCCCTCTACAAATAAAGAAAGAAAAGACATCATTTTACCTTTTAACCTTTCCTATTCACCCCTGTTTCTATAAATCCCCTGTTTCAAAACACATTCTAACTAAACTTTCCACTATTTATCTACCCAGACCTCACTCTGAGAACTCCCTCTCTGCTTTATACCTGTCGTGCATCTATCCCACTCTCCTTTATCATGTTACCCAACTCACTACATTGTTTCCAATATCCTTTTATACTTTGTCCAGAAAAGGATGTTATCCGATGAAGAGAAAACTTTTGATATTCACAAGGAGAAGGCTGTGTTGTCACATAAACTCAATCCAGAGTATCAGTCCTAAAATTATATACTGAAATAGAAACTGTATGGGCACAAATATATTAACTACAGCAGTGAATATAATAATCAATCACTTATTTTTTATCAATCATTAGCCAAAATTATCCACAACTCAGAAATAGATATAAAAACTTCAATAGAATATTAAATGTCTATTAAAATAATTATGAAGGCTATTTAACAACAATGAATATGCATATTTAGTATTCATAAAAGTCTATCATGAAAATGTTTCTCTGATCTCCTGAAACATATGAAACTATTGTAAGAAGAGAATAGTGATACTAATTGTTTCTAGAAGTGGTAGAAAAATATATATAAATGTGCCATAAGTTTTAAAAGTTGCCAATAGAAGAGCACAAATTGTACCTGCAGTTATCAAACTAGTAAAGCTAAAACTTGAAACAAAGAAATTTAATAAGTAAAACGAAAGGCTTTTAAAGAAAAGAGAAATTGTGGTTAAGAGAAAACATAAATCAGATGGCCAAAATGCATCCAAGATGTCAGGAATAACAACAAATATAAAAGTGGTTAAATAACCATGTTGAAAGTCAGGGAGTCTCAGGTAGGGCAAAAACACAAGTAAAATAAATTCCAGATATGTGTGGTTTACAAAAGACATTCTTAAAATGAAAAATAATGTTTTAGAATAAAAAATAATAAAACAATACCCCAGCTGCCATTAGCTAAATAACAAATGGAGTAGAATTCAAGGTAAACATGAAAATGGACCCAAAAAATAATTTTTATATTGATGAATAAAATGCAACAAGAAGGTACAATAATCACAAACTTTTTGTGTATGTAACAGCATAGCTTCAAAATATTTAAATGAGAAATACTTATAAAGCGAACAAACAAAAAACATAAAAGATAAATTTGGAGTCATGAATTGCAGTGGAACAATCTAACCACTTTTCTCAGAAATTTAGTTTTCAAATTAAGTCAGAAGAGTGAGGAAATGAATTACAATGAAACTGCATATACTAGATATCTTAGAATACTGTTGATGCCCAACAAACAGAAAAGATACTATCTTTTCAAATATCCATAAAATTTTTAAAAATGACTATCAAGCCATACGGAAATTTTGAAAAAAATTTAAACAGAACATTAGGAGCAAGTTCTCTGACAACAGTGGAAAGATAAAAAATTTTAATTCTATTCTTAAAGATTTTATTTATATATTTTTAGTGAGAAGGGAAGGGAGGGAGAAAGAGGGGGAGAGAAACATCAATGTGTGGTTGCCTCTCACTCAACCCCTACTGGGGACCTGGCCCACAACCCAGGCGTGTGCCCTGACTGGGAATCAAACCAGCAACCATTTGATTTGGAGGCCTGCGCTAAATCCATTGAGCCACACCAGCCAGAGCAAATTTTAAACTATTAAAAATTTAAAAATATCCTTTTATAAATTCCAATACATATATAAACTCTTTATAGCAAAAAAGTCCATTTTACTATATGATATTTTACTAAAGTTAAATTATAACAATATCCTTCTTTTGTTCAGATGCATTGAGAAACTATGTATTAAAACCTTCCAGAAATGACTGATAATCAGAGCATTATAGATCAAAACATTGCATTGCAGTACAAGTGATACACAGAGGCAAAGTCATGGCCTTCAGCACATATCAGAATACCAAAATATTTGAAATATAACATTACCCCAAGATGCTAAAATATAAGACAAAAAAAGATGAGATATTTATAACAATAAAAGTTAAATGTCCACTTGTAGAAAATAAAAAAATGATAACAATCTAGATGACTTAAGCAACAGTGTCCATCAACTTGATCTGATTGACATCAATAGAATAATCCACCCAACAACGGCAGAAACACATTCTTTTCAAATGTACATGGAATGGTCACCAAGATAGGCTATGTTTGGGGCCATAAAACAAATCTTAACAAATATAAAAGGACTGAAATCATACTAAGTATCTTCTAGGAAAATAATAGAAATAAACCATTTATAGAAGATATAGCATATATGTTTCTGACTGATTTATAGAAAGAAACACTAAAATGACAGTAAAGCAATTTTTTTAAGTCATAGATTTCCAAGGACACAGAACAAGAGAAGAGGAAACAGAAACACAATTTTGGAAGCAGACAAGCAAATGAACAAATGGTTGCCTATGTGCAAGAATGGAGAAAGCTGAATCCTATGCTAGCAAAGAAGAAAGCCAAGGACAAACCTCATTTACACCACAGATACTCCAAAATGCTTCAGGGTTTATTGTTCCCATTACCTGGGAAGTGG
The DNA here is from genome assembly GCA_004024845.1 of Tonatia bakeri. NCBI lineage: Eukaryota > Metazoa > Chordata > Mammalia > Chiroptera > Phyllostomidae > Tonatia > Tonatia bakeri. The sequence continues at coordinate 63,145 of PVIA01000863.1, forward strand.
AGTGATGATATGGCTAAACAAACAAACAAACAACAACAACAACAACAAAAACCTCCCTCTCCTATCTAGAAGAAGATTGGAGTTTATTCTCTGCAGGGGAAAAATTACAGGTTCTGTTGACTGCAGGATGCCAGGCACAGTAGAGAAAAGGGTACCACACTGAAAGTGTCATATGAAATGAAAGTTTGCATGCTGAATATGAGGACTTCCAACTTTCTTTCCCTACTTGGCTCTCAAAATATGGCAGCCAGGCTTATACTCTGCAGGCAGGGAACTGGAAGAGTGTTTTTCTAGGAACTCTGACCAGCCAAAAAGTTATACGCTAAAAACATTGACATTGTGCAGTTTCTCTACAAAAGGGTCTTGCCAGAAGCTACCTAAAGTCATCAGGTCTCAGGTCTCTGTAAACAAGTCCCCAGTATTTCAGTGCTCAACCATTATATCCAAGAGAACAATAAAAAATCCTAAGATTTGACCTGAAGACCTCTAATATCTCTCTCTCACACTCACAGAGTGAGGGGGGGATGAGAAAAGCAAAGACAAATTGTAAGAAATAGATTACCCAGGGGAAAAAACTTAAAGAAAAACAATCATTATTCTCCTCATAGGAAAATGAGATGTTGCATCTATGAAAGAAGAGAAAGATGCCAAAAAAAAAATACTCTGGGCATATAAACAAAAGAGGTCCTGGAAATACCAAAAATATATATATATATAGTTGTTTTAAAAATCTTAATAGCAGGAAAAATTTTCTTGAGGCTATCTCCCTTAGTCACACCAAAGGGACAAAGAGATGGAAAACAGGAGAAAAATAAAATTACAGGACTCTTCCCAATAGGTCTAATATCCTCATAAAAGGAGTTCTAGAAAGAGAGAAGAGAAAATGGAGAGGTAGACACCACTAAAACCATTATTCAAAAATATTTGCCACAACTGAAACACATGAGTGTCCAGACTGACCTTTCAGTCACCAGTGATGAAAAGAGATCCTCTGCATGTCATATCATCAGGAAATCTCAGAACACTAAATAAAGAGAAATTCCTTAAAGCTTTCAGAGAGAGAAAAAAGTAGGTGTCATAAAATATCAGAATGATATCAGACCTCTCACTGGCATCACTGGCAATTGGAAGATGATGGATTTTCTTTTTTTAAAGATTTTATTTATTTTTAGAGAGAGTGGAAGGGAAGGACAAAGAGAGGGAGAGAAACATCAATGTGTGGTTGCCTCTTGAGCGCCCTCTACTGGGGACCTGGCCTGCAACCCAGGCATGTGTCCTGACTGGAAATCAAACCAGTGATCCTTTGGTTCGCAAGCTGATGCACAATCCACTGAGCCACACCAGCCAGGGCTGAATTTTCTTTTAAAATTCTGAAGTAAAATGATCTCTAACCAACATTTCTATTGATAGCTAAACTATTACCATAAAACAATTTCCAAAACCTCACCTTCTATGAACTCTTCTCTCCAGGAAAGTCACTGAGAGAGGTGCTCTACCATAACAAGGTAGTAAACTAGGAGGATCCAGGAAACAAGAGTCAACAAAAGAGAGTAGAAAGAAACTCCCAGGAGGATGGTGGAGTTAAGTTAGGTGCTGAGGTGACTACCTGGAGCATCAGAGAAAGCAACCAGGCAAGGCAAGGAGTACTCTGAAGGCTCCAGGAGGGATTTCTTTAAGATGAGGCTGACTATATTTGACGACCATGAATACACTGAGAGGGGTTTGGGGTTGAACTAGGATAAGAACATAGGAAATGAGGCAAATAAGGAAACAAGAAAATTATCAGCTCCAAATAAAATTAAAAGGTTTGTAGAAAGGAAAAAGAAACAGAATAATCAGCCGTGAATGACATTTGCTTGGTTCTTAACCTTGGCTGAACATTAGAATCATCCAAGGAGCTTTTAAAACAACAGATGCTCAAACCACACCTGGATCAATTACATCAGAAATAGGCATTAGTATTTTTTAAGCTCTTCAAGTGATTTAAATGGGCAGCCACTACAAAACCTACTGACTTATTCATAATAAAATTCTGAGAATCGACATAACAAAACTACAACATATTAGGAACATGGGCAGAAAGTGGGAGGATGGTAGGGATGGAGAGTAATAGGACAGAATGTTATATAGACTTAGAGATATGAAGATAAACACCAAATGAAACATCTAAAATACTTGAGAGCGAGAAATAAGGCAGGGGTTGGACTCCATGTCTCTTATAACATGCCTCACAGAACTGCTTGACTCTTAAAAATATGTGCATGTGAGACTTTGATGAAAATGAAAAGTACATTTAAAAATATAAACAAAAGCTAAAACAATAATGTAGAAAATAACCACAGAAAAGGAAAAACTAAATCCAGTTCTATTTAAAGATTTTATTTCTTTTTAGAGAGAGGGGAAGGAAGGAAGAAAGAGAGGGCGAGAAACATCAATGTGTGATTACCTCTCGAGTGCCACCTACTGGGGACCTGGCCTGCAACCCAGGTATGTGCCCTGACTGGGAATCAAACCAGCGACCCTTTGGTTCACAAGCCAGCACTCAATCCACTGAGCCATACCAGCCAGGACTAAATCTAGTTTTTTGAAAAAGCTAATTAAGTCACAAAAACATTACCTAAGAAAAAGAGAACAGAAACACATACACACACATACTTGGACTCTGAAATGGATCATAACTAGAGACAAAGATAACACTAAATGAAATTGTACAGAAGTAATATGCACCACTTTATACTTAATAAATTTGAAAGCCAGATGGCCTGAATTATTTTCTAAGCTATATAAGTTAGTTACCAAAATAGACTTAAGGGTATGTAAAAAACATGACTAGACTGAAAACCATGAAAGAAATGTAAAAACCTACTATGACAAAAGTCACCAGGCAGAGATACTTTTCCAGAGGCTATATTCCTGTATTGTGTATAAATGGTTCCAGATCATAGGAAAATAAGAAAACCTTCTCAAAGCATACTATGAGCTTGGTTTAACCCCTTTACCAAAGCACACCAAAAAAAATTAAAAATAAAACCAGATGACTCTTTGACTTATAAGTATAGATAAAGATTTCTAAATAATTATTTGCAAATTGACTCTGTGATTAAAGTAATATATCAATGTTATGATCCAATAATTAAAATGGAAATAATTTTTACCCCTTTAACCCATCAAATCAGGCAAATATTAAAAGATTTATTATGTTCAGTGTTGACAGTGGAGGGGTGTGGGGAAATGGTACTCTGTTGAATTACTGTTGGGTGCAGACACTTTATAGCTTTTTAAATGAAAGTTGATCATTTCTATCGAAATTTAACTAAACTGAAGATATCCTTCATGCCACTTCCATGTATATATAGAAGTGGAATTACTGGGATGAAGGATATATATATTCTTATAGATAGATGATAGATAGATAGATAGATAGATAGATAGATAGATAGATAGATAGATTCTAAAAAAGGACTTGCATATTTCAACAAATAAGTATGTTCAAGTATGCTCATTTCAACATTGTTTATAAGAAGAGAAGAAGAGAAACAACTGAAATGTTCATCAGTGGAGGACTGGCTAACTACGATATGCAAACAAATCCTGTGCTACATCAAAAAAATTAGAAATCAAATAATGAGTGTGAAGTAAAATGCTTTGACTTTGAGGCAGCCTTAAAGAGTAATCAGCTTGATAGAATCAAATCCTGACTTTACTAAACTCACAAATCAAACCTTCATGTAGGAATTAAGTGTTCAAAGTATAGTTTCTATCCCGTGGTTTCCAGAAAAAGTGCTTAAATATGAAACTTTTTGGCACCATTTAGTGATAGAGACATCTCTGTTCTCACCATTTCCAACTTGTTGATATTCCCTTTCATTTTCCTAGTTCCCTTAGAAGCAGGATATTCAGGCCATGATTTATTTTAATGAAATTCAGAGAACAGAATTTCCATATAAAACACTGCCAATATACCTCCATATCCCTAACTTCAGCATCCCTATTGCTCACCATAAATATTACTTAGTCACTCCATGATAATAAATTAGACAGTAAAAGCACTTAGCTGTACATTAATGCTTCACACTTTGCAGACTCCAGGGAACCATTCAAAATACTTCAGGTGTGGGGTGGGGGTGAGTTACGAGGTTGCTTCCCTGCAGCCCTCTTCCTGTCACTGAGATCACCTGCTCTGTTTTAAGGCTCACTGAGCTCCAGGCTTTTAAATAAATCCTGACCTTAGTCTTCAGAAGTTTAAGGTACTATCTAGTGTTATCTCCATGACTCAGGATGAAGTCACCCTCCACCTCTGGCTTTGTCTGGCAGTGTGCCTATTCTTCCATTTTAATGACATCAACTTTCCCCCAGTATCCTTGACTTAGCAGCTAGGTCCACAACTTGTTCTGTAGTTCCAGAGTCCCTGGGAATCTAGAGACTAACACGACAGACCTCGGTTTGGATCTCAACCTCACCACTCATTAGCTCTACCACTTGGGCGCGATTTTAGTTTCTCCAAACCCCAGTTTAATTATCTTAAAGCTGCAGAATAACAACTCCTACCATACAGAAAATGTAGCAGTGTGTATGGCACATAGCAGATGCTGGATAAATGTTCATTCCCATCAGTTGCATCTTTCTTGCTGATTTTTTCTTTGATAATGAGCAGTGTTTTGGAGCCTCTGAAATTGGGAATTTGTCTTACTGATCCTTCCAAAATCTATAAGCCAGCTCTGGAGCTAAGCCTCCGCTCCTACTATATAAGTCAGCAACATCTGCCTCCTCTGACTTAGCCAACATTGACCTCTGTGGGACCCTTGCTTCTTGAGAGACACACGACTGATATTTGCTTCTCTCCTGATGTTCTTTCAAGACACCATGCTCCCATAGTTGTTTTATCCACTCATCTACTTATGGCTGCTTCCATATCATATAGATTGTCAAGAACACTGCAATGAACATAGGGGTGTTTATGTTCTTTCAAATTAGTGTTTTGGATTCCTGCAGCTATATTCTCAGAAGTGAGATTGCTGGATCAAAAGGCAGATCCATTTTTAATGTTTTTGAGGTAACTCTATGTTGCTTTCCACACTGGCCACATCAGTCTGCATTCCCATCAACAGTGCAAAATGGTTCCCCTTTCTCTACAACCTCATCAGCCCTTGTTTGTTGATTTATTGATGATGGCCATTTTGACAGGTTTGAGATGATATCTTATTGTGGTTTTAATCTGGAATACTACTCAGCCATAATAAAAGAAAAATTCTACCCTTTGCTGCAGTATGGATAGACCTGGAAAACATTATGCTAAGTGAAATAAGCCAGTCAGAAAAAGACAAATACCAAATGATCTCACTCACATGTGGAATCTAATGAACAAACTGAACTAACAAGCAAAATAGAGACTCCTAGATAAAGAGCAGGATGACAGCTATGGTGGAGGAGGTTAGGGGGTGGAGGGATTGAGCAAAAAGGAAAAAGGACTCAAGGACATGGACAACAGTGTGGTAGTTGCTAAAGAGAGGGGTATAAGGGGACTAAATGGCAATGGAAAAAATACAATCGAAAAAACAATCTATCGCCCTGGCTGGTGTAGCTCAGTGGATTGAGCATGGGCTGCGAACCAGGCATTGCAGGTTCAATTCCCAGTCAGGGCACATGCCTAGGTTGCAGGCCATGTCCCCCAGCAACCGCACATTGATGTTTCTCTCTCTCTCTCTCCCTCTCCCTTCCCTCTCTAAAAATAAATAAATAAAATCTTTAAAAAAACAGTCTATCAATAAATACATTAAAATCTGGGGGGGCAGGGGGAAAGAACACTATGCTCCATCCTGGCTCAATACCGCCCCATCAGGCAAACATGGAGTTGTACCCCAGTACCTGCCCTGACACATTGGATGATTCTACTGAGAACTGTCTCTAAAATCCTGCTGAGATGACTCACTGGGTCTACACACAGAATGGTTTCTGACACTCATACATGTCACAAGCATTCCTCACTTTCAAAACAGACAAAAAAAAAAAACAACTAAAAATCAGTGGCTTGAATACCCGCCTTCCCAAGGTCCTTTACTTCACTCTGACTCAAAGAGAGAGATATGAAAGAGATGGGATTCCAGGTATGAAACTGGTGGAAGAGAGCTGCTAAATTACTGTCTGGGTCCTAGTATGCACCAGCAATATTCTCACAACTCAATACTAACCATTGCAAATCCTCACAACACCACGAGGGAGCATTATCTCCACTTAACAGATGGGGAAACTGAGGCTCTAAAAGGTTAAATAATAGTCCCAACTTCTCACACCGGCAAGAAACACACTTGGAATGTGAACCCTTGTTTGTTTTACTTCAAAATCTATAACATTTCTTCAAAAATGGTAGATTCCTTTCTTACTCTACCACATTTTCCCTCATTATACCATTCATATAAACTAAAAGAGTTCTTCAAAATTACATTTTATTGATTATGCTATTACAGTTGTCCAAATTTTTCTCCCTTTGCCCGCCTCCACCCAGCACCCCCTACTCCCTCAGACAATCTTCACACCATTGCTCATGTCCATGGGTCATGCATATGTTCTTTGGATAGTGCATTTCCTATACTGTACCTTACATCCCCATGGTTATCCTGTAACTATTGGTATTTCTTAATCCCCTCACTGCTTCACCTTTTCCACCCAAGCTATTCACAAAGACTTTTCTATATGAATGGCTGATTTTGGCTCATGATTCACAACTTCCTAAATCCACTCAAACAAGCAACAGCCAGCCTCAGTGAGTCTCCTCTCCCATACCTCTAGCTATGAGGCCCCAGGCACAGCACTAGCAGCAGTCAGCCTAGATTCACAGTGTGGCTTCGCCTGGGAATTTCTGAGCCCAGCACAAGTAGCAGCCATCTCAGATTGCTTTATAGCTCAGGCAGGGTGGCCCCAGGCAAAACACAGGTGGGGGCTGGCCTTGGTCTGCATCACCCAGGAGACCCCAGAGCCTGCAGACCCAGTAGACAGCTACAGACCACATCAGAGCACTGCCGCCCTGCCCTCACATAGCTGATCATCCACAGAGGGCAGAAGTTGCTGGTCAGTGGTCACAGCCAGTCCTTGCAGCTGACTGGCCTGGGTAAATCCCTCCCATTGACCTGCCAACAGCAACCAAGACTCAACTACAAGAAGAGGGTGTATTCAGCCCACACAAAGGGCGTACCATGAGTACCTCGTTTGGGTGATAGGGGAGGCTGTGCCACTGGACCCTTCAGGATACCTACTACATTAGGTCATGCTTTCAAAATATGTTTTTAAACATTGAAATTCCTAGAGTCATTTACTTCTTGATCAATGAAAATCAGCCCATGAATCTGGACATATATTTCCTTTGTCTATGACAAGTAATAGCTTGTGACAGTAATAGCTTGCATTTATTCATTGTTTATTATATGTTTGACACCGTTCAATTTATGTGTATTAACTCATTTAATCCTATGAACTAGGTAATATTAACATCCCTATTTAATTTTGAAGAAACTAAGCACAGATAGGTTAAGTAAATTGCCCAAGATCACACTAACAGAGCTATGATCAGAATCCAGGCAGTCTGGCTGCAGAGCACAATCTCATATCACCCTGTTGTACTGCCTCTCAACAATCAGACTAATTGTGTAAAGTGTCCACTTAACTTTGCATGTATAAATAATTTAAGGATCTAATCAATTCCTTTGATATCTGAAGCTACCAAAAACCAGTTATTGAAAAACAAGGAGTAGCTCGTTGCTTGTGCATCACACTTCCTGATTACTCATCACACTTTGGTATCTGGCTTTTGTTTTTCATAGAGATTAAAGATATAAAATTCTGTTTCTTACTGTAGAAGTCATACTTATCTGGAAAAGACATATTCAGGGTAAAGTAGAGTCATTTTCCCAGAAAATAATTTCTCCTTCTATAACAATAAATAATCTTACTTTAGTCCATTTGGGTAGCACTCTTTAGGTTCTGGCAAAAAATGCAATATAGACCAAAGTCAGAGTTTATCATGTAAAGCCTGCAGTAAAGTCATTTTTTAAAATTTCTATGCTTGATACTCAACAATCTCATGTATTACAACTTTCTGGTGTGAACAACAATAATCAATAAGGCATTTAATTTCTAAAAATCAGGCTTGGTTTGTTTTTCTAGCATATGAGTCAGTGTCTGGCACATGTAAAGCAAAATGAAGCAAATGAGCTTATAAATCACAGTAATCTCCTTGATAATCACTACTCATTTAGTGACGGGACGACGTGCTCACTACGTGAGGCATTCTTATAAAAGACACCAAGCTGCAATTAATGATCTATAGATCTCATTTGCTCTGAATTAGTAAGCACTCTGATTCTAATACATTCTCAATACCTAAGGACCTTATTCTGATTATTTTTATCTCATGTTCCTTGCCCACAGAGAAAGGAAAATGAAAACAGTTTCTTCCCTAAATGCCAGCCGAGTGAATTATTCTCTTCCTACTTCTCATATATTTGCCCACAAAGGTATTCCAAAGCAATGTCAGAACACTTTTCATTTTTAAAAAAGGTTACAATATTCCTCTAAAACTCTTAACCCGAACATGTAGCTATTGCAAAGATACCATGATAAATTATGTTTTAAAAAAACCTCAGCTAATGAAAAAAATCCTAAAGTACCTGCTAAATTATAGCTTTATTTTGAAATATTTATATTATGGAAAGAAAGGTATATCCTGATTTTTCAAATAAAATTATTACCTGTATGCCAAATAACTATATAAACCAGAATTTGATTACTAAAATTGCATAGGCAGAACATATAATGTTATACTTATGGTTTTATCATTTCTTTTCTCATAACAAAATAAATATAATTTCACTATTCCTGGCAGGTATTAGGATAAATAAATGCAAAAAGAAAAAACCATCCAAGGACTTAGGTTAGAGAAACAGAAGAATGAATCCAAAATAGATTTCAGAATCCAAACACTCATTAAGTTAAATTTAAAGAAAACTCTAATCCTTCATTACTGCATTTTGTCTTCAGTCAAGGGCCCAGAAATGAGGCACTCAGAATTGAAAAAAAAAAAGAATTTAATGTTTATAAAGATATGGGCAGGATGGAGTTCCTATCCTGAGAGTATCCCTCCTTCTCTAAAGCGAGGCTGAGAGAATCTTATGGCTGAGATAAGACACAGGTCATCTTAATTGTGTAAAGTGTTGGAGCCAATGTATTTGAATCAAGAACAAAGCAAAGACTTTCTCAGAACAAAAGGACTCTCTCATCTCAAGAAGCCCTCAGAGTAAAGCTGTCACTTTGAGGGTGACCTCAACTACTCATTTCCTGATGGAATCTCTAGGTATGAAGATCATGATAATCTGTGCCCAACAATGATGGTCTCTTACCCAGCACATGACAGCACTGAGCTGTGGCAGCCAGACAGCAAAATCATTGCTCAGAAAGGTAACTTAGTCTCAGCCTGATAAAAATCTGTGATCCCAAGAAGACAGAAGTGCCATGATCAAACATATGAGTCATGTTGAAGAGCAGAAAACCCATGCAAACCACATCAAGAGAACGTATGAGAAGATCATGCCTCAGTCAGAAAGGCTGCTAGGAAAAATCCTTTCACTAAAAGCTATAACATCAGAGAACCCTGATGAAAGAGTATATCATTAGAAGTATTTCTGTTACCATACCTACCAACTACATTAGAAATGCATCTGCCAAGAAAATCAAGAGAACATATTTTCTATGTTTTTGGTGAGAAGTGAACTCACAACACAGTAAAAGTAATTAAAGCCTATGATTTCAATAATCCCAAACAAAAAAAAAGGGTACTTTTCCCCTGCCTTCTCAAGAACATTAGTGAAAACTATTAAATCTAGTCTTGATAATGAGATGTCTTCATTCTGAATATCAACTTCCTGTTTGTCCCTTTATTATGGAACACAAATTGTCATCTGTTGCTATTGCCATTGTTTCCTGTCTCTATCAGCCTTCCATTCACCCTCTAGCTGTTTATTTGCTGTATTCAAAGAAAAAAAAATAAAGAAACTTGTTAAGAATTGTATACTTAAATACATAAGTATTTGAATAAGTGTTGGATGTTTATTGTGATATTAGCTTACCAGTTTTCATATTTAGTTGTTTCCTTGTTTAAGAATTTTTTACTTCTCCACCACCAGAACCATATTATACAAAGATTTTTGAATCTATATAGCAAACTATGACAAAAATAAAATTGAAAAAGACAGAAACACAGTAATGAGACCACATAAAATATAAATTAGCATTGATGTATAAACCCCAGGGAGTAATTCAGTATGCACATATGCTACCATGAGAGACAACACTACAGTTTATAGCACAGAGAAGCTAATTTGTAATTGAGCTTACAGGCAGCTAAAGAAAAAGGGGAGCCCTGGCTGGTATAGCTCAGTGGATTGAGCGCGGGCTGCGAACCAGGCATCGCAGGTTCGATTCCCAGTCAGGGCACATGCCTAGGTTGCAAGCCATGTCTCCCAGCAACTGCACATTGATGTTTCTCTCTCTCTCTCTCTCCCTTCCCTCTCTGAAAATAAATAAATAAAATCTTAAAAAAAAAAAAAAAGAAAAAGGGGAATTGTGGTCTTATATTCATTCACAGTGCCCAGAATATTTTATTACTGCCTTCTAATTTGAGATCATTGAGAATACTAGAAATCTGACCTCTGTTCCATATGATTATAGGCTATCTGAAATGAAAGAGAATGAAGATCATCTAACCCAATGAGAACTAGAGGGATCAAGTGAATACAGATTCAGCTCTCATGATTAAAGGTGGCTCCAGGTTCATCTACTCACAATGAAGAAAAAGTGTAAAAGTAAGGAGGTAAAGGTCATACTTATACTTAAAGCCCTCCTAGAGCCAAAAGGGAGGCAAAAGAGTTACCAAATCAGGCAAGTACATGTTACCTTCACACCCTAGTTCCTATTCTGTTGTAGTTAGTCTCTCATCTCTTCCTCTCGCTCTCTCTCTCTTCCTTCCTCCCTCCCTTCTCTCTCCCTTTATCTCCCTGCCTTCTCCCTCTCTCTTCCTCCTCCCTTCTCTCCTTCTTGTCCACTGAATTCATCATTCTGGTTGAATGATGAAATTATTGGAGTGTTCACACAAAATTTCCCAGAACTCACATGAGACTACAAATCACTAATGTTCCCACCAGCCAAAGTAAACAGATTTCAGAGAATACAAGAATCATTTAGTAGAGTCATCAAAGGGGTTACTCCTTAAAAGTGAGGCTAAATCAGCACCTATATCTGCCCTTTGAAAAGCTTTAAAACAAGTTTTAGAATGATACAACTGATCCACAAGTGAACTGTCTGTGGAACAAAGCCCAATACACTTTAAAGAAATACAACGAAATCCAACACTCAACAACGTAAAGTTCACACTGTCCAGCATCCAATAAAAAAACTACTATATCTTTGAAAAAGCAGGAAAATTTAATACATAACCAGGAAAAAATCTAGTTAAGAGAAAGAGACCAAAAAATGACAGAGATGGTGGAATTAGCAAACAGGTACATTAAAATCACAATGGAAAATGTGATCAATATGTTCAAAATTTTAAAGAAAAGATGAACATAATGCATAAAAAATATAAAATATAAATAAAAGCCAAATGAAATTTACATAAATGAAAAATACAATATGTGAGATAAGAAATTCACTTAATTGTTTAAATAGCAGATTAGATATTCAAAAGAAGAGATTAGTAAACTTAAAGACAGAAATAAAAACTATCCAAACTGAAGCACGAACAGAAAAATATCTGGAAAAAATAAACAGAAACTCAATGACCTATGGAACAATATTAAATGGTCTCATAGAATAATTGAAGTCCCAGAAATGTAAGAGATAGAGGGAGGAATAAAAAAATACTTGAAAAAGATGGCTGAAAATTTCAAAAATTATGTAAACTATAAGCATACAAACCCAAGAACATCAACAAATTCCAAGAATGATAAACTAAAAGAAAACCACAAGAAGCCATATTATAATCAAATTCTCAAAAAGAGAAAATATTAAATGTAGTCAGAGGAGGGTGGGAGAAAAGGTACATTACATACAGTGGAATAAGAATTACAACAGATTTCTTGTTAGAAATCATTGAAAGCTGAAGATTATGGAATGACAGCTTTAAAACATTGAAAGAAAAAAAAACTGTCATCCTAGAATTATATACCCAGTGAAAATATATTTCAAAAAATGAAGGTAAGAGTGACTTCTGGTTTCAGCTCCAACATGTAAAGCACTTAGAGTTGTAACACTTGTTCTCACAACAAGAATAAACTGGACAAATTGAAAATCTAGACTCTTCTTGGACCTATCAGAGAACTGAGGTTATAGGGCAAGCCACAACATTGAAATCTGTAGACACAGACACATTTGGAGAGGCACAGCCAAGATCTACTTACCTGGAGCAGAAGCCATGAGAGCCATAAGCTGGTAGAAACACTTAATGGTGGTTGTGACAAAAATTGCTGGAGAATGAGCATAGAGTAGTGTGAAAAGAAGAAATTTCTGGGGGCTACATCTTGTAGAAAGGGCATACTCTTGTAGGCCTTACCTCCAGGAACTCAACCAGGTTCTCATAATAAAGATCCAAGATAGATCAACTCGTGGGTCTGGCAGAGGGAAAGGATGAATAAACACTATGCAACAAGCCCAGAGTCTTTACCATAATGAATGCTTACTCTCCAGAAGAAAATACTTTCCAGAGCTTTATGTGAATTGGAAGAAGTGAGTTTCTCCCACTCTCGCCACTTACAGCATTCCTGTCTCACTCAGAATTGTTTATAAAAGCTACACTACTGGAGAAAAACTTGTAATGGTCACAGTCCACAGACACAGGTCCACTAAATAATGAAGATCTAATCATACTAAATATTATAGAATCAAAATGTTCATCCACAAGTGAGTGGATAAATAAATTGTGGAATATATATACAATGGAATACTCCTCAGCATTAAAAAGGAATAAACTACTGATACATGCAACAATAGAGATAAATCTCAAAAACTATATGCTGAGCAAAACAATCTAGATACAAAGGAGTGCCTATTATATGATTGCATTGATGTGAAACTCTTTTTTTTTAAAAAAAGGTAAATCTATTTGTCAAATCTATTTTCTGATGTATTTGTCAAAGCTTGTCAAAAACAAACACGTAAAGTAGGTTTACTTGGGGGCCAAATATTTTTTTAACTTTCAAATCTTTGTAGCCTACTTAGTCAGCATATTTCATCCTGCTCCTTCTTCTGTAGAACTAAAAATGTACCTTTTATCAATGCTCACCTGACTTGAAGACAGCAACTCTGTCATCCCACATCCTTGTCTTATGAAAGAGAAACAATGAGAATTACATTAATCTTTTTGTCATCCTTGTATTTACTCACCCTTAACTTATCTGGATGGCATTTGTCACCATCAATTTTTATTGAACATCCACAGGGTGCTTGGCAACCCTGCTTTGTTCTTTCTCATGTCATTTTAGTCTACTTAGTACTCTGTGTAATATATTTAAAATTATTGAACTAATTCTTTAAATGAAGAAATCATTACAATTTCTTTATTTTTAGAACTAGTCTTGAGTTACATGTAAAAAAAGGCCAAAAGGCAGCCTAGATACTGTTTGCAATATCTTTAAAATGTATTGTTTTACCTCCAAGCTCAACCTCACCATTCTTGAGAAATAACCTGGCCCTCATCTTCTAAGCATCCATCACAGAAATGTGCTGAACTACCCCTTCCTTCCTATCTTTGATAACCAAAGTAAATAAATATGAAGACAAAAAGCAAAATTTAAAAACAAAAACTTTCTCACAAAGCCTTCTTCTTCCCTTGTGAAGCCCAAACCTTTTTAAAAAAGTATTCTCTGATTAATTAAAACAGTGATATAAATGTCCTTTAGCTAAAGAAGCTATTTTCTCTACTTGCCATTACATTCATCACTATTCTGCAACATATTTCTCTTTCCATCATAAATAATGGAAATGAGTTATTGGTCTTCTCACTGAATAGTTGTTTAGATGACCACGTGTCCCTTATATTGGACCAAAAGCATCTGATAAGTGTCTTGGTTTGGACATGATACTTAATGAAGATGATAAAATCAACATAGTCATCCTACATCCTATGTGTCCTTGAACCAATTTTGGGTTACTATTAGCTAAACAGAAATATTAATTTATATGATGCATATAATCAGCCTTACTACAGAGCAGTGTACAGTATCTTTACAGAACACAATATACATGTAGAGCCTAAGAAAAGAAATTAAAGTAACCCTTTATTCAATCTGCCAAGGGACTACAGAACTTGTAATTATCTGGCTTTAGATAGAAGAGATACATTGCAATCGGATACACACGAGGGCACAGGTTTATGCCTCCGATGACAGATGGCGGAGAAAAAGCTCTAGAGTGCAAGCTTTCTACCAGACCTTTTTAATTTATTTTCCCTAAACCCATCACATTTTAATGCTGGATCTCTGACCCAGTATGTTCACTTTTTTATGAACTTATGATTAACTAGTACCATAGTAGCAGGAGCTAAATTTTCTTCCATTTAAAACTAAATTTTACTCATGGAAGTTACAACCCCTAAATACTGGGTGAAAGAAACCAAATGAGGAATGAAAGTATTTTAAAAAGACAAATGAGACCAGCAAATTTAAGCTTGCACTATAATTACCAGAGCATCTGGAATTCCATGAGCCAAATCTAGCCTGAAAAGCAGGGTTCAAGAATTAGCCCTATCAATTACTGCCAAGTAGCTTGGTCCCCCAAAATTAATATGATCTCTTCCAGACCACTGGTACTTCACAATCTTGAATGGAATGGTTAACAGTGCTTATAAAAGGTACTCTTACACCCTTTTATTCCAAAATTATAACATGTAACATTATAATTCACCTGCCTAAATATTGTGGGTAAGATCTGGACTTCCAAATATATGGCCAAGATGTGAGCTTGGCTTCTGGCTGTCTTGGAATAAAAACACAGGGCAAGGTTAAGTTATCAAACATATGGCAGGGTCCACTGGCCAAGTAACTTTAGTCATTTTTAACACCCTCCCCACTCACAATGCACCCTGTGGTTACTGAGAGAATTTGGAAAAGATTTGTTAAACTTGATGAATATATACTGATTTAAAAGTTTTTCTTACAGGACCATGGGCACCAGCCCTACATGAAATTGCAGACACACCCTCCAGACTGCAGGCATAGAGGCCCACTGCTCAGCACTAACCAGGCACACAGGCCGACTGTGGGTGTCCACATGGGTGGGGGCTTTGCTGTATGTCCACTGGAACCTGGAGAGGAAGAACCAGCAGCTACTCACTCCCTCCTCCATGATTCTGGACACTCGGCAGGGGAGCTAGGGTGTTGATATTCCACAAAAGGGGATCATCCTGTATTCTCTTCCATGGTCATGTTTTTCTACCTTCTTAGAATTCAAGGACTTGTCCTCAGCACTGTTTAATCTAGAGTTTTATCATTTTCAGATAAGTTAATATATACATATTATATTGCATATGCTGGTGAGTTTCTGAGAAGACCTCAGATGTATATCTTTATATCTCTCCATGAACCTAAGAGAGTACTAAAGAGTGCTAACTCATTGGGAATTATTTCCCACCTAAGCCCGGAATTTGGCAAGGAGTGAGAAGAAGGTCACATCCAAACCTTAGATAAGGCAAGTCAGGATCCAAGAAACCAAGTACGCATTCAATCAACAATTGTTGAGTACTGATCATTTCTTAGGCACGAAGATACAAAGATAAATAAAACATGATTTCTGTTCTCTAGAATCTTACCATCTGCAAGAAGAAGAGGAGATAGGTGACTCAATGTTGTATGATAGTGTTAAAAAACAAGGCTTTACAGGTGTCATCATTGTTATCGCCATCATCATCATCATCATCATCATCACCAATACCATTTATTGAATACTTACAACACACCAAGCACTTTGTTAAGGACTTTAAATGTATAACTTTAAATTGCATGCTTATAACAGTCCTCTGAGGTGGGTTTGTCCATGGAAAGATCAAGTAATATGCTAACAGTCCCACAACTGGTAAGGAGTAGATCATGGCTTCAAACCCCAATAGTCTGGACCAAGGAGTCCAAACTCATAACCACTAGGTATGCTTCTCATAACCCCCAGGCCAGTACCATTAATTTTTTAGTGGATTAGTGTATAGGTCATATAAAGGATTTCTGTGGAAGGTGACATTTATTCTTGCTAACCCAGGAAAAAATAATGAGTTGAGTCTGTGATCATCCTTTTAGATTCAACCAACTTTTAAAAATTAACTTTTTTGCCCTATCTGGTGTGGCTCAGTGGATTAAATTGCCAGCCTGTGAACCAAAGGGTCACTGGTTCAATTTCCAGTCAGGGCACATGCCTGGGTTGCAGGCCAGGTCCCCAATGGGGAGTACATGAGAGGCAACCACACATTGATGTTTTTCTCCCTCTCTTTCTCCCTTCCCCTCTGTCTAAAAATAAATCAATAATCTTAAAAAAATAAAATAAAAACTAACTTCTTATTTTGGAATAATTTTAGATAATACAGATAATAAAGGGTGTTCTCTTATATCCCCTCGCCCAATTTACCCTTCTGCTAACATCTTACATCTCCATGATATATTTGTCTAAACTAAGAAACCAACATTGGTACATTACTACCAATTAAACTCTATACTTTATTTAATTTTACCAATTTTCCATTAGTGTTCCCTTTCTGTTCCAGGATCCGACCCACAATACCACATTACATAAGTTGTCATGCTCCCCAGTCTCTTCTGGTCTCTGACAATTTCTCAGTCTTCCCTTATTTTTCATGCCCTTGGTGGTCTTGAGGAGTACTGATTTAGTTTTCTGTATTAAGTCCCCTAATCTGGATTTTTTGGAGGTTTCTCTAATGATCAGGCTGGGGTTAGGGGTTTGGAGAAGAATATTACAGAGGCAAAGTGCCTTTCTCACCTTAAAATGTATTGGAGGGCCATGACATACTCATGATATCACCTGGTGATATTAACTTTCCTCACTTGGCTAATAATGTAGCTTCAGCCAGGTTTCTGCCCTGTGAAGTTACTAGTTTTCCCTTTCTCTAGTCTATTCTTTGAAACCAAGTCACTATGTCTAGATGAAACTCAGCTGGGGTGGGGAATTAAGCTCCACTTCCTGGAGGGAGGATATGTTCATATACTGTAACCAACCTGTTTTGCACCAATAAAAATAATACCCTGGACCACACAGGGCAAGATTACTGAATTAAATGTCTAGACTTCAAACTTCTGACCAAATTTCCGCAAGTTTTAGTGAAGTCATGTATAAAGTAGAATGGATAACTTGTCTCAGAGTTTTCATCATAATCAAACACTATTCTTAATTATAAATCTTGGGATAAAAGTTATGGACCTGACTCCAATAAAATGCACATAATATACACACACTTTCATCTATTATTAGAGATTCTCATCCTTGAATCTCCACTAAGAACCCTGTGCTGAACTTAAACTAGTAGTCCTAAAATGATCACTCTGATGATACTAAAGGTGATGCCATTTCACTGAAGTAAGTTCCCAGGAAAACAAAGCAACACTGGGATAAATCCCCCCAAATAAGAAGCCTATTTCATCTCATCTAAGGCCTAACACCAGACAGAACCACAGATATATGTTAGTCCAGCAGGGGTTTTTATCCTGTACTCACCTAGCTCATCCAATGTTTGCACTGCACACCCCATGCCATGGGTCTGGCACTGGGTGGGGATGGGCAAGTAGCGAGCTCATTCAGACTTAAAGACCACAGCTTTTTTGGCTTCAGCATTTGAGGAAGTGTACATGGTACTGAGGCCACCATTACAGCATGGTTTTTTAAGCACACATTATTTATAATTTTAAAACCTAACTATTAAAAAAAGATCCGTAGGCAGAGACTTTTACAAAAGATAAAAAGATTTATTTTAAATTTTTACTTAGATGACTGTGGTGTTTAATAAAACTGTTCTTTTTCAAATTATTTAAAACAAATTAATGCTTATAATTCTTCAGGCTCTGCCCACAGATGACACGCATATTAAGACTTTATCTGCTGAAGTGAATGAGTAAATTGCATTTAAATACCAACATTATAGGTCTATTTGTTCTAAAATCTTCCTCCCAAAGATTCCTCCGCCCTCTCGCCTCCCTCTTCCCAGCCAAGAAGGTCACTCATTCTTAGTGCAGAACTTTACTTTTGTTTCAGATGTTACTGTTAGTCATCACATTAGTCATTTTCAACTTCCTTGAAGCAATATTGAAACCTTCTTTGCCAGCTCCGTTACCTGCTATGACTGGAGCTGAAATCAGGCCTTCTCCACTTCAGGGTCTGCCAAACCCTCAACTCAATGACTTCCAGGATGTATGTGTGAAATGGGGTATGCCCAGGGGAGAGAAAATAGCAGATAGAAACAAGTGACACAGTATATTATTGCATCTCTGCTGAGCATAATCTCTCATCAGGAAGAAATTTTCTTTCCTCTGCACAATTTTCTCAGTGGTTAAACTTTTTTGCAAAATTAAATAAGAGTTATAAAAACAACCCAAGAGGTTCATGAAGCAGCAAGGGATGGGTATTGTGGCTCATAGCAGCCTTTATTACAAAAAAAAAAACCCTCATCTTTGCGCCTCTCCTTCCTATACCCCCCAAACAATATGATTGTTTCGGGGGATATAATTTTACATTTCAATTTCTTCCCAACACACGGTGGAAAAATTGCAAAACTGGAGCCCGAAACCAGAAAGTCATGCAGAGCTTTGCATGTGCTTTGGAGGGAAGGAGGGAGCAATGAACAGAAAGGAAGCAGAAACCCATTGTGCTGCTCTGGTCTGCAGCCAAACCACCCGGCTCACTCCTGCTTCTGGTGCCTCAGGGAGTTTGTTTTTCAAGCTTTTTATGTCCAAAAGAAAAATGCATTGTGAAATGAGAAAAATGATATTATTTAGTCCCATCCCAGCAATCTACGGCACACAAAGATGAAAGCATGCGATTGACTTAAAAAAATCTTCCATGAAAGATTTTCATATGCAATTGCTGCACCCTCTATGGATCAAACTACCTCAATTCTTTGATGTTAAAATCTGGACTTAGTTTTTAGTTTTTGCCAACATTCAAATAAGGGTTTCTTGCCTCCACTTTGTACATTTGGAAGTAAAAGAAATGACCATATCTGCTGCCCTCTCAGAAATAATTCTCAAGGAGTGACGTGCCTCATGAGACTGACAGGACAGTGTGGTGCTACGCTGTTACACAGCAGGCTAGCAGTGAGTAGATGCATCAGAAAAGGTCAGTCTCAATCTGCTGATGTCCCTGAAGGCTGGGGACCTTCTCTTTCAGAAAACTCCTCAGGCCCAGAAAGCTGCAAGGTTTACAAAAGTCAGTGTGCCCTTTTGTACGTCAGATTCTTTTCATGAAAAGGTGTACCAAGAAAGTCATGGATTAGCCGTGAACTCTTTCCAAATAAGTGCTTTCAGAACATAATAAAATTATAAAGTTAATCATCTGGCCTGGTTATTTCTTCCCAACAGTGACTGCTCTTAGATAGATAGATACATAGATACATAGATACATACATAGACAGATAGATGATATATTTTTGAAACCTATGTAATACATAATTTATAGTATATGTGATGTTATATATATATTATATATACATCTATATCTAACATAATATATAATAAATGTATGACATTCAAATGTACATATCCTATTATATTTCAAGTATCTAGCACTAGTTTGACAACTTCTAGGTTTCTCAAACTTACAAAAATGCAGATTATTTATAGTGAGAAAAAATGTATACTGTTAGGAATCTAGTTTATATTTCTATGACCACAGTATTATATCAGGAGAAAATAATAGAAACTTTGAGTTTAGGTAAACAAAAACAAGATAACAATAAAGGAGCCTTACTGACAAAACAATGTACATCCATTGGTTTATTGTCATACAAGTTTTTATTGTTCTAGCAGATGCTCCATTACTAAATGGGTTGATCCCTTCCACAGCCAAATAAGACTTTTAATTTTTATCAGTAAGGATGCTAGGTATCTAAACTCCCAATACCCAGTGTGTGCCTTTAACTTTTTGTACTAAAGGACTTGTAAGTATATCAAGACCAAATAGACAAATCATTATATATGGCATTTCAAGTATAACAGTTCCAGTTCATAACAATATCACCAAACTTCATGGCAGTGACAGAGAATGAGTTCTTAACTTTTCACCCAAAACATC
Source organism: Tonatia bakeri (assembly GCA_004024845.1). NCBI lineage: Eukaryota > Metazoa > Chordata > Mammalia > Chiroptera > Phyllostomidae > Tonatia > Tonatia bakeri. The sequence continues at coordinate 83,464 of PVIA01000863.1, forward strand.
ATTCACCCATTTACCATTTATTATGTGTCTAAGGCATGCCAGACACTGTGCCAGGTGTAAAATGTCACACTGCACCTAACCTCTGTCCCTGAATGTTTTGCATGAGCATACTTAATTCTCTTATGGGGTTCCTCTGAGCACTTGAGGCTTTGTAAACTCAGGAAAAACCAAAGTACAAAATCTTTTCTGTTTCATTTTTCATTACTTATATCAATAAATTTTCAGCACCATAAACCATCTGTATGCAAGTATATTTCTGAAGAATGTGTAAAGTACCGATACTTCTCAACTTATGATGAGGTTACATCCTGATAAATCTATCACAAATTTAAAATTTCATAAATTAGCTCCAGCCAGGTGGCTCAGTTAGTTAGAACATCATCCCATATACCAAAATATTGCAAGGCCAATTCCCAGCTAGGGCATATACCTAGGTTGCAGGTTTGATCCCCGGTCAGAGCACGTATCAACGTTTCTCTGTCACATCGATGTTTCTCTCTCTCTCTGTCTCTATTAGTCTGTCTGTCTCTCTGCTCTTTCTCCCTTCCTCTCTCTCTAAAAGTCAATAAATATATACTGGGGTGTGAAACAAAACAATATATATATATAGCAAAAATGTTTTTAATACACCTAACCTACATCATAGGTTAACTTAGCCTACTTTAAACATACTCAGAACACTTACATTAGCCTATAGTTGGGCAAAATCATCTCACACAAAACCTATTTGATAATATAGTACTGAATATCTCCTGTAATGTATGTGCATGTGGCTTCCGCACCAACATAAAGTAGAAAAAGCATAGGTCAAACCATCATAAGTCAGAGACCATCTGTATTAGAATCCCCTTAAACCTACATCCTTCTTTTTTTAAAAATACTCCAAGAGGGCAAATCTCTATCAGACCTCTCTATCTTTGCTTTTCTCAAGTGGCTGTGATGTTTGTGTTTGTTGCCTCCTCTCTTTAGGACATAATCTGTTGAAATTATCAGTGGTCTGGCTATTTACCTTGTGAAATTCTACATCACAGAGGCAGATATAAATCCAGCAACCACAGAAATCCCAGCTTTCAAATCCAGAACTAAGGAGACAACAGTAGTAGAGGTGCAAATAAGGGCATTTTCTACCTTATTTATGTAGCCAACTTCAGAATATGAGATCAAGTTGCTTACTTTCCAGAAATTAGAGCCAGGGAAGCCAGCCAACTTTCTTCAAAGTTACTTTAAAAGGAGAATTTGTTCTCTACCTTCCCCCAGAAGTATCTCGACATGAAAGAAAGAGCCATAAGAAAACATAAAAACTTAGATACATTCATCAGTTACAGTAGAAGACTCCATTATGATGGCTGCATTTTCATTCTTAAGCACCTATCTCAAATAATAGAACTTAAAAATCCAAACTCTGACTTTCTTAAAAAGGCCACAAGAGCTATTGAAATAGTGACATTTTACTATAAATTATTTTCTACTGATCGACTTAGCCTCTTCTTAGAGATGCCAGAATTTTAGTCACCAGCCTCAAATGTCAGATTCATTCCAATTAATAGCAGTTACTTGTGGTCTTTGCTCATTATGTTGAGAATTTGTCTTTATCACCCTGGCTGGTGTGGCTCAGTGGATTTGAGCACAAGCCTGCGAACCAAAGGGTCACTGGTTCCATTCCCAGTCAGGGTATGTGCCTGGGTTGCAGGGGGTACGTGAGGAGCAACCACCCAGTGATGCTTCTCTCCCTTTCTTTCTCTCTCCCTCCCTCTCTGTCCAAAAATAAATAAATAAAATCTCTTAAGAAAAAGGATTTGTTGTTACCAATTCTTTTTCTCTCAATTCATTTTTTTCTATTTTTGTCACACTCAGCACTTCTACTCCTATTATGTCTTCACTCTCTAATCACCACAAGCAGATATGAATCTGTAACAACTTGGTTGTTAAAAATAAAGAAAGACTAAATTTTAGGCTTATAGAAATATCAAGCATGCAAAGCGTTCTACACAGAGACGTTAAGAGTTTCGGCTTGGAAGTGTGATGAGGCAATGTTCTCAAACAAACATAGGTTTGACCCCTGGATCACACTGGTAAACAATAAAACAAATGAACATGACACAAATATGCTAAGGTGTCCTCAGATACCTCAGTTGCTAATGTGATGAAGACCTCAGGGGTCCTAAGGCAAATGTATGTGAGGTAACAGTTTAGTGTAGTAGATTTCACTCTCCATTTTGAGGGGTGTAGAAGGGTGGGGGTTGGCACTAAACCTTTTTGACATGCCTGAAAGAGAAGGATTTAACTCGAGTTCATTATCTCTTTAGTACTGAAGTCTGGGAAACGAAGAGGCTAGACCAGGGAGACTGAATCCAGCCAGCATTTCTTTTTGTTTTTCAAGCTGCCCTGACAATAATACGGCAGGGTGAAAAGATCAGGAACACTTTATACACATTGTGCTAATTACTGCAAGTACTTAAAGTTGTAATTAGCTTATTATACTGCAGAGATCCTAACATGGCATGTCTTTCAAAAGAATTTCTCTCCAGATCATTAGTGGGAAAGCTAACAACATCTGCTTCAAATAAAATCAACCAATTAGCACAGGCAACTCCACATAGTTTGCAATCAGAGAATTATATTGTGCCAAGTGCTAATTTCAATGTGAATGCTATCTCCTTCTCATATCCCACGCTTCTCTGCCAGCACAGCTGGTGTTTAACACCACTGACTTCAGCGAAGTCTCCAAAAACTCATGTTAATTTGAAATAACCTAATCAGAAGTGTGTGATACAGACTGAGGTTGATCTCAGCTTAATTAAAACTGACCTTGTCATTTCACTGCCTGCAAAACACCATTATCTCACCATTTATCGCTCAACTACCACAAATATTCCATTTATATGAAAACCCGGGAAGATGAGTTCTAAACCACTAGAGCTATTTTCAGAAGTTCCGTGAGCACTGGAGTTTAATGGAAAGAGAAGTCTGCCTATAAGTGCTGGGCAACAATAAAGGTAATTCAGCAGACTCAGAATAACTTGTCAGCCCTACCCATGAAGGCTGCTTCTGCCCACTTCCGTTGGCTTGAATGGCACATTCACTCCAGAGACTGACAGGCATTAGCAGATGTGAAGGCTTTCATTTTAAAATTAATATCTCACCCAGTACCTTTCAGCAAGCTGAATCGTTCAATCAATAAGCATGACATGGCAGGTGTGATGTGTACAAGGCACTAAATCTTCTGCCAAAGGTACTAGAAAACATCTGCTCACATGCGTGTGTGTGCATGTCAATGGATGAACTGCTGAGAAAAATGATTGCAAGTGGAATATGTAATATGCTTGTATTCACCGAGACAAAATTAAAAACAAAGATCATATTTTTATGGTGTATACCTGCCATCAAACACATCTTGTTTAACCTGCCTTAAATCTATAATCCTGTGTTTTTATATGTGTACATGGTCAAATGTCTCTCAAATTATGTAGCCACCATTCTGGTTTTCTGTACAATAACATGGCTTAAAAGATTGCTCCAGGTTTTGCCCTGGATGGTGTGGACTTAATGCTAGCCTGAGAACCAGGTCACAGGTTTGATTCCCAGTCAGGGCACGTGCCTGGGTTGTGGGCCAGGTCCCCAGTTGGGGGCATGCGAGAGGCAACCACATATTGATGTTTCTCTCCCTCTCGTTCTCCCTCCCTTCCATTCTCTCTAAAAATAAATAAATAAAGCCTTAAAAAATATATCTCCAGGTTCTCCTTCTAGGCTTTGTTTGTTTATTTTCATACCATATTAGTCCATAAAGCATTTGAGGCAATGCTACAAGTATTAAAAAAACTCATCCAGGAAATAATTCAAATGATTTACATCAAGGAGACTTTTTATTTGTCCACAGATCACATTGTTAGCCATAACTCAACATATTTCATGATGCTTTTCATCCAGTCAAGCAAGCCTTCCTTTTGCTCTTGTTCTCCCCACCTAGCCAAACTCAATCTCTCATTGCCATTAGTCCACACTGACTTCACCCCATGACACTTATTTCCTAGGTCAATTCTTTTGATACAATCAGATATTGACTATCTTCAATTGTTTAATGTGTTCCTGCTTTATCTTGGCCAAGTCATGGAGACTCTCTGGTCTTGTGGAACAAACAGGAGATATGGGGTAAAAATATTTGAATTCTTATCTTGGTTCACTGACTCTATGGCCTTTGACAAGTGTGGCCTTGAACCACACACAAAATTACCCAAGCCTAGGTCTCCTCACCTGCAAATGAGATTACTACCCATCTCAAAAAGTTAATTTTGAAGATTAAGAGAGATATTATAATAGACATCACTAAATCAGAGTCCAACAGATGTTTATTGAATGAGGTAAATGGAAGGTAACCAAACAGTTGGTGAAATATTGGCTAGAAAAATAAGACCATCAAGAAAGACATTTAAAAATAAGGGAACAGGAAGTGGCAATTTGATAATGTTCACATGACCAGCATATGTGCAAAAAAGAGGAGTTATTTATATTCCCAACCATGTTTTCAAAATGAAAAAAAAATGGTATTCAAGCACAAAAGTACAAAGTGCATTTCAATTTAAGCTGATATAGGTGAGCAAAGATGTCTGCATCTCAGAAGATCGGGGCCCTGTGAGAAGATGTTGGTATAATTGGTGGAAATGAATGTTGTGTGTAGTAATGTTAACTTTCCTAAAGGAGGACCAGGATGAAGACCTTCTGACTTCTAAAGAAAAGGTGAAATTGCAATGCCATGACAATTGTTTAGACAATGTCAACACTCACACTGTCCCTTCTTAGGATATTATAATTTGATGAGACACTTCAATTCCAGATTTATGAATGTTACATGATTTCATTCACTCATTCATCAAAAATTTACTCTCTCCTACTTGTGTGATCTTATGCAGGTTACTTCACTTAAAGTTTCCTACTGCTCCTCTGTAAAATGATAATAGCAGCATCTGTCATTTTGGTTGGTGTGTATAAGAAGATAGTCCATGCCACATGTTGATTGTTTTGCTTGGCACATAGTAAATACCATGTAATTAATAGCTAATCGTGACATTTTTGCTACTGTATTCCCGCCAATACAAAAAGAAGTGATTTTTTTTTATTCCACAGAACTTTGTTCATATTTTATTGTGGCATTTAGCATAATATACAGTAATAATTTATTTCTGGACAAGGCATGTCCAGAAAGTATCTAGCCACACACTTTGAAAAATAGAGGCATTTATTGAAGAAGATATAAGATACAAGGAACATTGTACATAGGACAATGATGCCTCAGAATCCTTCAAAGAAGGCACTTTGGGACCTCACACAGTTCTCTCAATCTCCATTAGCTGCCCCATCCTATTTTCCTGAATCTCATTGATGGTCTCAAATCTCTTCCCTTTCAAAGATGATTTGAGTTTTGGGAAAAAACAGAAGTCACAGGACACCAAATCTGAGCTGTAGGATGGTGATTTGATGCTTCACCAAAAAACTCCGCACAAGACATGATACATGACAAGACGTGACACATTGATGAAGCTGGCAATCACCAGTTGCCCATAGTTGTGGCCTTCTGAATCATCTGAATAATTTCTGTGGAGGAATGTTCAAGCTTCACGTAAAATTTGATGTGGATTCATTACTCTACTTGCTCAGTTCTTTTGAATGTGATGGCCACGCAGTACACATGCACACTCAAGGGCATGTACTACCCCCACTGACTAGTACAGTGAAGTTGTCATTGTTCATGCATACACATTCCAGTCTACTCTCCTTGGCTGTCAGGTTATACCGATGTCATGCAAACTGTTCTCCTTATATTAACAATGGTTGCAACTTTTCCAGACATACCTTGTATATCATTGCTTTCCTGCCAAATTTTTTAGCTACTCGAGGGCAGTAATTTTAATCTCATTGATCTTTTTGTCCCTAAAGTTGATCAAGTGTTGCACATAATAGGAACAAAATAAATATTTGTTGACTACACAAATGAATGAATATATTGTTATGGTACATAAAGATATAAATACTACAAGCATTATTCTGAAATACCATAGTCCCCTGAATTTTAGAATACCAACCTTAGAAATTCACAAACTTTAAATATGACACAAGGTGTTGATTTTAAACTTTTTACATTTCTGAAGTTTTTCCCTGGGCTTTCATGAAGCTTTTGTGAAGCTTTTGCACGGTTCCCTTAGAGTCATTTGTGGACCCAATGAATCAGTCAACAGGAAAGTTTGCCATATTTACTACCACCAAGGCAACTAAGTAAGGGACTTTGCTACTCAAATTCCTTTCCCAAAAAAAGCCAAAGTTTGGTGAAAGTAACTACTGTAGGGCAGGAGAGCAAATGGGCAAAATGGAGACATAATATGTAGACAAGATAGTTTCATCTCTGCTTTCACTGACAATCAGTCCTATATTATTTTTACTATTATTGTTAGTATAATTATTATACAGATTACTTTAGAAATCCATATGAAATACTCCAAATCAGAAATTAATTTGCAACTGATCTGTTAGACATGATAGAAAGTCTTCCAATAAAAATCTTCATCATTTCTTAGAGAACCATTCGGGCAGAAAGTATAGCTAGTTAGATCCAAAAAACGAAACATAACCAGTATCCACTGATATGCCATTTACCCTAAACAGTTATAAACTTAAATAGCTTAAGGTTCAAAAAAAATTTTTAATAATATATTTTTTTAGGATTTTCTTTTTTTAAAAGATTTTATTTATTTATTTTCAGAGGGGGAAAGGGAGGGAGAAAGAAAGAGAGAGAAACATCAATGTGTGAGTGCCTCTCATACACCCCCTACTGAGGACCTGGCCCACAACCCAGGCATGTGTCCTAGACTGGGAATTGAACCAGCGACCCTTTTGGCTTTAACACTGTAAATATTAATTTTAACATTGTGAAAATTTAAATGGTTAAACTCTATGGTGACCATTATAGCTTTTCCAGGACTACCTCAATTTCAAATTTTCTATTGTTGTATGAGTAGGCATGTATTTGTCAGACAATATATATACCAAGTTGAAATGCAAAAATTCTATTCTCTGTATTTAATTATGAGTCTTCAGTTAATTAGAATGTATAATGAACTGAAACCAGGTCATTTGTTTTGTGCTTCCAAACTTAAGTATCTGATTTGTGCTTTAAAAGAAATATTTGTGTATGAACTGTGTGTCACTTTTTATGTGAATTTATTAAACAAAATTAGAAAATTCCCAAGAGTTGATTTGGGATAACTTTGCTTCAGCACACATTGATAATGACAGAAATTCCCCTACTGTTCTTAGGTCAGTTTTATTAACTCTTTTTTTTTTCTTCTACTCCTCTTATCACATATAAACCTTCTTACTGCCCATGTTATAACAATTTCTATTCCAAAAAGCCCAGACAATGGGTGATATTTACTTGCTGTTTGCAAACAACAGAATGCTCAGTATTGCTAGCAGATGCCCTTGATTCACTGTGAATGAGGAAGGGAATTATAGGAAATCAGTGTTCATTGTGTGTCCAGCTGAGATGGATGTTGGCAGAACAGGCTCCAAGCAAAATTTCACAGCACAAAAGTCTGTCTTCTGGGCCTTTTCCACTATAGTGCATCCCTTTCAGGTCAACCATCTCCTCTGTACCTCTGTTCAAGATATATCCACTTTTCAACTCTTCAAAACCATCTTTCATTTTTCTCAAGACCTGCTAGTTCATCTGATAAAATGAACTGAGACTGATAGCTAACGTCATATTTCCCCAGAAAGTCTTATATTTCAATAAGGAACATCTAGGAATTGACTATCCTAACCTAAATCAATATGTTTTTAAAACACAAACTGCCTTGTACTACATCATGTCAGTGAACAACTATTTATCAAGAATTGGTAAGGGTCTGAGATTTTATCCTACTTGCAAGCTGACAAACTGACTTGCCACAGTTTCACAAATACTGGCAGAGGACAGGATACTCATAGATCAGGAACAAATAACTTTATCACTCACAGCACAAGTATCATGTTTGCATCAATTCCTCTTATTCCACATATCCCACAGGGTGACACAGAGGATCCCCAAATGGTGGTCACCTGTGGTGGGTATGCACCACGGCTGAGGAACCCCAAACTTAGGGAGCCTGAATCTTTTATAATGGGTAATCAGCATGCCTGTCCTTTGTTCCACTAGGAGAAATTATTCTTATTATACCAGACAGTAAATAAATCTGCCTTACTCAGAGGATTGTGATCTCTATTTTCTGATGTTGTTTATGTCTACAAACATCCTAGAAAAGAGGATGTCCAGAACAAAGGCTAATCAGTGCCTCTGCTCAGAAGATGTCCAGAATAAGAGGCCCTTGGAGAATTGTCTCCCACCAGTATTCAGAAAAATGTTTTCACCAACTATGCCAAATAACATCTTACAGAATGGTGGTTCTCATCTAGAAAACTAATAAATGTGCATATTCCTGGACAAAGTTATTTTGCTTCCTAAGGTCAAGATTCAGAACTGGGAAGGTACAATCCTACACCAGCCCAATCTGAGAGGTGAAGTTCATGCCAAAATGCCCCTGTTGTCATTTGTTTCCTTCTTATATTTAACTCCATTTCATCCTGCCCCTGAGATAGAAAGTGAGCAAAGTTAAATTCTCCTCCCAAGAAACCTTTATCTATTGACATGGTACATTGAAGACATGCATGTTTATTCTGGCATTTGTCACACTGGCAGTACAATAAATAAAAATAGCAATTTTCACTTGAGAATTTTTACCTTATGTGATTTTATGCTATTCTGAGAAATGAGGCCAAATTATAGCTTTATTTTTATAAATACAGTTTTTACTAACCTCAGAGACAGTGGCATGTGAGTCTCTAGAGATACCAATAAACATCTTGTTATTTATTATTTTTAAGCATGACATGGCATGTGTAATATATACATTTGATGCCCTCTGAGATCAAAATTAAAGCTTCCAATTGAAAACAAGGAAGCAGAGCCTACAATTAGAAGAATAATGATCCTTTTTCACTCTTCAACTTTACTCTATTCGATGGTTTTATTCATGCTCCCTTTGAGACATTCTACTCCCTTAACTTCCATGACATCAATTTTTGGGGTTTTTTTTTACATAATAATTTTCTTATTTTAATAAAATTTATCCATGTCTATTATTTTTTAAAAAACAAGCAATACAGAAAACTATTGGCAAATAATTACCCCCAAGTCACTTCAAACAGAAATAAACATTGTTAATATTAGAGAAGAGACCAGTGATTGCCAGAGCCCGGAGATGAAGGAGGGATTACCTATGAAGTGGCAGCAGAGGGAATTTTGGGGGGTGAGGGGACTGTTCTGTACTGATTGCAATAGTGGATATACAACTGTATGCATTTGTCAGAAACACAGCACCATAGTAATTTACAAAAGCAAATTTTACCATATACAAAGTTTTTTAAAAAATACAAAATGTGGGTGAGGATGTAGAGCAAATGAACATTTATACAATCTCATGGGGATGTAAATTGCTGTAATCACTTTGGAAAATAATTTGATATTATCTTAACAGAGTTGAGTAGAGACACATGTTATGATCCAGCAATTTCACCCCATAGAGAAGCTTGAGCATCTATACCAGAAAACATATATAAATGCTTATAATAGCACTTTGTAATATAAAAATCTGGAAACAACCCAAACTTCCACTGGCAGGAAATGGATAAATATATTGGGAAATACTGAGGGTCAATATTCAGCTCAAGTAAAGTGGTAGCAAGTTGCATCAGCTACATGACCTTTGTAGTACTTCCTGTTGGCCAGCTCTTGCTAAGATCTGAAAGGTTATGTCCTCCAAAACACAAATGTTGAAATCCTAACCTGCAAAGTGATGGTATTAGGAGATGGGGCTTTTGGGAGGTATTATGTCATAAAAACAGAGGCTTCATGAATGGCATTAGTGTCCTTATAAAAGAGGCCTCAGAGAGCTAGCCTGCTCTTTCTCACATGTAAAGGTACAGTGACAAGATGGGTATCAACAGGGACGTTGGCTCTCACCAGACACCAAATCTGCCAGCACAATAATCTTGGACTTCCCAGCCTCCAAAACTGTAAGAAATAAATGTTTATTGTGTATAAGCCACCCAGTTTATGGCAATTTTGTTATAGCAGCCTGAATGGACTAAGACACCTCTTATTGACTCTGTAAGTCCCAATCCCTCCAGCAAATTTCCATTTTTCTTATGATGGCCTGACCTGATTTGTGTTTCTTAAGAATCAAGAACCCTGAAAGGTTCAAAGTCCAATCCAAACTTAACAACTGCTTTCAACACAAGTAGACTCATCACCTTCCAAATCATTTACACTCAAACCTGGCATCATTTTACCAACTTCACCTGCCTCACCAAGCTGTCATTTCTACCTCTTTAACATGTCACACACCTGTCTCAAATCAATGCAGACCTCTGTGAAATCACAGCAGCAGATAAACCGGTTTAAATCCTACTCATCCTCTGAGAATTAGTTTAAAGTCAGCTCTTGTCTTATCCTCTTTTCGTATGCCTAACCAGATAAACCCACTCTTCACTCTGAACTTTTCTAGCACAATTTGCCTATTTTCTTCTCCTTATTAGTGAATTCAATTAATGTTTATTGTGGACCTACTGTGTTGGGAAATGTTCTAGGGACTAGAAATCATGCAATAAACCAAATAAACATCAATCATTGTCTAGTGGAGAGCTGAAAGTAAAGAAAGTCATAGGTAAAAAGTACAGTAAGTTTAAAAATGACAGGTGTTATGGAGAAAAGATAAACAAATAAGGGACTAGCAATGTCATGGAGTGTGCCCTCTTAGATGAATGTGGAAAGTCCCACAAAATACGTGAGACTTGAGAAAAGACCAGGAGCAAGTGAGGGAGTGGACCAAGTGGTTATCTTAGGGAAGATCATTCAAGACAGAGGAAACAGCAAGTGCAAAGTCCTTAAGCTTGAAGCACATCAGATATTGTGTGGAAGACGGAGAAGGCAGAGATAATTAGTGCTAGTGTAGGAGATGAAGTAAGTGAATAATGAAAAGCCAGATCACAAAGGGCGTTATCGATTCTGGTAAGGATCTTGGCTTTTCTCTGAATATGATGGGAAGCCACTAGAGAGTTTTCAGCAAATAATCCAACTTAGTTTAAACAGGCTCATTCAAGGTTGAGAATGGACTCTGTGGGGAGGATTAGTAGAAGCAAGAAAAAGAGTTAAGAGGTTGTTGTTCTTTGGCAAGATGCTGATGGAGATAGCATAGACTGTTCATCTCTCTATGCTCACATCAAAAGTAGAAAAATCAAGTAGGGTAGCACAAGAAAAAAATTAAGTCAGGTAAATCTCCATGAATCGAGAACATGGGTTGGATGCAAGAAGAATAGGGGAGCAACAGCTCTGCACAAAAGAGGGTAAGATAAAGGAATTTCTGGTGACCTTAAGAGCCAGGGAATCCAGAAACTGCCAGCAAATCATCACCTCTGAAAAGGAGGAATCTCTCCTACAAAAGAGGGTTCAGCAGGCGAATCTGAAAAAACAAGGAAAACAAAAGGAGGCTTCTGAGACCTATGGGGAGGGCTCAGTTCCTGGGCAGCTTAATCCCACAGGTTCCTGAGAAAGTCAAGAGTCCTGCACATACCCCAGCACAAGAACTTTGGGGGAGAAGGGAAAGAGAGAGCCTAGATTCGGGGTTGGGGGTGGGAAAGGAAGCCAATGGAGACAATTTTTAGAAATAACTACACAGATGGTTACACTGAAAGACCATGTCTTTTAATACAAAGTCACGCTAGAAGAGGGAGCCCAAAAGCTCAAAATTTGGAAATGTATCCTGGTCCAACCCTCAGGAACTTCCTTGTGAAAGTACACATAAACTTGCCTTACTGAAATAGGAGTAGCAGAAAAGGAAAACATTCAATTCAATTGGCATAGGTTTCAGTTGTGTTAAACATTTTTTTCATGGGAATAAGGGTGGCATGTAATTGTTACATGCTCTTGCCATGTTGATATAACAGCTATCAAAATTGGAGGAAGAGGAGGGACTACAATGAAAATAAAATAAGCTTGCTGGCTGCCTTATAAGGACACAGGAAATTATTTTACAATAGACATTCTGGAAGAGGGTGAGGAGGCAAGAGGTTACTAGCTAACTTAATATTGCTCGTGGTAAACAACCAGCAATCAAGGCACACAGTAATCAAGAACCTCTGTACCTCTAGGATATGGAGTCAGGAAACTGTTTTCATTAGTACCCCAGAGCTTCTGCAAGAATGACGGGAACAACTTTGGAACAGTCAGTCACACTCCTGGACAATGAGCCACATTCCTAAATACTTGAACAACATGGGAAAAGTACCCCTTGGAAAGACAAGGAACTTACCCTGCAGTAAAGAGAAGCCAAAAATCATACGTGCACTGTTGCCGGCCATGGCACCAGTCAGCGTTGGTTAAGGAAGCATATGGAGATGTCTTCTGTATGCTTCCAGGATATTTAGTCTAGATTGTTGATAAGAGAGACAAAAGATCTCTTATAGAGAAGACAGAGCATCTATTTTGAGCAAAAAAGATGTTAACAGCTGCAATGAGAAGTAGTACAGCAGAGTGGGAAAAAATGAGCTTGAAATCAAACAGATCTGATTTCAATTCTAATTTCACTAGTAATAATTATCTTAGGTAAATTATTCCTCACTTTCTCTGGGCTTCACATTTCTCATCTCCACAATGCCACTAATAATATATCTAGCAATAACACCATAAGGATCGGAATGTTTAGGTCTGAGATGTCTTAGTTCTCTCTCTCTCTCTCACTCTTCCCCCATCCCCCACACCCATTCTTTACAAGACAGAAAGAAACTCTCTAACCACCTTAGTAGATCAAGTCTAACATTAACTTCTCACTGTTGGAAAACTACTTGTTATTCTGTCCTCAGAACTTAAAACTGCTAACTCTCACCCTCCAAAATCTTACTTTCCTAAAGTTTTACTTCATGTATTAAATAATATGTTCTAGTCAGAATAAATATTAATGATGTTTTAAATAGCTTTGTATAGATCCTACCCTGCCATTTATTATACAGCATTAAGCAGTTACATTCCATTTGTGGTTGAAGTTGTTTTTACTTTGCTTTTACTGTGCCATATTGGTTTGTAAGCCATGTGGGAAAATTCCAAGATGAAAGTCCCTTCATCAATGCAAGACATTAGTATTCTTTTTTAGAAGACAAAATTTACTCTATAAGCATATGGAATTGAATCTAATTAAGGATGTTAGCATCATTTAGTTCTAGGAAAAGCAAGACTGTCATTCTATCATATTAATTTTATTTCTGTCACCTTAATGTTTAATGGCTGGGATTTTGGTCATGCAGGACAACAGTGAGGTCAGCATTGTGAACTGTATTGTTACTCAGTTTATACTTGTTGGCAATCTGAGGGGATCCCTAAACTAAGCTCTGGTGTTTATACAACCATGAGGATCCAACATTACAGTTTTTCACAAAGTGGTACAGCCCCAGGAGACAGGAGAATCACATCCAGTAAACAAATACACAACACAGGCTGATTAAAAGCAATGAGAAACAATGTGAGTTCTTTTTGGGCAAAGATGAAGGGGGAGAATCACAAACCTGCCAGAAAACAAATAACCATGACATCTAGCTTGAAAGAAGCAAAGGAATGCAAACAAAAACTTAAATTAACAGGAGCCGAAAAACCTCCCTAAATAAGCCAGTCACATTTCCATGACCCCATGCAATATCATTCAGTCACTCCACTGCTTAAAACCCTCCCCATTGACCTTAAAGTTATAATCAAAGTCCTAAGAGAACTTACATCAAGGATTTCAAATGCAGGACCAGTATTAGATGACAAATGACAACCAACCCTAGGCCTATGTGTCAGGAAGGTATAGGCAGTGCTGGGTATTGAGATGAATGGCAGGGCATAGTGTCCATAACATACCAGTGACCTCCCCTCAGTTCTATCTGACTTGTTATTGTTAGAAAGACATTTTGCCAGACCTTCTTGCTGGTCAAGACTAGCCAGAAAGCTAGATTTTTAAATCTGATTTTTAAATAAGTCAAATTTAAAATACTGAGTAAGACAACATTCTATGGAACAAACAAAAGCAAATCTGGATTGAAGACCATAATTTTGTAATTTCTGTACATTTGCACAACTAGAAATAGAAGTGTGTGTGTCTCATATACCTGTATATATTACCATAATCATATATATAATATGTTATGTTTTTATAATATTTTTAAAAATCTTTTTAAAGATTTTATTTATTTATTTTTAGAGGGGAGGGGAGGGAGAGAAGAAGGAGAGAAACATCAATGTGTGGATGCCTCTCACTTGCCCCTAACTGGGGACCTGGCCTCCAACCCAGGCATGTGACCTGACTGGGAATCGAACCAGCAACCCTTTGGTTCGCAGGCCAACACTCAATTCACTGAGCCACACCAGCTAGGGCTGAATAATATGTTATAATATGTATAATGTATAAAGTACTCTATATAACTATACATATTTATTTATAACTATATATAGGTACATGTTTATATATGTATATATACGAACATAGATATATGAGATAATCTTCAAACTAAGACAACAATATATAACAACAACAATTTTTATCATGTAGCCTGCATTTCCTATTTTTAATCATTTGGGCAGGGGCTGAGATGAAGTATCACTTGGTACTAATTATTTAAGATAGCCTTACTAAGCAAATTTATAATATCAACAAGACTCTATGTAAATTCTTAACTTCTTAAAATTAATTGATTCCAGAAACCTTTGAGTATACACTAATATACAAGGCAGTTACGTCTTAGCAAAGACAAAAGCTGATTCTTCATTAAATTCAGACATATATTAGATTGCTATTTTTGTCATGGGCCCACAATACATTAGTATTCTCAATTGTCATTTTTATGGCAACAATTCAAATCTTTTACTAATTTATATAGACAATACTCTGGTTTCTCTTCAGATCGCATAAATCTTTCGCCTTTTACTAATTTATATAGACATCTTAAGAAATTACTTCAAAATAAAAATGTCTAATATAATTTTACTACTTTCGACTTAAACTTACTATGCTTAAAATACAAAATTGTTTCAAGTAACTTTGTTGTTGCTTCTAACAACTGGAAAATTATACTTGAGTTAATAAGAGATATCAGTATATTCTTTCACTAGTTTCTTGTATGTCACATAAACTAGCTTCAAGGAAATTCCAGAAAATTATTTTTGAAAATGTGTGAACAATGAATGATAACATCCATGTAATAAGTACCTTCTCCAAGAGTGTAATTTTTAACAGTAAAGTTGTTTGTATGCCTAATGTATAGAATATTTTTCATCTTCTTTCTTTATAATTATATTTCTTGCAGTAAAATCTAACAAAAATTAAATGGAATTTGTTTTTTATCACCTGCAGTCTGTAGATAAACAAATCTATATAAAATTGAAAAACAAAACAACCTTCATGATGTTAAGGGTTCTTACAATTTCCTCATGAATGAATTTTTCATAACTAGGTCATTGAATAATTAACAATTAGACTCAAAAATTCACTTAGTATATTGTACATGATGCATATGTACTAAAGCTGAAATAATTCCTAAGTTTAAAAACACTTCTGTCTTTTCTCACAACTTCAGAAATAATACTGGAGGGTCATGTGGCTCTTGAATTTTAATTCTTGTATCACAGCCTTATAAATAATCTGGAGCTTACAAATACAGCAGAAGAAGGAAATGCCTAAACAGAATCACTAGGCTGGGCAGTAGGAGTCTTCAGGATAATCCAAGTACTTACATGCAGCTATCACCATGAAACATGTCAGAGTTCCTCTGGTTCACCCACTGTCTGGAATGATGAGTACTGGTGCCTTCCAATTCAAACACAGCTTTAAGGACACCAATAGGTATTCTTTTATTTTGTATCTATTGTTGCCTAATGGAGACAAAAATGATTATTGAATATCTGCCAACCTGATAAAGTACTACAATTATCCTAACTGAGTAATACCTACCAGCTTTTTAACAAGGGTGAAGTGGAATATTCCCAGGAAGAAGTAGCTTAAGTCTCTGAGTAGTTTCAGGATATATTTCACTTTTTTGGGTTTCTACTTAGAAATAATAGAAAGGGAAATGTATATTTTTTCTCTTAAAGCCAAACTTGGACACACTAAGGTACATATTTGTTTGATTTGAAAACATTATTATTTGGTTGAATATCAAGGAGCATAATCCATTACATCAAAATACTAAAAAAGAAAAATCACATGATCATACCAATTGATGTAGAAAAAAAATCTGACAAAATCCAACACCAATTCATGATTTAAAAAAAAATTTCAGTAAACCATAAACAGAGGGGAAACTTTCTCAACTTGATAAAGACTACCTATAAAAAAACTAAAGCTAACTCCATACTTAATGGTTAGAAACTCAGACTTCTCACTAAGATCAGGTACAAAGCAAGGATGTCCCCTCTCACTACTCTTTTTCAACATTGTACTAGAAAGTCCTAGCTAAAGCAATAAAACAAGAAAAGGAGATAAAATGTATACATATTGGGAGGAGGACATAAAACTATCACTGCTTCCAGATGACATGAGTATCTATGTAAGAAAATTGAAAGAATAAACAAACAAAAAACCACTCCTGGAACTAATAAGCAATTATAGCAAGATTGGAAAATATAAGGTTAATATACAAAGTGCAATTGCTTTCCCATATAGCAACAACAACAACAACAACAAAAAAAAAAAAAACAGGAGAATTTGAAATAAAAAATACAACACTACTTACTTTTGGACTCCCAAAATGAAATATTTAAATATAAACCTAACAATATATATAAGATTTATATGAGAAAAACTATAAAATTCTGATGAACAAAATCAAAGTAGAGCAAAACAAGTAGACATCCCATGTTCGTGAATAGGAAGAATCAATGATGTTAACATATCAGTTCTTCCCATCTTGATTAATTGATTCAATGTAATGCAATCAAAATCCAAGAAAGTTAATTTATGGATATTAAAAACTAATATGGATATTAGAAACTTTTAAAAGTTTATATAGAGAAGCAAAAGATGCAGAACAGCCAACACAGTATTGAAGAAGTACAAACTTGGAGGATAATAAACATTACCCCACTTCAGGACTTACAATAATCAAGACAGCATGCATGGTACTTGCAAAATAACAGACAGATAGAATAGAATAGAGAACACAGAAATGAATCCCCATAAATATAGTTAACAAAAGATCTTTGACAAAAGAGCCAAGGCAATACAACAGAGCAAAGATAGTTTGAAATGGTGCTGGAACAACTGGGCATCCATGTGTAAAAATAAACAAAACTAGACACAACCCTTATACCCTTCACAAAAATAAACTAAAAATGAATTATAGACTTAATGTGAAATGTAAAACTACAAAACTCCTAGATGATAATATAGAAAACCTAGATGACTTTAAATGCAACACCAGTGACATGATCCATGAGAGGAATCACTGATAAAAGCAGGACTTCACTAAAATTAAAAACTTTTGTTTTGAAAAAGACAATGTCAAGGGACTGAGAAGACAAGCCACAGACCGGCAGAAAATATTTGTAAAAGACACATATCATGAAGGATGTTTGCCCAAAATATACAAAGAATTCTTAAGATTCAACAATAAAATACAAGTCTCAATTAAAATATGGGTCAAAGACTTTAGCAGACACCCCGCCAAAGAAGCTATACAGTAGCAAGTAAGCATATGAAAAGATGCTCCATGTCATATGTCATGAGGGAAATGCAAATTAAAACAACAATGAGATACTAGTACATACTTATTAGAATGGCCAAAATCTGGAACACTGACAGCACCAAATGCTAGTGAGAATGTGGAGCAACAGGAACTTTCACTGCTGGTGAGAATACATTATAGTTCAGCCACTTTAAAAGACTGTTTTACGAAACCAAACATACTCTTGCTATACAATTAAGCAATCTCACTCCTTGGCGTTTACCCAAAGGACTTGAAAACTTTTATCCATACAAAAGCCTGCACAAGGACATTTATAGCAGCTTTATTCATAACTGACTTTTATTCAAAACTTGGAGTCAACCAAGACGTCTTTCCATAAGCAAACGGATAAACAAACTGTGGCACATACAGTTAATAGAACATTATTCAGTGATAAAAAGTATTGAGCTAGCAAGCAATGAAAAGAAATGGAAAAAACTTACATGCTTATAACTGAAATTACATGCAGGTTATCAATAAAACAAACCAATCTGAAAAGGCTACATATTGTATGATTCCAATTATTTGACATTCTGTAAAAGTTAAAATTATGACAGCAGTAAAATGATCAGTGGTTTCCAGGGGTTAGGAAGAGAGGTATGAATAGATGAAGCACAGAGGATTTTTAGGTCAGTAAAAATACTCTGTGTGATACCATAATTATGGATACATGCATGTCATTACACATTTTTTCCAAACCCATAGAATGTACAACACCAAGAGTGAACAGTAATGTAAACTATGCACTTCGTGCAATTATGATATGTCAATGCAGGTTCATTAGTTGCAACAAATGTACCATCCTGATGAAAGATATTGATAAAGGGGGAGGGTTACACATGCATTGGCACAGGAAGTATGTGGAAAAATCTCTGAACCTTCCCCTCAATTTTGCTATTAACCTAAAACTGCTCTAAAAATGTAGGGTCTTAATTAAAAAATTAAAACAACTTCTCCCATGATTATTATAGATTTATTCAGTTCTTATTATTCTGTCCATTTTTGCTTCATATATTTTAAACATATATTACTAGATGAATACAGATTTAGATTTTTTATCTCCCTTGATAATTAGACATTTTATCATCATGCAGTGTCCTTCTATATCTTCTAGTAAGACCTTTCCCCCTTAAAGTCCACTTTATTTTATGTACTTATATCAGCTTTTGTGTGTACATTTCCAAAAAACAGGCATTAGTGTTTTATTTAAAAATCTTATTTATTTATTTTTAGAAAGAGGGTAAGTGAAGGAGAGAGGGAAATAAACATCACTGTGCAAGAGAAACATCTCTATCGGTTGCATTTCACATACCCCCAACTGGGGACCTGGCCCGAAACCCAGGCATGTGCCATAACCAGGAATCGAACCAGAGACAATTCAGTTCACAGGCCAGCACTCAATCCACTGAGCCACACCAGCCAGGTTGGTCACTAGTCTTTTCATAGTGTATTTATTTCATCCTTTGACTTTTAGCCTTCCTATATACTTATATTTTAGGTGTATCTATTGTAAATAATAGAGTTAGGCTCTTATTTTTTCAGTCTGAGAATGTTTCACTTTAATCACAGACTCTAGCCCTTTACATTTAAAATAGTTGTTGATGCATTCAAGTGTAAGTATACCATCACACCATGCCTGAATTACTTTTCCTCTTGCTTTCATTTGAATAGAATGAAAATTATTTTCTGTTACTTTCCTCCTCTGCTAGTTTGGTATTTGTGAATTCTTTTACATTGGTTTAGTACTTAGCATGTAGATTGTAACATGTTTCCTTATTAAGTTTACTATAAATTGGTATACTTAACCACTTCTCAATGAGAAAACTGTAGAACATTGTACTCCATTTATTCTACTACCAATGTAAACTCTCATTGTACATTTTAATGCCACATATATTGTAAACCTCACAAGACATGATTATTGTGGTTTTATACATCTAATAATACATCCTTTAACTTTCTGGAAAACTGTAATAGCTTTTGTATTGGTCTTAGAGCCCTATTTTCTACTCCTCTGTCTTTCTACCAGGAACTACTCTGACCAAGGCAGGACGAAGTTGACGCATTGTAGAATATTAGAAGGGGTTTTCCTATGAGAACAATAGTATTTCTGATGTGAGCTGAAGTTTCTACTTTAAAAGAATAGCAATACAGTGAGGTAACAATAACCACCTAAATAATTTTTGCATTTCCTCCAAAATGCTATATTGATCAAGAAAAAATATATAAAATCACAAGTCCCATGCCCTTGTCATCACCAGAAGACAAAAAATACAAAAACAATCAAATTATCTGGAAGTAGCAAAATAAAAAACAATTTCCAATAGAGCTGTTTTCCAAGCTCCCTCCTTCAAGCATTTGCAGAAAACTATGGTAGCTCAGAAAAACTGCCCAGAAGAGAGAATAGGACAACAAAGGACCTAACATTAAACTAAAGTCATCCTCAGAAAGACAAATTATACAGTAACTGCAAAAAGAAACTAAGAGTCCATGTAGATCAGAACAGTGTCTACTCTAAAATGTAAAGCTATAAAGGAGAACTAGGCTTGCCAGATATTAAAACAGACTAAAAAGCCTCTATAATTGTGGCACTGGTGCTTGAGTAGACAGTCCAGTTTATAGAAAGCCCAGAAATAGGCCTGAGTATATATGGAAATATATGATGAAGATAGTATCTCATATCACAGAGTCAAAGATAAACTTTTAAATAAATGGTGCTGAACAACTGGGTAGCCATTTGGAAAAAAAGATAAAATTAGATCCATATCTCATCTCTTACACAAAAATAAAATCCAAATGAATCAGATTTATGAAAGTAAAAAATGAAACCATACAAGTATTAGACAAAAACATACATGAATTCCTCTGTAACCTGAAGGTAGGAAAAAGCTTTCAAGGTAGTACTAAAAATCTAGAGGCAATAAAAAAGTGTTAATAAATTCAATTTAAAATTTTCATGACAAATATAAACACAAACAAAATTTGAAAATTACAAACTGGGAGATTTTAATGTAAATCTCAGAAAGGAATTGATATTACTAATATATAAATAACTCTTACAATTGAAAGGAGAATGTTCAAGGATGGCATCAGCAATGTAACAGAAGAGAAAACCCTGGACCTTCTCTCTACTAATGGGCACATTGATTCAACAACAATACATGGGAAAATTTCCTCTGTGGGAAATGCAGAAACTAGCTGAGAGGCTTCTGCACTCTAGGCAAGTACAAAACCAGCCACACTGAAGTGGACAAGAGAACTCAAGATACCCTCTCACCATAATCCCTACCTGTGGCACAGTGCCATATAATTGGAAGGATATTCCCAGCTCCTAGCTTCTCCCTGGGGACAGAAAGAGACCACACATTGAACAATCCAACTTTTCTAGGGGCTGCCCAAGAGACTGGCTTCTGTCACACCTGTTTCAGAGCACTGTCAGAACCTGGTATACTCTAAATGCCTTGAATCCAGTGAGACCATAGATGGTGGTTTTAACTAGCACACAACCAGTCTCCACAGCCTCTCCCTCTAGCTCAGCATAGAGCAAGCAGGCAAAAAAAAAAAAAGGAAAAAAGAAAAAGAAAAAAGAAACAAAACAAAACAAAAAACAGATCCCAGCTTCTCCCTGGGAAGGAAAAGAGTTAAACGGCACATCCGAAGTTTAAATTTTTCTGGGGGGCTTCCCAACAAGTTGGCTTCTTCTCACCTGTCTTGGAACACTCGTGGGACTCCACATACTGTAAACACATGGGGGTCACAAAGAACAAAGAAAGTACTTTGGACTAGCATGAAGGTTTGAGGGACCCCTAGAATCTCTGGCTGGAATGATTAGTAAGGGTCTTCTGTATGAAGCAAGTTCATAAAAACTGGGATAGGTGGCTCTTTCCTCTAATGTGCAAAACCAACACAAAGTGCCAAGGAAAATGAAGAAACAGTGAATGATTTCCCAAATAAAAGACAAAGCAAACCTCCAAAACCTGAAATAATGAAATAGAGATACATGATTTACTCTGACAGGAATTCAAAATAACCACCATAAAGATGCTCTATGAGGTCAAAACAACAATGCATGAACAAAGTGAGAATTTCAACAAGAACAGAAAGAGAGGAAAACAGGAACAAAAGAACTATAAAACAGATAGAAAATAATTATCAAAACAGCAGTAGTAAATTATTCCCTCAACAATTACTTTAAACGTAAATGGATTACATTCCCCAATCAAGCCACATAGAATGGCTTAAGGGATTGAAAAATAATACTCAACTATATGCAGTCTATAAGAGACTCACTTTAGATTTAAGGACACACACATTGGCTAAACATGTAGGTATGGAAAAGATAACCCATGCAAATGGTAGCCAAAGTCAGCACAGGTGGCTATACTTATATCAAACTAAATAGACTTTAAGTCAAAATTGACACAGGAAACAAATTAGAACATTATACAATGATAAAATATCAATTCACAAGGAAAATACAACAAATATAAATTTATATGCATCTGCCTTGGCTGGTGTGGCTCAGTGGATTGAGCACTGGCCTACAAACCAAATGCTTGCTGGTTCGATTCCCTGTCAGGGCACATGTCTGGGTTGCAGGCCAGGTCAGGCCCCTAGTAGGGGATGCATAAGAAGCAACCACACATTGATGTTTTTCTCCCTCTCTTTCCCCTTCCCTTCCCCCTCTCTAAAAATAACTACATAAGATATTTTTTAAAAAAATAAATGTATATGCATCTAACATCAGAGGACCTAACTATATACAGCAAACACTGACAGAACTGAATGAAGAAGTAGAGAGGACTACAATAATAGTAGCAGATTTCAATATTCCACTTTCAGTAATGAATAGAACATCCAGAACACAGAAGATCAATAAGGAAACAGAGAACTTGAACAACACTAAAGATCAAATGAACCTAACAGATATATACAGAATACTTATCCCAACAGCTGCAGAATATACACTCTTCTCAAGTACACATGGAACATTCTCCAAGATAAAGCATACATTAGCTCCAAAAGCACATCTTAACAAATTCAAGAATACTGAAATCATACCAAGGATCCTTTCCAAGCACAATGGAATGAACTGGACATCAGTTGTAGAAGGAAAAAATGGAAAATTCACAGGTACATGGAAATTAAATGACACAATGTTGAACAACCAGTCAGTCAAAGAAGAAATCAAAAGGGAAATTATAAAATATCTTGAGGCAAAAACAACCCACAACATACCAAAACATATGGGATGCAGCAAAAGCAGTACTAAGAGGGACATTTATAGCAATAGTTTACATTATAAAATAAGAAAGATCTCAAATAAACAATCCAACTTTATACCTCAATGAACTAGAAAAAAAAAACAAACTCAGCCTATTATTATCAGAAGTAAAGAAATAATAAAGATTAGAGTAGAAATAAATAAAATATAGATTACAAAAACAATAGAAAAATCAAATTAAAAGTTGGTTTTTTGAAAAGACAAAAAATGACAGATTTCTAGGTTGAGAGAAAAAGACTCAAAAATCATAAATAACAAAGGACACATTAAAACTGATGCCACAGAAATTAAAATATTAAAAAACTTCTAGAAACAATTACATGCTAATAAATTAAATAACCTAGAAAAATGAATAAAGTCCCAGAAAAATAAATCTATCAAGACTGAATCATGAAGGAATAGAAAATCTGAATAGGCATATACCACATTAATGGAATGAGAATAAAAATCACATGATCATCTCAATAGATGCATAAAAAGCCTTTGACAAAATTCAATATTCTTTCATAATAAAATCTCACAAACTAGGAGTAAAAGTTAATCACCTCAACATAATAAATATCATATATGAAAAATGCCCAGCTAACAAACCTGACAGTGAAAAACTGAAAGCTTTTCCACTAAGATCTAGAACAAGGCAAGGATGCTAGGTTTTTCTACATTTTTAAAGTATATACTGAATAATTTATTATTATGCATAAAATTAGACATAAATATTAACTTTGTATTATTTCTTCTTTTTGCTATTTCCTCAACATCTATAACTAAGGTCAATGTTAATTTATGCCCTTGATGCCAAGTACTATTTGATCATCATCTTTTTTCTACTTCTATTCCACATAGTACTGGAAGTCCCAGCCAGATTTAGAAGGCAAGAAAGAAAGAAGTAAAATTATTTATGTTGGCAGATGACAAGATTTTGTATGTTGAAAACCCTAAAGACTTCACTAAAAAATGAACAGAACTAATCAATAAATTCAGTAAATTTGCAAAATATAAAATCAACATACAAAGTTCAATTGCACCTCTATATGTTAATGTCAATTAGCATATAATCTTAATTTCCCCTGAAAGGAAATTAAGAAAACAATCTCATTTAAAATATTATCAAAAAGAAAAAATACTTAGAAATTCACTAAGAAGGTGAAAAATTATGCACTGAAAACTAAATGCCATTGATGAAATAAAGAAGAAACAAACAAACAGGAATGCAATCCATGCTCATAGGTAGGAAGATGTACTATTGATAAAATGTCTATACTACACAAAGCAATCTACAGATTCAGTATAATCCCTATCAAAATCACAATGATAATTTTACAGAATTGAAAAAAATTCTAAAATTTGCCCTGGCTGGCATAGCTCAGTGGATTGAGCGCGGGCTGCGAACCAGGCATCGCAGGTTGGATTCCCAGTCAGGGCACATGCCTGGGTTGCAGGCCATGACCCCCAGCAACCGCACATTGATGTTTCTCTCTCTCTCTTTCTCCCTCCATTCCCTCTCTAAAAATAAATAAGTAAAATCTTTAAAAAAAAGAATTATTATAAAAAATTCGAAAATTCACAAAGGCTCACAGAAGACCCCAATATCCAAAACAATTGTTCTTGTTTGTTTGTTTTTTTTAATTATTCTTGTATTGTTATTCATTAATTATTTTATTATTTATTTTTATTCATTATACTATTACCAATGTCCCCACTTTCCCCCTTTTCTCCCTTCACCCATCCCTCATCCTCACTTCCCTCAGTCCATCAGCATACTGTTTGTCTTTGTCTCTGGGTTATTCATATATGTTCTTTGGCTAATCCCTAGAGAAAGAAGAACAAAACTGGAAGCCCCACACTTCCTGATTTCAAAATTTCTTACAAAGTTATAGTAATTAAAAACTATGGTGTTACCATAAGGACAGACATATAGACCAATGGAACAAACTAGAGAGTCCAGAAATAAATCCATACATATACAATCAAATGATCTCAGACAAGGGTGTCAAGACTACACAATGGGGAAAAGACAGTCTCCTCAACAAATGGTGTGAATAAAACTAGATATTCACATGCAGAAGGAGCCCATGCAACTCAGTTGCAAAAAAATAATATAAAACCACTTTAGTTTAAAAATGGGCAAAGAACTTGAGTAGATATTTCTCCCAAGATGACATATAAATGGCCAACATATATAAACAGGTGCTCAACATCACTAATCATCAGAGAAACATAAATCAAAACCACAATTGTGTATCACTCATATCTGTTAGAACAACTATTACTGAAAAGAAAAGGGATAACAAGTGTTGGTGAGGATGTGGAAAAAAAGAAATCACTTGTGCACTGTAGGTGGGAATGTAAACTGGTGCAGTCATTATGGAAAACAGTATAGAAGGAAAAGAACTACCATATGGTCCAGTGATCCCACTTCTGAGCATATATCCAAAGAAAATGAAACCAGTATCTCAAAAGATAATTGCACTGTCATATTTATCGTAGCATTATTCACAATAACCAAGACACAGAAACAATCTAAGTGTCTGTCAATGAATGAATGAAGAAAATGTGATATATATAATGGAATATTATTCATCCTTTAAAAAGAAGGAAATCCTGCCATTTCTGGCAACATGGGAGAGCCTGGAGGACATTATGCTAACTGAAATAGGCCAGACACAGAAAAGAAAATACTGCATGGTCTCACTTTTATGTGGAATCTAAGAAAGTAGACCTCATAAATGCAGAGTAGAATGGTGGTTGCCAAGGGCATGGGGTTGAGGAAAATGGGAATAGAGTTTCAGTTATGCAAGTTGATGAAGAGGTTCTAGAAACCTGCTGCTGTACAACATTGTGCCCATAGTTAACAGTACTACATTGTATACTACAAAATTTGTTAAGAGGGTAGATCTCTTGTAAATGTTCTTATCACAATAAAAAAATTTAAGACAAGCAGTATTCCAGAGATGATTATCAATCAGCCCGAATCCTACATTGAAGACAATGTGGAGTAAAACTCCAACCCTTAATAGACAGGTAGCATGAATGAAAAACAAAACTTTAATATGAAAAGTAAAAAAATATATATATATTCAAGGGAAAAAGAGACCAAACACTCAATGGAAAAAAAATGAGTGAAAGATGAGATGGTTCCCTAAGAAAGATACAAAAATTGCCCCTTAAATATATGACATGATGTTTAATTTCACTCAAACAGAGAGAAAAGCAACTTAAACCTACACCATTTCTCATCTAGTAGATTAACCAAGTTAAATCAAACCAAAGCCACTTTTTTAAAAAGATTTTATTTATTTATTTATTTATTTTTAAAGAGACAGGAAAGGAGAGAGAAAGAAAGGGCGAGAAACATCAATGTGTGGTTGCCTCTTGTGTGCCCCCTATAGGGGACCTTGCCTGCAACACAGGCATGTGCCCTGACTGGGAATTGAACCAGTGACCCCTTGGCTTGCAAGCCAGCACTAAATCCACTTAGCCACACCAGCCACAGTGAACCAAAACCACTTTGTAACACATGAGGTTTCAGAGAAACAGACCTATTCATTTTCCCAAGGCTAGGCTCCTTTCTCTTTCAGGTGTGAACTCCAATGTTACCACTTCAGGGTGACTTTTCTAGATCACCCAATCCAAATAATCTGAAAAGGCCTTAGCTGCTTACTTCTTTATTATTTATTGCCCCTACCCCAAAAAATAAGCTCACTGGAGGAAAGGACTTCATTGGTCTTGTTAAATGCTGCATCCCATAATAAATGAAGGAATAAAAGATATCTGAAGGTTAAAAAAAAAACTCTTCATAGAAAAATATATCTGAAATATGACAGCTTTAGAAAAGAAGATGGTATTTATAAATTCTAAAAATATGGATTCTCTTAGAATTCTAAGGGCAGTTGATATATCAGCATTTCTTAAGATACGAGGATGTAGCAGGAATAAAATTCTAGTTTCTATAGGTTACCTTTAATATTCCTCTTTTCACTTACAATTACTTTTTCTCACAAAGTGGTCATGATGTATTATAATTATAACCCTTGAAAAGCACATATCACTGTGTCTTTAGAAAATATATGACAAGGTTTTCTCTGGGTGGTGAAATTATATTTCTTTTCTTTGAGATTTTTGCACTGAGCATGAATTATTTTTGTAATTAGAAAAGGCAATAAATGTAATGTTTTAAAGGGGAAAATAAGTATAGTTCAGGAAGAAGCATGCAGGATGATTTTTGATGCGAATACATTGCATTCCAAACAGTCTACCAGACCAAGCAGCATAATTGGGAAGAAAAGACCAGGTGTTTGCCTTTCAGCTGCTCAATTCAATTCAAGGAATTGCTTTTTGTTTCTGTTGTTGTTACTGTTGTTGTTTTAAATGTTTTCTCCCAAATGCTGAGACCAGTATTCCCAAGCCTTTAAAAATATAAATTGATGTAGGTGAGTCATGCCAGCCTGAATCTGGCTGGAGAAGCATGAAATCCAAGTGTATTAAAAAATAAACTTTACTTTTGAATATATACCCCAAAATGATGTTTTCTAAGCTGGCAGAATCGTTTGCAGTACTTGTTACAAACACGGATTCCTGGTCCCATCACAGAATTCCCATCAAAATCTCCAAGATCAGTGTAGTTTGTGAGACATGAAGCTAAAACTTTGGTTAAGCTTGCTCCTATTCCAGCATGCATTGCAGGAAACACAGGAGGGTGAATTTTTAAACAGAGCCTTTATTTTTCTCCAAATGCAGTGCTCTATCATTACGCCAAAGCCCCATACTAATGGTCAAGTGGCATTAACACAGCCAATGCAAAACAAAAAGATGAAAATAAAGGCTCTAAACTCATCACACTAGATAATTCATCACAGAAGTCAGGAAAGTGATTTTCACTCATTTTATTTTCATCTGAATCTTTTAAAGTAGCTGTTTGAGTATTTGGTTATATTTTCTGTAAGCATTTATAGATGTTTGGAATCTATCAGTATCATTTTCACAATAGCTCTTGGAAAGAGTTAAAAAAACTGTGATCAGTTCTGCACAGAGCATTTTGCCACAGGGATACTGCCTTCTCTAACATCTACTGACAAAGACAGTGTGTTGGAAGGCTGACAGATTCTTGTGTTGCCAGTGTTGCTCAGGAAAAGGAAAAGGTTGGGCTTTGCTCATTTCTCCTCGCTGCCATTATACCTTCTTTGAAACCCATGGGTTTGCATGTGCCCTGAAAGAGAACTAATGAATCCTATTTCCTCCACTGATGGCAATTCGAGCTGAGCAAAGGCAGCAGTGATGCAATTGGCGTTTGATTCATCATGCCCACAGTTCTGCACCTGTGTCACTGCCAGCAGGAATGAGGTGGTGTAACATAACACTGCTCATCCACATCCCCAGGGATGAGAGAGTGTGCACACCAAGGAAAACAAACTCATGATGCAAATTATTTATATTAACAATCAATATGTAGTTTTCACAAGCCATTTCCTAAAATGTATCTTATGATAACATTAAGCAATATCACACAAATATCTGTAACTTGTCCTCTTATCAGAAGGGTGAAATCCTTCAGTGCACTGTGGAACTTCTCCTTCGTTGGCCATCAACAAGGCAACCACTTGCTTATAGGTCAGAGCAAGTGAAATATCATAGCTGTTCTGGGTGCTTCTTAGAAGTTAACCAGAGGTCCTGATGCTATCTATACTCATTAATCTCCATTTTCTTTTGGAAAGTATTCCAAAGGGCTCTTCCTCCTTTTTTTTTTTTTTTGAACCTACAACATCTCATATAGTGCAACCAACCAACCACCTCTTCCAGCCACATCTCTCAGTGAGAATCCTGGGGGAAGAGCACTCGAAAATGCTGGGTCCCATTTGCTCCACATGCTAGTTGGTCCCGTTCACATCTCGCCCACCTACTTGAGAGCTGAAGTTAACCAAAAATGTAAAAGAAGCTGTGTCATTCCAGTCAAGAGACAGAAACCAATCCAGTAATTGGAACAAATAAAATTCAATATAAGGAATTGTTAACTAGGAAAAGCACCAGTGGGTAAAAGAAAACTCTAAAGAAAACAAGAATAGCAAATGTAGAGAGAAATAACTACCTCTAAGACTGAGGGAGATTATCCCAAGAAGAAACAAACTTGGGAGGGCACTCCCCCCATCTGAGGCCAAGATTTTGGTCCCATTGTTGGGGATATGACTGTAGTCCACTGGATGGCAGAGATCACTGGTGTGCCATAGGTTCACAGCCCATGGTCCATGATGATGAGTAGAAGTCATCCACCTTGGTACCAAAGACACTCCATAAATGGTGAGTACCAGTGGGTCTCTCACATACAACTAGCAACCATGCCATTAAAGCAAAAGATAAAGCACCCCAAAAACAACAAGAGAAATCCTTCTTCTGCTTTGCCTTGCACTAGCCCTACAGCACCCTACACTGGTAAGGCTTGACAATGTACTTGCTGCCTGGAAAAAGAAATGTTTACAGGATCAAGATCCAGTATCAAAAATCACACATCCCCCTCACCACTCCTTTCAACATCATACAGATAGTCCTAGTTAATGCAACAAGGAAAGAAAATGTATACATATTAGGAAGGAAGAAAGTAAACTGTCTTTGTACTCAAATGACATTATTGTCTAAGTGAAAATCCCAAACAACTGACAAAAAACACCTCCTGGAACCGATAAGCAATTGTAGAAAGGTACAAGGTAGAAGGTTAATATTCAAAAGTCAATTGATTTCCTGTACACCAGCAATGAACAATTGGAATTTGAAATCAAAAACACAACATCATTTATATTAACACCCCAAAATAAAATACTTGGGTATAAATTTGAATATATATATAATATCTATATGAGAAAAAACTATAAAATTCCAATGAAAGAAGTCAAAGAAGATCTAAATAAATAGATATTCCAGATTTATGGATAAAAAGACTCAATATTGTTAACATGTCAGTTCTCAACTTGATTTATACAGATTCAGTGCAATCAATCTCTATAAAAATTCAGGCAAGTTACTTTGTGAATATTGACAAATGATTCAAAGTCCATATGAAAAGGCAAGAGATCTAGAATAGTCAACACAATATTCAAGAAAAAGAACAAAGTCAGAGGACTGACACTACTTGATTTCAAGACTTACTATAAAGCTATAATAATCTAGATAGTATGGTATTGGCAAAGAACAAATAGATTGAATGGGTGAGAACAGGAAGCCCAGAAATGACCCACATGAGTACAGTCTACTAGTCTTTTTTTTTTAAAGATTTTATTCATTTATTTTTAGAGAGGGAAGGGAAGGAGAGAGAGAGACAGAGAGAAACATCAATGTGCAGTTGCTGGGAGACATGGCCTGCAACCTAGGCATGTGCCCTGACTGGGAATCGAACCTGCGATGCCTGGTTCGCAGCCCACGCTCAATCCACTGAGCTACACCAGCCAGGGCCAGTCTACTAGTCTTTAACAAAGGAGCAAATGCACTTCAACAGAGAAATCATAGCATTTCTAATAAAAGTGTTTTAGGACATAGTATTCTCATCAAGCAGTGAGCCATGCATTATAAAGACCATATTTGGAATATCATGTCCAATTCTGAACAAGTTGCAATTTATGAAAGACAATGACAAGCATTTATATAGAGGAGAGTAATCATGACAGTGAATATCTAAAAATCATAGTCTATGAGAAATGGATGGGATAAAAGGGTCTGAATGGTCCACAGTGAGAAGACTAAGGATGGACATTAGAACTGTCTTCAGACATTTAGTGGACTCTTTTGTGTTTTACTCTGGAAATGGATGGTAAATAATCTATTACTCAAATGGCTAGAGTGTGGACTTTACAAGTGATTTACTTTTATATAAACTAGAAAGGGGTCAGTGTTACCAAGATACTCATTCTCCTTCATTTACAGTTCCATGTTTTCTTAAATGGTCCAAAACTGTAGTTATTTGCATAGCCAGGTACCTATATTTATATTCTCACACATGTGTCAGATGATAACTTCCCTAAGGCTCAAACACCATAATACAAAGGCTTGATACCTGCTGTGCTAGAGCTAATGAGTAGAATTAGAAGCAGGGAGATTTAAGCTCAACCAAAAATATATACATAACCTTGTTCCATGAAGGAAACAACCTTCCTACAGTAATGAACTGCCCAATAGTAAAAGTGTCCAAGCAGAATCTACAGGATTATTTGAATGCTTACAGTAGGTGTCACCATGGTGAATAAGGCATAATCTCTAAGACCCCTTTAAAACTGAAAATCCATGCAACAGAATAGATAGAAATACCCGGAAAATACATGACTGTTCTTTAATTCCAAAGCAATATTTGCCAAAGACAAAAAATTAGCAACAATCTGTCTTCTTTCTGAAGTTTTCTAGTAATACAATCCCTTCCACAAGAGGTAGAGTTAACCTTGAGAACTGTGAGTCTCAACCCCTACATGTAAAATCCTTAGACTCAATCACACATCTAGGATCAAGGGAAATAATATGACTCACAACTTACTAGAAGAATAGAACACAGTTTCTCTAAAGAAAAATCATACACAACTACATAAATAAGCATTTGAATAAGGGGCAACTCATAGATAATTTGTTTAAAATCTTAATTGTTTCGTCAAGCATAGAGAGCTGAATTAAAGACAGGCAATCAAAGGCAGTGATTATAAAGCACTTATCTAGTAGGAGTCATGTTAACAATGGGATCCCCTAGCCATCATGCTAACACTGATATTATTTTGACATTTTTATAAACAATCTGTGAGAGGGAGACATCTCCAGATTTGAAGAATAAATATAGCTTTTCCAAGTACTGAGCTGTCAAACTGATCAGGGATAAACTGTCTTAAAATGTCACATGACTGAAGGAGAAGATAGCAGAAAAGAGGTATATGGGCCTTGAGGTGAGTACTAGGTAAGTAAAAATTACCCCAAAAATCAGCCACTTAATAATGGGTGACTCTCCAACCTACTTCTCTAATTCTGACTTCCCTTCATGATGACCAGGCTCGTATAGCCAT
This sequence comes from Tonatia bakeri, assembly GCA_004024845.1. NCBI lineage: Eukaryota > Metazoa > Chordata > Mammalia > Chiroptera > Phyllostomidae > Tonatia > Tonatia bakeri. The sequence goes on from PVIA01000863.1 coordinate 115,600, forward strand.
CTGCCAATTATATATTTCAACCTGTATGGCCCAACTGTATATCAAACTTAAGATATCCCAATACGAACTTTTCATCTCCCCTTCTCCCCCACTTCAAATCCTCTTCGTGTAGTCTACACATGTGCTAGTAGCATCAATCATCAATTGCTCAAGCCAGAAACCTTAAAGTCACCACATTCCACCTGCAGCAGAGACTGTCAGCTGTCTATCAAAATCTATGGTCTCCTATACCACATATCCCTTGTACTTTAAGAGTGGTCTTATGACAAGTATCCTGCAATGAAATGAGAACAGAAGTGATGGGGGCTACTTTCAGGTCTAGCCCATAAAATCTCTTATGTTCACACCTTCATGCCCTTTCCCCCTTCCGAGGATTAGAGTGGGCATTATCAAAGCAATGTTGGAAGATATATATTAAAGACAGCCCAGGTATGATGAACCAGGCTCCCTGAAAGGTAATCCAGATCCACCCACCACCACCATTAGCAACCTAGAACATACTCTGAACCTGAAAGAGAAATACATTTTGACTGTTCAAGCTGTTACATCTTGGGGTCTTTTGTTATGGTAATTTACCCTAACTTAACTAATACACTATTCTTATCTTACCATAATCATAAATCACCAAGTTCTACTTTCTATATATTTCTCAAGTCTACTTTCTCCTCTCTCTCCTTACTCCATGACCCAAGCCCCTGTCTCTTCACTGTTCCATCACCTCCTTATATGTTTCTCATTCCAGGCTTGCTCACTTCTCTCCTATGCAGCATATCTGCTGGGTTTCTAAGAAGCCTACATCCCTCTATTCTACCTTCCTACTAGGCTCTGGGGAGGCTGCCCTCTGGGAAATGATGTATCAGCCCTGTTATCCAGGTTGGAGTAACACCATCCCCTAGTCTCAGGGGAGGGTTCCAGATAGAATTAGCCAATCAGAATAGTTCTATGCCCCTTGGTCCAGTAAATGATTCAGTGGGCAGGTCAGAACTTTGTTTTGCACAATGAGATACCACCTCACACCAGGCAGAATGGCCATCATAAACAAATCAACAAACAGGTGTTGGAGACGGTGCAAAGAAAAGGGAACCCTAGTGCATTGTTGGTGGGAATGCAGACTGGTACTGCCACTGTGGAAAACAGTATGGAATTCCCTCAGAAAACTAAAAACGGAACTGCCTTTTGACCCAGTAATTCCACTGCTGGGATTATACCCTAAGAGTTCTGAAACACCAATCCAAAAGAACCTATGCACCCCAATGTTCATAGCAGCAATATTTACAATAACCAAGTGCTGGAAGCAACCTAAGTGCCCATCAGTAAATGAGTGGATCAAAAAACTATGGTACATTTACACAATGGAATTCTATGCAGCAGAGAGAAAGAAGGAGCTTCTACCCTTTGTTACAGCATGGATGGAAATGGAGAGCAATATGCTAAGTGAAATAAGCCAGGCAGTGAGGGACAAATACCATATGGTCTCACCTTTAACTGGAACATAATCAACAAAAGAAAAAAGCAAACAAAATATAACCAGAGACACTGAAATTAAGAATAATCTAACAATAGCCAGAGAGGCGGAGGGGTGGGGACAGTGGGAAGAAGGTTTTCAGGAACTACTATAAAGGACACATGGACAAAACCAAGAGGGATGGTGGAAGCAAGGGAGGGAGGTGGGTTTGGCTGGGGTGGAGGGTGTGGTGGGGAGAAAACATAGACAATTGTAACCGAACAAAAATAAAGTAATTTTTTAAAAAAGAATTTCAGTTTGATGAAGAGATGCTCTCTATTTCTCTATTTCTTCACTTTGTACATGGACAATGAAGTATATGGTCCCAGGAGTTGTTGGCAGCCATCTTGAAACCAGGAGGTGGTAGACACACCACAGAAGGAAGAGTTGGAAAAAACTGTATCTCCAGTGACAGCATTCAGCTGCAACATCAAACCTACCTTGCTACCTCTAGACATTCCACTATGTGTGTCAATAAATTTCCCTGTTTTTAATCCAATTTGAGTTTGACTTTCTATTATTTACAATGTAAAAGGTACTAATTGAAACACTCCTCATTCCAACCCTAGTTCACCCTCCATATAACCCACTACAACAAAGATTTAAAATGACAACCTGATCAAATAATCCACCACTTAAAATCACTGAAAGTTTCCCCACAGCCTTAGCCCAATTTACTGTGCCCTTTACCCCATCTATCTCTGCCAACTCATTTTATGGTTTTCGAATCCACATAATGCACACCCAGAAAAACCAAGGACCTTTTTGTTCCAGGAACACTGAACTGTTTCCCTACACTACACTACCTACCCAAAAATGCTTTCCCTATGACACAGTAGTTTCCTCCTCCTAGATGGATTAGAGCTACACACACCCTTATCCATCTTGAAAGACAGGCAGAGACATATAATTAGTGGACATTCATTGTAGCATTGTGTGTAGTGGTAGAAAGTTGGCAACAACTCAAATGCCTATCAACAGGAGCATGGATAAATGAATTATGATATAATTAGGAATACTATTAGGCAATAAAACAAATGACATATGGCAATATGGATAAATCTCAAACACATGATGTTGAGGAAAAATAAGTCACAGAAGAATTCACTCAGTGTCACTGAAACATGCAAAACAATATCTATTATAGAAATAAAAATGTACTTGACAATGACACTTCTGTGACCAGAATAATGATAAAGGTCTGGTTCCCAAACTTTAGAAAAGATATAATCAAGCTATGGAAAGTTCACATAAAGCAACTGAAATAGTGCACTTTGTTAGTGGGACTATGGAAAAACAGCTTCTCATACACTGCTGGTAGAATTATGAATTTGTATAACCTATATGAGAACACCTTGACAACATCTATGAGAGGAAAGAAGGAAGAAAAGGAAGGAAGAGAAGGAAGAGGGAAGAAGCTCAAGCCAGTTTACTAGGGCTTTTGGTAATGCCTACTGAAGAACTGTTTGAGTTATTAATAAAGACTTCTAGACACATCAAATGCTTAATTTGCTAGCCAATATGGCAGGAGGTAAGGCTATACTATTTCTTTACTCATTCTCTTTTCAAGTTCTACTTCAGTTGTCTTATAACAGTTAATGTCCTTAACCATAAGGTTTGCCTGTAAGAGCTCTCCCACTTCCATGTCTATTTACAAAGCAGCCAAAGTTGCTAGGTTACTGGAGGACAATTTTTCATAAGATTGAATCTGGCCCAACATTTCTAAATGAAATAATCACAAAAGGCTTAGGTGAAGTTAACAAAAACCACCCAAGTAGAAATTTTACCCTTTGCTTTGTTGTCAAAAGCAGACAGATGATAGTATATATATTGAATTATATATATACATACATACACTTATATTTATATATATAATTCAGTTATATATATTTAGAGAGAGACAGTGACATTTAGGTATATTCAGGCAAGAAGTTTACAGTGGCCACTGATTCTGATTACTAAATGTAAAGAACCACATGACAACATGAAATAGGGCTCTCTACAATTTCAAGTTGGCGGTTGGTAGTTTGATTATATGAATCAGTAATGTAGAGAAATTGCATCATAAATTAGGAATATACTGAGATTCTCAGTGCTTATTGTGAGGGGATGAAAAACTGGCTTAATTATAATTATACTGTGCCTTTAAATCTTAGTTTATTTAGGGAGGAAAGGGGATTTTAAGAGAATTCAGAGAAGAGACATATTTAAGTTTCTAAAGGGAGACAAGACACAGAACTATTCCTTGGTATGAAGGGATGGAGAAAGCAGCAAATCTATTTCTGAACAATGATTAAAAGCACTACCTACTAGAAATTTCAATTGTGTTAAATGACATTGACTTTTATATTAGCTGTAAACACAAATATTGTTTGTTCTGATTTATAAAACACTCACTCTACTTAAGAACTCCGGCACACCACAATCAGATTTGTAATAATTTATTAACCACAGCACTGCCCATAATCTACAACACACACACAGGCACACACACTCACACACATACCCTGAAGTCGCAGAATGTGTTGCTCAAAAGAAGTCTTGACTGAAACAGTTGTTGACTGGCTGTCAGTAAACTGTCAAACCAAAGCCTCAGGAAAGCAGGAGAGGTCACAAAAATCAAAGCAAGTGTGGGCGTTAGAATAGCTCACTTTCTAGAAACCATAATTTATAATGGAAAAATTTAAACTATTCTTGTGACTGTATTCACAAAATATTTCTTAAGCACCTGCCCTCTGCTAGGGATTGTAAATAAACAGCAATACAAACTTCTCCCTCACATCTCCTGTACAATCAGTCACCACATTTCATAAAGTCTGCCTCCTTATGTACTAGCTCTCTCTCACATTCCTTCATTCCCTCCTCTCACTCCATGACTGCCTTAGTGCAGAGTCCTATGACACGCTCACAGCTAGGCAAAATGACCTATGCACATACAGAATAGTCACTATAGCATCGTCTGTAGTAGCAAAAAAAACAATCAGAAAAGGCCTAAATATACAAATGTCCGTCAATAGGGAACTGGTTAAGTAATTTATGGCTCAATACTTGAATTCTATGAAGCTGTTAAAAAGAATGAGGCAACATTTTCTGTATGGATATGAAATGATCTCTAAGGTCTATTAAGTGAAGAAAGTGAGGTGCAAAACTTCTTTATAGCATGCTACAATTTGATTTTAAAGTGATACTGTTAAAATAAAGTAAAATGGAAATGAGGGCTGAAAATCCTCCAAGCAAACAAAAACATTTAAGCCACATAAGTAAAACTAAATTTAGCTTATTTCAACAACACAAGCAAAATTTCAGTTATTTTTTTGTAAATGCCACTCGTAAACATAAAAGAAACAAGTCATCTTCCTATAATGGTATAATATAATCACTTTTCACCAATACCCTGCTGTCTGGCAACCCCCATTGTTATAACCAATCAGTGTAAAGGTCTAACAACTCCTCATTTTCACTTGATAAGCCATTCTGTAAGAGCATGCATCTGGGCTTCGTCTCACCTTTGGACTTGAAGACTCCCTGTTTCTGAACTGTACTTTTCTGCACAATAAACTCTTAGTAAATACTACTTTACTGATCTGGTTTCATTTGTTACTATTTCTGGATTTTTGACAGTATATATAATACAGATTAGATACACATATACATAAGAATACACACATTATATATACACATACACACAGAAATACAGTCTTATGTATAGCATATTCTCTCTCTCTCTCCCTCCCCCTCTCCCTCTCCCTCTCTCTCTGTCAATGTTTTCTCCAGGTAAAGGGAACTAGGTGACTGGGAGATGGGGAAGAAAGGAGACTTACATTTCAATTTAAACCATCTGTCCTTTTTTGAAACTTGTACCATGCATATCCACAAACTATGCAAATGGAATACTTCTAAAATAAAATATTCTCACACCAAGAATATTGCTGCAGTAGTCTCCTAACTGCTCTCTCCCCCACTCTATTTTTTTTCTATTGAGGTGGAATTTACATAACACAAAATTAACCATGATAAAGTGCACAATTCAATGGCTTTTAGTACTTCCACAATGCAGTGCAACCATCACAACTATCTAGTTCCAGAACCTTTCCATCACCCTAAAAGGAAACATTGTGCCCATTAAATAGTCACTTCCAATTCTCCTCTTCCACCAGTCCCTGGCAAACACCAATCTACTTTCTATCTCTGTAGTTTTGCCTGTACTTGACATTTCATATACATGGAATCCTATATTATGTGGCCTTTTATGTTTGCTTTTTCAGTCCATCCTTCGCTTTACTCCAGAGTTAGGTGCTCCTGTCATGCCCCGCCCTAGCCCCTTGTACTTGCCTTTTACACTGTTTTCTTTTTTTAAAGATTTTATTTATTTATTTTTAGAGAGGGAAGGGAGGGGGAGAGAGAGAGAGAGAGAAACATCAGTGTGTGGTTGCTGGGGGACATGGCCTGCAACCTAGGCATGTGCCCTGACTGGGAATCGAACCTGCGATGCCTGGTTCGCAGCGCGTGCTCAATCCACTGAGCTACACTAGCCAGGGCAGCCTTTTACACTGTTTTCTAATTGCTCACTTGCCTATACACTTTGATAGAGCTTAGATGTAAGGGGGCAGGCTCCATGCCTTCCTGGTCCCCACTGTGTCCTTATCACCTAACATGTATCAATACGCATGTGATGTTGAATGAATGTTTCTAAAACACAGTGTGATCATTTGTGCCCTGGATTAAATAACTAGTTTATTAAAAAAAAAAAAACTGGACATGGTAGGGTGAAAGCAGAAAGCAACTTTTTCTTCCACCATTATTTCCAGTCCTGCTTTGTTGGATTGGTCTTCTGATTCTATCCCTAGATGGTATCTCAGCTTTTTTTTGGAGGAGCAGAAAAATTCGTTTTCTAACAATTAAAAATCCAGCTTCTTTCTTAAATCAGAAAAATCCAGCTTCTTTCTGGACTCTACACCAAAGTCTAGCTTCCTTCCTAAATCAGGAAAGAAACATTGATGAGGGATCTTAACACAGGACAAAGGCAAAGGGAATCCCCAGGATGCCAGTAAAGGAAAGTTCCAAGGTGTAGGCTATACACTGGGCCTGGAGAGCAACCCAAGCAGCCTGCAAAATGAAGATGGGATTTCAGAAAGAGCTGTGCAGAAGAACAAAGTGCAACTGAGAGATTTCCTCATCGACTACATCAATCTCATGTTCAAGACTTTGGGGCAGAAATTATGAGAGGTACATAGAAAACTAATCAATTACTAATGCCAGGAAGAATAAGTAATACAAGGAAATGTAACTTGCTCAGGTGTCTATTTGCCTGTTTACCTAGACATAATAATGCAAACATGGAATACTGATTTAATAAAAGTAAGTCACAATGTAATTATATTGGGAACATGGGGGGAAATGAGTACGTGACTGCGATGGGGGAAGAGGGCCGTCAAGGGCAGCAATGAAAGAGAGCTAACTCCTCATTTACTGTAGAACAGAGTTAATAGAAAATGTTCAAATTTGAAAAATCAGGATATAATAGGAATTTGCAATTAATACTAGAAGCAGCAGCTAAAAGCGCTGAATTGAAAGTGGTCAGCTCTAGAAAATAGAAATCAAAGGGCAGAATGGATTGGGGCGAGGGACATGGGTTTTTGTTGTAAATATGACAGTACAGTTTGAAATTATTGCTGTTTAACTATATTATGTTCATAAAAATAAAGAAAAAATGATTTTTTAAAGTGCAATCTAATCTAAATCAAAGGTCCAATTCCCACTCAATTTAAAGCTTTTCCCTTCCCTCAGCTCAGGCCTGAATCTGGCGTGGAAACAGAACAGGGGGCTGTGTATGCTGGTGATAGGCAGGCAGCCCCTTGCCTTGAAGTCAGCAGAGTAGAGTGTAGTCTCCCACTGGCCCTCTCCCATCTCTGCCTGCACACATCTTGTTGCTCTCCCTCACTCACTCTAAGTTTCTGACTAACACACATCTTCCATTACCTTAGAATAACCAATGTCTTCTCTGGCCCATGTTATACCCTGGACTTAAAAAACTCTCTCCCTGGCTCCTTTGCCCAGTAAGTTTCATCACGCTCCAGGTCTCAGCTCAGAAACTAGTGGTTTCCTCCAGGTAAACTCTCCAAGTCCTAGTATTCATCTATGCTACCCTATATATCCCCCAGGACACTGGAAAGTTAGAAGCTTCATTGATTCTCTCTCTCTCCTGGATCATAAGCTCTGTGAAAGCAAAACCTCCGTATTATGCTCAAATAAATATATGTTGAATGAATCAAGGGTCATCACTTTCTCTCTGTGGACAAAACTCTTTAGGACCATCAACTGTAATCAAAAGCTTATTTAGTAAACACAGAATCAGAGTTAGGGGAATTGGGCTAGGATTTTCCCGGGACAGTCCTACCTGCACAGATACCCTGAATTAATTAACAGCGTCCCCTTTCATTCTAATAATGCTCTGGCTTGACTGACGAATTATACATTCATGCCATAGGATGAATCAACACCCTATGTAGGAATGGCATACAACTGAATCTCAGAGCAGTAACTGAGCCAGTGTACTCTCTCCTTGGGGCTGTGCTAGAGACATGGTCATTATCTGCCTCTGTCACTCTGTTTTCCATGTTGTATGACTGTAGCCCTTCCCAGTCCTCCCCCAATGATCTAGTATTTCATTACATGGACAAACCTTCAATGAAAAGGCAACATACCACATCTTCAGTGTATTTCCACACAACTATGCTAGGATCTATTATGCTTCTTTTTTTTAAAGATTTTAATTTTTTTTTTGAAAGGGGAGGAGAGGGGAAAAAAGGAGAGAAACATCAATGTGTGGTTGCCTTTTACATGTCTTTTCTTTCTTTTTTTTTTTGAAGATTTTATTTATTTATTTCTAGACAGAGAAGAAAGTTGGGAGAAAGAGGGAGAGAAACATCAATGTGTGGTTGCCTCTAGCACACCTCCTACTGCGGACCTGGCCTGCAACCCAAGCATGTGCCCTGACTGGGAATTGAACCAGAGACCCTTTGGTTTTCAGGCCGGTGCTCAATCCACTGAGCCACACCAGTCAGGGCAGCCCAAGGACTTTTAACTAGAATTCATACTCCCTTACTGAATCACACAATCCCCTGCTACGTTCCCAGATTATAAAAATGGAATAAGCACTCAATGTCCAATTTTCAACTGTGATTTATAGTACAAGTAGCATTATTCTCAGATATAGATACACACACAAAACCTTAATTGTTCATTCTTTTGTCTTATTCTAAGAGATATCATGGAATCATTTAGGAAATAATAACTCTGTGGTAAAGAAAAACTGATTTAAATTGTTACAATTCCTTTATATTTAGTTTGTTGTATTTTAATTTTGTTAAATTCAGTTGAAACTAGAATTATATTTGATAAATGGCTTGTGTAGTATAATCCGATTTAAATACTTTAAAATGAGATTATCCTACTTATCCCTCTTTCTAAATAGGTGCACAGAATAGTATTTCTAATGATTGTCATTAACCTTAATATTGACTCTTTTTAGGTAGTGGGATTTGGGGTGATTTCTTTTCCTTTGTTTATAGTTTAAATTCTTCATAATAAGCAAGTATTAATTTTACTAAAACAAAAGAAATGACATTCTAAAAAACTAAAAAGCAACTTATACATAGACCAAATTGGTTTTCAGTTCAACTCTATGAATATTTTATGCGTACTTACTATGTGCCAAGTCTAATGTTTAGCCCTGGGAACAGGCTGGGAAGCAAAACAAAACCAACCCCTGCCCTCACCACTCATTGCCTGTGGAGGTTTTTACTTCATTCAGATCTGTTCATCTGAAACCATTTTGACCTTAGTCTCCACAGATGACAATGTTTCATGGTAACTTCATGGAAGGCCTTATTTGGGCTTCATTTCTAAAGAGGTAGTGTCAAAAGTTAACTTTAAAAGTAGCAACAATTTTGCTTCAATTTTTAAATTTTAATCTGGTACATTTTACACAGTGGGTGGGTACTTAAACGAGGGTGGGTGGGGTGAGCAGGGAAACATGAATTCATATCCCCGCGCACTTAACGTCAGTGACATACTGACAAGTCATTTAATCTAAGCCTCTGTTGCTTTTTCCGTAAAAACTGGGAATACAAATGTATTGTTATCAAAACACAGCTAAGTGTGAAAGTATAGAAAGCACTTAGAATGGGTCTGAAACACAGTAGAAACTAAATGTTCGCTATTATTTTTTAAATTGCATTACTTCCTTCAAATATCATGATGTATTGAGATAGATTCTGCCATCATTGTCGATTCTATTGCCATCAAGGTGGCCTAAAATTCATAAAATCATTTCTAAACTGTGTGAAGAGATAATGAAACATTTAGAAGCAGGAAAGTTCTTTTTGGGGGTTAAGAAATTACCTAAAGTAAATTAGCTCTTTAACCTTTTTGATAAATGAAACTCAATGTAGTCATTTTACAAATGACTAAAGGCATATAATAGAAGATTTGTATTCACCAAATTACAAGGTATTATTACCAAGTATAGAGTGTGTGCTTGATTAGCCTTGAGGCAAGCAGCTTAAAGTCTCTTAATTGCCTGTTACTTTTCCTCCACCTTCTATTGATAAACTTGAAGATAAAAGAGAGTGAATTTGATTTACTCCGGCAAAGAGAACAGATGTTGCATGTTGTAAACTTTGCTAAAAGCCAGTAAGATAAGAGTATGCATTTACATGGTCGTCTAGCTATTTCCAATTTAATTTATGTGGTACAAGTAGAAAAATTAGGAAAGTTTTGCCTCTTCCTGCCTTGTGCTGATTAAATCAACCTGAAGAAACCCACTAAATCAATCACCCTGAGACGATGTTCTTTATGGCTTCTAATGTTATTGTGACCAGAGGAAGACTAGGAGTCATTCTGATAACAGAACCAGGGAGCAGATCAAGAAAATAGAAGGATACATAAAATAAGTGAGAAGAAAAGTTATTTATAGATTAGATAACCCTGCCTTAAATTTAAAAGTCTCGACTATTAGCTCTCTGGAGGAGAGACTATCCTTGCCAGTTCAGTGAAGTCAGTCCTTGGCTCTACGCAGCTTGAAGGGGAAAAAAGGTACAAAGTCAGCAAAACATAGCACATGGAGAAAGAGAACATTTAAGAGGACGGGTTCGTTTTTAGTGTAATGGAAGCTTTTAAGGAACTCCTCTGTTCCCAGAATTATCATACTCTAAAAGTCCCCTCTCTCCTCAAAGGCAAGACTAGGACACACAGGTTTCACAGCTACAAGTAATTTAGGCTCGGACACAAAGGCTGTCCAGCAAAGGTCATCACTCAAAAAGGAGCAGGTCAAAGGGATGCAATAGAACTGAAGTTATTCAGTTCATACCAGAAGTTTGACATTGCCATTTTGTTCTGCAGAGTCCTCTAGGAATTTTAGAAACCCATGGTTGTAATTAACTTGGCTCCGTATCTTAAACAGTTGAGCAAAATCAAGTGGAAGTTGAGTAAGAGGTCAGGACAAGCTTTTATTATAAATGCAGATGTATTAATCCTAATTACTATTTATAGAGCACTTTGTATGTGCCAAGAATGGGGCTAAACCCTTTACATGATTGATTGATTGATTGATTGATTTTATTGATTCATTCATTCTCCCATAAAATTCCTGTGCATGAAAATACACAGGATCATAAGAATTTTTCTAAAGATTTTATTTATTTTTAGAAAGAGGGGAAGAGAGGGAGGAGAGAAACATCAATGTGTGGTTGCCTCTCGTGTACCCCCTACATGGGACCTGGCTCTCAACCCAGGCATTTGCTCCAACTGGGAATCAATCCATCAACCTTTGGTTCACAGGCCAGCGCTCCATCCACTGAGCCACACCAGCCAGGACTAAATATATCTCAAATATAGAATGCAACATTCTTATACTAAAAAATATTTATTGTGTATCTGAAATTCAAATTTAATTTGGCATCTTGTAAATTGTATTTGTTAAAGCTGAACAAATCTCCTTCCCCTTCACTCTCATCCAGGATTGAACTTATAATAAGAAACAGTTATGGGGTGGTCTCAGGCAGCAATGTTACAGAGCAGAACAAGGGGGGCCCTGGGACGATGATGCTCTTACTGAAAGAGACTCAGGTCCGTCTTGTCCACCGCCTTAAAGGAAAGATATCTCTCAATGCCAGAGATTCATGAAAAGGAAAGGAAACGTGTATTTAGTGCTATACAAACTTAAAGTAGTGACCTAATGTCTTTACCAAAATCCCAAAGTCCCTTAAAACACCCACAAACACACACAGTCCTTCCTTCCCCCTCTGCCCAGTCTGGAGTACCGTATCTCAGGAAAGGAAATAGAAGTCCAGTCTCAGGCAGTGTCTGGTTCTTCCCAGTAATCCTAGTCAGCTGGGAGACCTCCCTCGGTTCCCGGCACCATCAGCTGTGTCGCCGTCCAGGCAGGATCTCCAATTAATCCGAAGCCATGCAGCACCGTCTCATGGCCTACTGGCAAGAGTTCTTTCACCCTTCTTCCAGGCAAAGTCTCTCTTGCTTCCCAGGCTGCGTGACCAAAAGAAGCACCTCAAAGCCACGGAGTCCTCTCCTACCAGAGCTGCGGGGGTCTGCACTCTGGCAAAGCTGTGTGGTCCTCTCTCACAGAGATGCAGGAGCCCCGTACTCAGCCAAATCCGCGTGGTTCTCTCCCCTATGGCTGCCGCGCCTGGGCTTTTAAATCCCACGCCAATCTTCCTCTGCAACCCCACTTCCGACTCCTCCCACACTCGGCCACACCTGCCCTCAATCTGCTATCCTTTCCAGCTTTTCTGGTCGCCATCGTGGGTCTGAGCAGGTGTGGCCCCATGTTATGGAGCCAATCATCTCCAAGCTCTCACGCAGGCGCTGTAACTCGGGGGACCTGCCCCCCCCCCAGTTACATCTTGGTGGGGAAGTTACTTCCATCCCCCTGGCTCAGAGCATGGCCATAGCTACTTAACATATCTATGTAGCCAGTCAAAGGTTATAGTTATGTTAAATGACCGCACCCCAGAGGTTGGCTGCAGAGCTGTTGCTATGCAAAACAGCTCTCAATGGGCCTGCTCCATTTGTCCCTTTCCCCCACCCACACCTTGGGGAGGGGTAGGACATCCTAGTATTTTCTGAACACCTTGAGTTCTGGACCCCATTTTAAATGTCCATTTGGGGTCCCCCCTCTTGGCCACACCCTGTAACAGCAACAGGTCAAGAAAGGAGGGCAGAACAGAAGGGATGTCCAAAAGATGAATGGACAAACAAAATGTAGTGTATACATACAATGGAATCTTAGCCTTAAAAAGGAATGAAATTCCAACTATGTAGATGAATCTTGAAGACAATATGCTAAGTGAAGTAAGCCAGACACAAAAGGACAACTGGTGTGTGGTTCCACTACATGAAGTAGACAGAATAGGCAAGTTCATAGCAATAGAAAGTAGAATAGAGGTTGTCAAGGGCTGGAGAGAGAGGTGAATGGGAAGTTATACAGAGTTTCTGTTTGGAAGAATAACAAGTTCTAGAAATGGATAGTGGGAATTGTTGCACAACATCATAAATGTTTTTAAGCCACTAATTTGCACATATATTAAATGGATAAAATGGTAAATTTTATGTTATGTATATTTTACCACAATAAAACAAAATGTAGAGAGAATCCCTGAGACTCCTTGCCACCGGCTGGACAGATTTGTCCCAAGTCACCCAGCCATTTAGTCAGTAAGGGAGAAATATCAATTGAGGACTATTGCATTATTTTTAATGTAGGTATATATGATGAGATGGTAAGCTCCTTATTGTCATAAAGTCATGCTTCATTTTATCCTCTTTGGTGTAAACACAGAGTAGAGGTTGGAAATTATTAAAATACTGAGTGCCTTTGGCCACATATTTCTTTTCAGTCAGTACAATTAGCTTCTATCAGGAGCTCTCCATACACTGAACATCTCTACCAATTGACTCATTATGACTTCTGAGCAGTTTTTCTGGAACAATTTTTACTATTTGAACAGATTTTTAAGTCATTATATTAAACTAGTTTCATAATGTCCATATCATCCACAAAATTCCAAGCTCCTGTTAACCTGCTTGCAGCTACTGCAGTAGTAGCTTAAAGAGCAACAGTGAATTGACACAATAAACACTTAAGGGATCAATGTCTACTAAAAGAACTTAATAAGAACTTTGAACTTGGAAAATAACACCCACAATGCTCTTCAAAACATTGATCTTTTAAGTATTTAAGTAATAATTCCTCACACCTCTGTGAACCTGACTTTAGATGAAGGCTATAATAAGACACCAATGAAATAGTTTATTATATTTTGTCTTAAGTTTGATACTAGTATCCCCTAACACAACCACTGTGAATGTAACTTACAAGAAGGATTTATCAAACTGGACTGACAAGTAGAGAAATACTGAATGAATTCTCAGATTTTGTTTAAGCGGTGAGTCTTGACCCACTCATTTTTCAGTTTCCATGTGCATGAAAAGAATGTAAAAGTATCTGCTTCACCAGCCTTGCAAAGCTGTTTTGAGAGTCAGATAGGACAGAAACCTTGAACACATCTCTGAAACCTATGAAGCACTATATGATAGATATCATGTTGACATGAATTTTAGGAATGAAATTGAACTCATTCCAACCACAGACAAGGAGCTGAACTGTCAGCAAAAGTTTTAGATTAAAAAGTCCAACATGTCCAATCCTTAGGAAATTGAATTCATATTTCAGAAAATATGTTAGATTTCAGGGCAATAATTAATAGGATGGTAAATGGGACCATGTGTCTGGACCAATTCCCAGGGCTTATTCAAAAAATTCACTGAACATTTGACTTGGGAGTATTTGAAGAAAGTTTTTTGACATATTCAGCAGATAAAAGATACATAATTTTCTAGAGATGAAGTAAAAACCTTCATGTTTCTAAAAATGTATAAAATAATGAAGTCATCAAATAAGTTGTAGACAAGCCTGTAAACTGCACAGTGTCCCTAGTACAGACAACTAATATCTAATGAGATCTTTCTCCTTGATAGAATCTATATGCCATGGCAAAGGTCATGTTCATTAGAAGTCTGAATGTTCCAGTTGGAAACAATTTCTGCTAACCGAGCCAAAAATCTTAACTACTTCCTAACATAGTTGCATTGCCTTCGCCTCATCAACATTCTGTCCTAGCCAACTAAATGAGAGCCTCCCTTCTCCTCCAATGACCTTCAAGAATATATGCAAGAGGCTCCTCTTTATTTTATTTTTTTTTGCAAGCATGACATAGGGATGCAAAGACATAGTCAGAAGAAAACAGCCTATAGAATAACAATTTCAACTTCGAAAAAGAAGATTCCAAAGCTATTGAACTGGCTTAATTTCCAGGGTGAAAAAAAAAGATATCTCCAGACTCTACTAAGGAAGCATAGAACGTGTTCTAAGGGGTTCAGAAATTATATGTTTACCCTGAAAGATAAATAAAAAAGATTAAAATAGCCCAACTTTGGATGTTCTTAATGATTCTCCAATTTGGTTATAAAATTAAATTAATTTACTTCACGTTTCTCAGGGTTAATAGATTTACTCTTAAGAAGCTCTCTATTAGAAATTGTTACTGTGGAGGACAGACTTAAAATGCGTTAGGTATATGCAGAAAACTAACTGGAAAAATAACACTAATTGGGCTGACCCCTCCTGCCTCCAGAAAGTTCAGATATATGTTTGACAGGTAATTAAAAGCAATATTCTAAAATGGGACTGAAATCAACAGAGAAACTCTGCAGAATACCAATGGCAGAGTGGCTTATGTTCATCTTACCTTCTTTCAACTCCCACAGAATGTTTTCTACACAGAATTGGCTCAAAAATGAATATTTGAGCCACTGCCAAAATTAAGAAATTGTCTTTGGAAATAATGCAAATTTTGTATGCTTAGAGAGGCAATTTGGTTCTGAGAAAACATGGATTTTAATATTTGGTAGGCATGGGTCCAAATTCTGGTTTTGTCCCTTACCAGCTCGTGATGCTAAGTTATTTAATCTCTCCAAGCTTCAGTAGGCTTTTTTTTTTCCTGTATAAAGTGGAGACTATAATATACAAGAATGCTAGGGGAATAGAAAATTTTATAAATATTGATATAGCCCATTACAGTGCTAGAGCATAGTATATTCACAATAAAAGTTTGCTGAGCTGCAAATGTAGTAAGAATGTCAACCTCAGATGTTATCTCCGAAAGAGAACATCATCATTACAAAGATAATAGCTATTATTTTCCTGAAAAGGGTGTCGTTAACTTCTATTGGGACTATTCTTAGTGCTAACAGCTTTCAAACACAGATCTCACTTTGCTCTTAGCACTCAGACCCAACCACTAGCAGATTTAATCCATGTCAGTCTTCTATTTTAAGGGGTTATAATGGTATCAAACATTGAAAATTTTGATTGGATAACTGAAAAGATTTCCCACCTGCTGTGATTCTGATTGGCTGAGAAAACAATAAACCAGCTAAATGTGGGTTGACCTATAAAACTCATTTTCCAACCCCCCAAAAATGGGTATTTAAAAAAACAGAATATCTCCAAATGGAAGGAGAGAGTTGCATTTTTAATCACATTATTCATTTTCATCCTATTGTATTTCTTTAGGGCCATCAGGAGTAAGATTCACAAGTAGAATGAAAATGGCATGCTCAGGTTACATTTAAGGGCTTGGAGAATGCTAATGAGATTTTTTAACTCTAAAAAGAAAACCTTACAGAAATAAAAATATATTCAAAGGAAATCCACAAAAAATAATCAAGACAAATACAGGAAAAACAATCAAAGACTCAGTATGTATTAGAGTCCAATGAATCAGTCTGCTTGGGTTTAACAAATATATATTTATGGCCTATTTGTGGTGATTTCCTTTGGTTTGAGCATGGACAAATTTTCTCCCCATTAAGAATGGGTTCTTTTATTCTCAGTTTCATTCAAGTAATAGTGGACTCAACTTTTCCTTAGTATTGTCGGATACCATGCTGCGGAAATGGCTTCAAATAATGAGCGCTGGGGGGTGAATGAAATGCTGCTCATGTTTACACTGGCACAAACAAAAGCCCCAGCACACTGGCAGCATTCTGTTGATCTGCTGATTTTCTCCAATATGGTTCCTGCCGAGACACAATAACAAGGGAAAATAACAAAAAGTCCGCTAAAAGATCTGTTACGGGAATAGGGAGGCACGTCTCTTAAAAATAAGACCATAATATGTTCATATAGTGCTGAAATTCACCCACACTGGTCAAAATAATTTATGACAATGAAATTTCAAGTCTATTCAAAATATTGCCAGAGGAGGCTCTACTTGTGCATGTAAATAATAGAGTCCAAGGGCGTTAGCCACTCTAAAGGAGATGTTCGTTATTTTTGCCACCCCTTCTCCCCACCCTTCTTGCCCACCACCCAACTGCAAGGTATTGTTGGAAGCAACCAATAGTAGGTCATGTGACCAGAAATGGACACAGTTTGTAGTGAGTGAACTATAGAGTACCTAACATGAATAGAGTAATTTATGACCTACAAGCTTCAACACTATGCCTCCCATTTTTATGAAACAATAACAATTTTTATTGCTTTATCAGATTTTCTATCAGAATACTGAAATCAATATCATGTACCTAACCGGCCTCCCCATTCCAGGGAACATAAATTTTGTATGCACATTTATTGAATATTAAATTCCATACACTTCAGGAAAAGGGAATCCCTGTATCTGGGATTCCCTTAATTAGTTGTAATATTCTGTATGTCTATCAATAATCTTACATCAGATCCTCAAAATCAGTTCCCTTAATTAGTTGTAATGTTCTGTGTGTGTATAGATAATCTTACATCAGATCCTCACAATCAGGTACTGTGGCAAGGGGCATAGTAGTGCAGTGATTTGTTCTGATACTTAGTAATAAATCAACAGTATTTCTGCATGCCATGCTGCTCATAGATATATTACAAAAAGAAATCTAGGCATAGGGAAATGGCTGGTCTTAACCCACGAATTGTTAGGAGATGGAATAAAAGTGAAAGCAACACAAAAAGCCATATAATGAATTTAATGACACTGAAATAGCTTGGTCTCTGCTGGATGCCACTGGCCTCCTTCTAAACAGCCTATTCATGCTGCTCACAATACTGGTAGCATCACTTTTACGGACAATTTTCAATTTGCCTTGACTCCTTGGACCAATTTGACCACACAATCACTGCAACTGAAGAGTTGGAACAAAGGTAAGTTAATGGCTCAAAATAACTTTTTAATTTCTATTTAAGTTCTTCTTCCTCTATCACCATGACTCACCTCTCCCCCTTCCTCACTTCCTATCTTCTTTTCTATATGTGTATATTTGGTGAAAGAAATCTTAAAGAGGAATGGAAGAATTGGGAGGAGAACAGAAATATGGACAGAAATATAGTAACAATTCTTGCTGCCTAAGGCTCAATACCAGAACCTTTGATACCATTCCACCAAAGACATGAAGATTAGAAAAGACTCAAAAATAAATTTGTCAGTGAGGCCACACTGGGGAACAGCCTTGACCTTAGATGATAGAATTTGAATTCAAACATTCCTAGATAGAAAAACAATGAAACCTAATGGATATAGATTTTAGTAAGGGTTATGATGAATGGATTAATCAGAAATCTTTCACTTTTGATTGAGACAAATCTAATACAAGATGTCAAAAATAAATGGAGGTTTTACAAGCAAGCAAACTATAACCAGAGACATTGAAATAAAGAACAAACTGATAATAACCAGAGAGGATGGGGGAAGGGACAATAGAGGATAATAGAAGAAGGGCCATCAAGGAACATGTATGAAGGACACCTGGACAAAGCCAAAAAGGGGGTGGGTTCTAGGGTGGGTAGTAGGGATGGGTGGAAGGAGTAGTGGGGTGAAAATGGAGACAACTGTACTTGAACAACAATAAAAAAATAAATGAAGTTTTTAAATTATATAATGCAGGAATGGTTTGAACCAGGGCTTAAACAATGTCTTCGGATCTCCATCTCCCTGTCTATCTTTCCTTTCTTCAGCTCTATTTTTCTTAGTAGATTCTTTCTGGTCTTTCATCTGAACAGTGCAATTTTCCCAGGAAAAGAAAAAATAAAGCTTCACCTTCTCAATATTTACAATGAAAATATCCAGGTTTGCATTTCACTGATCAGGACAAGATCACATACTCATCCCTCTATGAGGGGAAGTGTAGTGAGTAGGGGGGTATTGGCCCAACCCAAACTTCATGGATTGAGAATTTTCCAAAGAAAATTTGAAGTGCTACTACTCCAACAGAGAGGAATGGACACAGGGCAGAAAAAAGCAAAAGATATCTACCACATTAGGGCTACTTGCTAAAGGAAAAATTATAGTCTAGATATGTACAATTTGGTGAATATAACAAAAATTGCTAATTTCCCCCAATGTCCATTTTCTCTTTCTTTGTTTTGTAATATATTCTCTGAGTTTTATCTGGTATACCACCACCCTTACAGCTAGGTGTAGCTGTTTGACTAAGTTTAGCCTGAGATGTGACAGGAACTCAAGTGCAACTTTCAGATTATCTCAAAGATAAAATGTTTCCAGAAACTTCTTTCTCTCTTCTTGCTCTCTGAGAAATAGCCCCACTATCCTGCCACCTTGATCTAGAAGCAACATATTAACAATGGCAAAGTTGACCCACTAACCTGGGTTACTGAATGACCTAGTCAAACAGAAATGTCTGCCCAACATAAGCTACCCATCTATCTTACAGCTTTCACCTGAGGCACAAATAAGCACCTTATCCATCTATTTTATGTCTTATCAAAGACACTCTATTTTGGGTTCTTTTTGTTTAACCTATACCTTAATCAACATATTAAAAGACTCACTATGGACAAGTTCTAGAGAAAAAAAATGGTCAAAAGTATTTTAAAACAATGGACCTGTAAGAGTTTGTGAGTATATTTTAATACATAAATCTAGCATTTTATGTAACTACAATACTAAGAAATATAAGAGCATATTTGTTCATCTTATTAGATCCTTACAAGGATCTAATTGTTATCCAAGAAAGGATAACAATAGTTATCTCTGAGTAATAGAATTAATTTTGACTCTCTTCTTCATGCTTATCTTCATTTTATAAATTTTCTTAAACTAACTTATAATATGTTTGAAGTAAAATAGAGATTGTTGTAAATCTTATAAAATGGTTAAGGAAATGGCTTTTCCAAAGAAATTCTGTTCAGGAAATTAAAATACATTCACTGCTCATCGAGAGATGATGTAGTGATGGTCAAGAGCCAAATACATAATCTCACATACTGGGGTACATTGCAAAAATGGTCACAGAGTCTTTCCATTTCTATACATATGCCTCTTTTCAGTGTGACTTTACAGGTCCCTCCAACAGTAAATCTGAGTATGGCCATGTGACTTGCTTTGGTCAATGAGACATTACCAAATGGAGTGAAAGCCCAGACTTGAAAAGTACTTGCACATTGGAGCTTGTTCTTTCTTGCTGCTCTTGGGAACCCTGAGAACACCACATGTGAACACGT
Organism: Tonatia bakeri; assembly: GCA_004024845.1. Lineage (NCBI taxonomy): Eukaryota > Metazoa > Chordata > Mammalia > Chiroptera > Phyllostomidae > Tonatia > Tonatia bakeri. Next base: position 135,693 of record PVIA01000863.1, read on the forward strand.
CTAAGATAACATATGCCCAAGTTATTCCTGTTACCCTAGATGACATCAAGCCAATCATCAGACATGTCAATGAGGCCATACTAGACCAAACAGCCCTGGCCATGCTGGCTCAGACCAGAAGAGTAACACCAAGGGTAGGGCAACTCTGCTTTTTGATGGAATGAACTACAAAACATTGCAGCCACGTTTTTCAATTCACCACAAATGCTCTGATCGGGCTCAGATATCTAATGTTCTGCCATTTACACCTAATGAAAATGGCACCATTCCACTGAAAATTCCCTAGACCTGCACACCTAAATCTTCCAGTGGCACCAAAATGAAGTCTTTCTAGACAGAAACTGTGGTACTTGCCTTGTTGTGATGGACAAATACATTAATAACCTTCCCGAACAAGATGCCACAAAAGAAATTATACTGAAGAGTTATCACCATCAGTCATTTCCAAGATGATTATAAACTCATAATTGCCAATACACAATGCCACAAAAGGGAGTGTTGGAGTTTTTTCTATCAAATTTAAGATTGAAGATTTGAATGTTAAAAGGTGTAGGAATAGGAAATATGGGTGAAGCTTTTTAAAATAATCTTTAGGTGAAGCTCTTTTCAAACGTACCCACAGGCAGAAACCAAAATGAAAAGATTGACAGATTTCCATATATGCAAATGTAAAATCCAGTATGATGAGTAAATTTATCACATTAAACAAATAATAAAAATAACAAGTACTTGGCGCTTATTAAGCTTATTAAGCACCAAGTACTATTCTAAATACTTTGTATATTTTAATTCATTTGACACTTAGAACAGTCCTATGAGATACACACTATTATTTTCCCCATTTTTAGGTGAGAAAATTAAGACAGAATGGTTATGTAAGATACCAAGGGCACACAGTAAATAGCAGAGCTAGTATTTGAACCCAAGCAGTATGTGCTCCAAGATCTAATACCTAAATCACTGTGCTTTCTGAACACATCTTCATAAGACAAAGGTTAATATCATTGATATGCTAAGAACTCTTGCAAATAAAAAAAAGAAACAGGAAAATATATCATTTTCTATGGACAAAGACTATGGACAAAGAATTCACAAAAGGGAAATGTAAATGGTCTATAACATATGAAAAATGTTCCTTCTCACTAGGAGTCTTGAGAACTCTAACGAGATACCATTTGTCTCCAGACCAGTTTAGCAAAAACTAAAAAATGTTAATACCCATGTATATTATCTCCTTGCTGGTAGGAAGGTAAATTAATAAAATATTCCTGGATAATAATATGGATATATATACACCATTCAACCATTCAAATATGCATATGGCTTGATTCAATAATTGTACTTCTAATGCATTTTACAAAGAAAGAATCAGACAAGTACATGAAGATGTAGGTTACAGAAATTTATTATAGCATTGTTAATAATATTTACTAAAGATGGGAAATTTGAAAGATTGATTAAATATGCCCTGGCCCAGTGGCTCATTTGGTTGGAGCATTGCCCTGTATACCAAAAGGTTGTGGGTTTGATCCCTGGTCAGGAAGCATATGGGTGGCAACCAATCAATGTTTCTATTTTTCTCTCTCATATTGATGTTTCTCTCTCTCTCTCTCTCTCTCTCTCTCTCGTCCCTTCCTCTCTCTCTAAAATCAATAAACATACACTGGAGTAAGGAGTATATTTTAAAAAATTGATTAAATATGCTATGATTCTTCCATAAATGGAATACTATTTAGCTTTTAAAAATGATGATGCATATTTCCATTTCCTGCCATGGAAAGAGGGTCATAATATACTGTTAATAAAACAGGAAGTTTACCAAAATGTTTAAAGAGTATAATACAATTTCTATGTCTAAATAAATTATATATTCTAAGTCATGGATTTTTTTATTTTTATTGTTGACATTATTACAGATGTACTCATCCTCCCCTTCACCCACCTCCACCACCCCTGCCTGGTCTTCCTCTGGCCATCACCACACTTTTGTCTTTGTGTATAGGTTATGCATGCATGTTCTTTGGCTAATCACTTCACCATCTTTCATAAGTCAAGGATTTTTAAAATAACTTTGTAATGTTATGCTTTAGTTTTTGTATAACTCTTCATGCACTTCATGTGCCACTTCTGTAATCATAAAAAAGCCAACCACCTCATTTCTAGAAGTTTAGGGCACTGAAACTCTTCCCACACTCTAAAATGATTCCCTTTAGAAAACCTACAAGAAAGAAGACTTTTCTGTTCCCCATTTCAGAGTACACCTATATGATTGATTTTGCTAGAATCATGAGCAGAACATTTACTGCTATACAGTAAGGGCTGTTTGATACTCAGAACTGCCTAGGGTTCATTGTCTCACAGCCTCCAACACCATCTCCCATACCTGTTCAGGTTTGTAATCACCAGTCATCTGAGAGCCAAAAATGATGACAGAGATGACAAATCACAGCTCTCCAAAGCTCATTGGCCAATCCTATTCAAGGGGAGAAAATGAGCCAGTAATATACACTTTCAAATGGATTTGAGGAGAGAGAAGAGAGCCCAGGAAAAGTCACTTTATAACTGCAGGCAATTAACAGTCACTGCATCACCAGCCTTCTTAAGCAAAAATGTCACATGCTCGGAGCCAGGGACAATCAGAAGCTGCAGAATGTCCTCGCCTGCTGACTGATGAAAATGACTGACGCTGGGGTGCCAGCTGGAAAATCAATTATTCACATCTACTAGGCAACTGCCCCCTACACATCAAGCAGCAGCAGGTCGCGGGAAGGGGAGATTGTTGCGATTTGTTGTTAACATGCACTATCCATTTCTCTGGCCTTGGAGCACAGCACTAGCAAAATCAATAGGCTGCTGCAAACTCAGAAACTGAGAAGTGGGGTGCCAACTGCATCCCAAGCACCTGGAGACCTCCTGAAAACTCTGTCACACATGAATGACAGGGGAAAATTCCTCATCCCCCCATCATTGTTTTCCACCTTCTGCTTCCCTATTTCCCACAATAATAAGTAGGTGAAGCCAAAGTTTTGTGTATTCCTAATGAGTTGGTTACTTGCTAAAAGTGGAAACATAGACATTCATTTTCAAAGGCTCCTCAGCTGTTTTGCATCCGAATTATGACTTGGCTTATGTCCTGGGGGCCCAAAAAGTCCTCTTTTAGAATGTGGGGTTGTCTTTTCAAAGGGCAGAACCTAATAAGGTGAACAAATTCAGAAACTAATTTCTGTTTTTGCCAAGCATTTTGAAATAAAGAAAATATAGAACTTGTTTTGTCAAGCCATTTATGTTTAAAATGTATTTTACACAACATTTGTTTGTATGGCCCTAATACATGCTGCTCTTTATAAATAAAAGTTAGAGACTTGCAAGAATGCAAAATGGTACAGACATTTTGGGAAACAGTTTGGCAGTTCTTATAAAGTTAGGTATACATTTACCATATGAGCCAGCAATTCCATACCTAGGTGAAATAAAAACTTATGTTCCTATAAAAACCTGTGCATGACTATAGCAGTTTTATTCATAATATCTGCAAACTGAAAACAATGAAAATTTCTCTCTACTTGGAGATATGGAATGGGTGAGCACACTGTGATACATACACAGAACAGAACACAAGTCAGTAATAGAATGAAACAAACTACTGAGATATGTGAAAATATGGATGTTTCATAAGTATTATGTTAAATGAAAGAAGCCAGACTCAAAAGCCACATACTGGATGATTTCACTCATATTTACATTGTGGATAAGGCAAAACTATGAGGACAGAAAACAGATCAGTGGTTGACAGGGGCTGCAGGTGGGGGAGGGGCCAACTACACCTGGGCAGCTGGGCAGAGTTATTTAGAGAGACAGCACAGCTTTGTATCTTGATTGTGAAGCAGGTCATAGGACTGCACGCTTGTCAAAACTTATAGAGCTGAGTCAAAACTCACATTGCAGAGTGAATTTTACTGTATATAAATTGTGCCTTAAACATTACAAATTGAAAAAATAGGGAGGGAAAAGAACTCAAGGAATTCCTCTACAGTGGTAAACCACTTTGGCTCCCACTTTAATACATTTTCCTACTGTTTCACCATTCTTGCTTATGCCACACTCCTGTTACATCCAGGCTAGAGTTGCAATGAAATTTAGAGCTGCAGCAGACAGGACCCTCCAGAGCATATTCCTCCTTGAAAGGTGCTAGTACCACGGACAGAAGCACTAGCACCATGGACAGAAGCACCAGCACCATGGACAGAAGCACCAGCCAAGGCCAGTCCACATTAAAAAAAAAAATGCATTAGTGGTTGCTCAAGTCCCAAAGCCTTTCTTCCAAAAGCTTCCTGGAAGAATCAGATCACCTAGACATCACCTAGAGTACTAGGGAATCAAGAGTCTTGGGTAGATATTTACCAAGTCTGCCACTAATTTGCAATGTGATCTTAATTACACATATTGCTTTATGTTTATATCTGTCAAGGTCTCAGCAGGAAAAAAAGTCATCAGGTAGCTCAAGACAGTTCCAAGTGTTAGGAGGATAAAGGAAGTCAATAAGGAGTGTTGAAACACCCAGACATCAGTAATAAATGGGAAGCTGTTTCCTCCCTTAGACTGGGAGATGCAAGAGGAGGAGGTGCTGGTGTTACAGGGACCCAGTGAGATGTGAAGCTGTGAATGAGGGGCTTTCCTGACAGCAACTTTGGCCATGAGAGAATGACCCAAAGCCAAAATCACATTCCAAAGCTTGGAAACACCATTACTCTCCTCCCCTCTCCAATTTCCTGTTGGTGCTACCCATTGGCTAAATCCAACAGGACAGCCAGAAAGGGAGCTTAAGTGATATAGGTATTGGTGGTCAGCCTCCAGGACCCAAGTTAGGGCAGAGAGGAACACAGAATCCTAGGAAGAGTGAAATGGAGAGAGGACACTAAGAATAACAAGGTCCATATTACTTACTAAAGTCATGTAGTTTGAGAACTTCTAAAATCCTTGATGTGTAAACAGTCTCTGAATCTATCTGATGGGCAACTTTTAATGCCTCCCTCCATGTTCCCTAGAAACCATACTTTCACATAAAAGAATTCATACAATATTTCCTTAAGAATGCAATTAGCTTTGGCCATTGGACTAAAACCAGTTTTTCATCCAGCTGAATTGATTTTTACCCAGTCAATGGAATGGTCAATATCCTTAGACAAGCAGAAACTTTTTAGAAAAATTCTCAGTTACCTGTCATAACACTGACCAAGACGCTTAAAAGGAATAAGCATCTGACTAAATCCTGGCTTTATCAGTTAAAGATTCTAGAGATTTGTTCTACAAAAGGGTACAGCAACCTGGCAGGGCTTTCTTCCTCCTCTAATATCTCAGGATGAGTTGTTATAGTTATGAATATAGCTATAAATATAGTTATGAATATAATATAGACATGAAGCAGAAACAGTCTGAAATCATCCAATTTTTAAAATTTATTTTTTACCATGTATATAATATATATCTGTTCTGACTCCATAACTCTGTAAGGGGCTATAAGTCTACATAGAGGGTCAGGCAGATGTAACACCTGCTGGAGTGTGGTTCGTAGGGCAACAATATGGGTGTAATAATTTATAGTTCTAATTTGACCATTTCACCCAAAATGTCATGTGGTGTGCTTGAGTGTGATAGTGTTATGTTACGAATTACATGCTTATGATTTTGTAATAAAAGGGGGGCGTTATTTGTGCCAGACCCCTGTATATTAACATAAAGCTCCAGAATTAAAACAAACTCTGTGGAAAACTGGGGTCACTTGAAGATAAACACGGTCCTTTCTCAGTCCTTAGAGCACTGCTTAAAACTTATGAGGCCTGCCTTACTTTGGTATTTTTTCCACAGTCCCTCAACTGACACTCTTTTATGCTTCCCTTAAACTTAGAAAACTTTTATCTCTGCATTCGTTTCCAGCTGCAAAGGGAATAAAAACCACTCTGCTACATAAGAAAGGGGACTATAAAGGGAGGCAAGCCAAGCAACAGCCTTAGGCAGTAATAACCTCTGTTGTACACCAAGTACACAAACTATTCAGCAAGGCATAGGGGTTGCTACTAAACAAACCCTAAGCCCTGTGGCTCTTCCACTGAAGTCTCAGTAGTAGTCCTGTCCAGGGAACTCCTTGAGAGGGTACGAGTGCCACTGAGACGACTCACTCTCTGTCAAAACCTTAATGCTCTTCGTCCATCTGGCATTGAGTTGTTGGACTTATGCTTCTGTGTAACAATGCATTACGCTGGTCATCTGGGGCTCCCAAATAGAAGGGAAGGGGCCAAGTAGCATGTGGATTGCTAACACCCTTCCAATTTAGGGTCTTCTTCCAATTTAAAGACTGCCAGAATCTATTCCCAGGAAATACAGCCAGATAACCAGTGGTTGGGTTGGAGTCACACTGATTTTTGGAGCAGTTCTGTATAAGGTGACCGACCACAAGATTAATTCGCCTGACAGTGTGAAGGCAGAGCTCATAGTGTTCAAAGTGCTTTGTAGTGTAATCTAATAAAGTGCATATTCTTAGTGTCACACAAGAGTAACTAGTTCTGATCCACCTTCAAGGCTTGAGGCAAAAGTACAAAATAGATTCTTAGAAATATTTCCTTCTTTCTGAATCAGTTTTCCCTCTATCTCTGTTCCCTATCTTGTCCTCGTAGAGAGCCTTACTTTTTCCTGTTCCCTATCCTACCCCTATGACTCTCCAAAGCCCCAGTCTGCAGGACACCTATGGGTAGACATCCTTTCCCCCAAATGGTCCCTCAATTCAAAAATTATTTCTTCCTTCCTAACACCCCAGAAGATGTGGTTGATGGATAAATTTAATATTCTCAAGAAATACCTGAATTTTGAAATGGAAACTGTTAAACCAAACTAACATCACACTCAAAGCAAATCACCAGGAAATGGGCCTCTCAATTTTCAATTAACTTTGCCTCCTGAAGCCATCCAGAGAGAAGACAGCGAAGGGGCAGGAAGTCTCCATCATTTCAGACTTCCTTTCCCAAAGGTGAAAACAAGCTGCCTGTCTGACCTCCTCTAGGAGGAGCGAATGAAGGGAAGAACAGCGCTCCCTCCTTCTGGAAGCCACTGCCTACTTTCTGATATCTAATTTCTACCTTATAAATAAGGTTTTAATGAAGTCATGAAAACTATATCCCTTTAGGAAATAAGTTTATCAAATGTTTACCACAGATCCTTACGCTCCAAATTTATGCCACTAATTACAAAATTTTAAATTACTTTTTAAAAAATCAACCTCTCTAACCTGGGGGATCTTACCTCTTGTAATTATCCTAGCTTTCAGTTTACTCCAAGTAATCTATCTTAATACTTTTGTGGAAGTAAATAGGCTATATAAGTTTACATATGTATGGATATATGTGTACATATGTACATATATGTGTATGTATATATCCATCTATGTGCATATATGTATGTGTATGTGTATATATGAATATATGTGTGTATACGTACATATACACATTTACTTATATATATTTACATCTGTATAAGTAAATGTCAATAAAAATATTTTTAAAGACCTCTGTAGATGACAAGTATAATTGTTCTGATGCTAGCAAGCAGCACTGAGTTAAATGTTCATATAAGGGCAAGATATGAACTCCTATCCTGTAACAGGACCCAGGGCTAAATAAGTTAGTGTATGAACAAGAGGTTAGCAACTTACTCCATAGACTTAGACTCACCAGCTATTACAAGAACTCACACATGTTAAAGAAAATGACCTTTGCAAAGCTTTTCCCCCATTTAAATTGTCAACTCTCATCCTTCAAACGTGACTCCATCCAAAATGGTATCTCAACTTCCTAACTGACTCCACCCTGCTCCTACTGACACTATCAGAAGGTGGGAGACCATCGTAGATCATTTCTTGTTGTGTTGGGTGCTTTTGGAAAAAGGGAGCAAGACTGGCAAACAGCAACTGAAAAATCCATTAAATTAATCTATCAACAAAATGCAGAATAAGCTTGAAAAATAATGAGACCATTACTGAATGAGGCAGATGGCTTGGCAACCCTAAAAGACTAACATCAAACAAACATTCATTTGAGTCTTCATCTAGCTTCACTAAATTAGTATGTGAATTCAAACATTTATCTTTTGATATGTCTTTCCCGGTGATGGAACTATATGAGTAAGGACCACTAGCAAGAGGAGGAGGAAATGCTAGCCAAAGAAAATGGCACTTGTAAGTCATGCTGACACTAAGCCTTATGGGGGTATAACAGAAACTATTGGAGACCTTCCATCTATACCTCAAAGGCATAAGGACATATCTGAGTTCTTCTCTCATGTGTAATTATCCATAATTATTGCCCCAAGTTTTTCAAACTCTGCCACCACATTCTTTGTGCATTGCAATAGAATATTTGCCATGCTATTGGTGGACCAATCTTCAATAATATACATACTCACAAACAGGAAAGATAGATTTTTACCCTCTGTGAAAGTTCATTAGAGGAGTGGGGATTGAGGGAAGAAAGTCTCTTGCTAATCTCATGCATAAAATGAGGGATAAATGTCTTAACGGGAAAAAAAAACATATCCCTCAAAGAGTTTACTATTTAGGAATACCGAACCTTTGTCACCAAATCATGCAGAGACTATACTGAAGGGTATGTGTGTGAGTGTGTCACAAAACTCAGATATTCTATTCAAAAATTAAAATTTCAACACATTGAATATTTATAAGAGACCATAAAAGAAAATTAGCAGTTAAAAAAGGAAGCCACTACAATGGAAAGGATTTGCCATTCATTCTGGAAAAGTCCATGATAATCTCTCTTTTAAATGTCTTGCTATGAAAATAAAAGATGTTCAAAATGCATCAACACAATATATGAGCAGGATTAAAGGCAAATTTAAAAGACCAGCTTTATTTTCTTTTCAGGCTGTCAGTCAAAAGTATTCCTATGGTACTGGGGGAAAAAATTACCTCTCTAGTCATCTCACAGAACTCACAACCCTAATGAGAAGAAACATGATGATTCATAAGCATAAAATATTGACATATGATGTGAAGCTGCCTTCAATGAAGAAGTACTCCCAGGTGGACGAGAACTGAACTATTGTAAAAAGGAGAAAAATGTTACAACCTTTCCTCCCACAATCAAAATTGGGTCTGTACACCAGACTCTAGGCCAAAAAACCTGAAAGACTCACCCAAGTGTGTACATTATAGTCTGACTGGAAAAATCACCTAGAAGGATATACATGAAATTGTTAATTTATTGTAAATACCCTTGGGTAGGTCATAGGTAAGTTGTCGTTAACTTGCTGCAGATGCCATATTTTTATAATGAGCATATACTAACTTTAGAATCGTAAAAAAAAGACGGCACTTTTCCAAAATGGTGAGATGAATTATTGAGGATAATTCTTTCAATTGTTTTTTCAGGTTTGACAATTAGGTATATCAGGCCAGCTTTCACCCTGAGGCTCTTACATGGAAAGCTCTTTCTCCAATTTCACTAAAACTGCTATTTCTCATCCTTTAAAAACCCATATGATCTGTCAAACCAAGAAATAATTTCCATATTTTAACTTGGAAAGTGGGTAAAATGTCTTTTGCATATATTTATTAGTCAAAGCCTAAAATTACAAAGGGTTTTTTTGCTCTAGTTCTTTTTCTTAGAACATGGAACCAATGAAGGAGGAGTTAATAGATGAAAGGTTTTTCCTCTAGATACCAATTGTGTTACATCGATTATAATGTACAATTCAAGTGTATAGAAATTCACTTGACAGCTACTAAACAAGACAACATGAACAAGAGGAATCTAATATATACTAATTTCAGCAGAGAAAATAAATGTTTGTGGGAGGGGGGAGTTTAAAGTGGCATTTAAATGTAAGTAGTATTGTAAGTATCATTTCACTGTAAGTTCCCACTGTGCTTCATACAATGCTCAGCACACAGTAAATAGTCAAGTGGTTTAGTGGAAAGAACACCGGATTAGAAGTCAAGAGGCCTGGATTCTTGCTCCAGCTTCACCACTATGTAATTAGCTAACTTTTATTTTTATTTTTATTGTATTTTTTCCATCACCATTTAGTCCCCTTATATCCTCTTCCACCTCTACTCAACCCCTCCCCTCCACAATCACCACAATGTTGTCCATGCCCATGAGTTCTTCCTCTCTTTCTATTTCTTTTTTGCTCAATCCCTCATTCTATCTATTTCCTAATCAGCAAAACAGAAATTGAATCTACCTTGCCTGCCTCAGGGGTCTGGGTGAAGATAATGAGAGAATGAATGAGAAGGAATGAGAATGAACATTTTATTTAAATTATAAAGCATTTTTCAGTTGACTAATCTAACCCCTTCATATAATCCTGATATAAAAAGAAAACTTTTATTATAGAATTGCATCTCATCATTACTGAAATCCCCCAAGATCAAAAATCATCAAATTCTACCTGCTTCTATAAGTCAATTTCAAGACATGAAACGGTTGGGTATTAATAAAGCATCAAAGATATTTGAAGGGCTGCTCTCCATGTGATTTGAAATTCTTACTTAATAAAAGAAATTCCCTCTTTTAGAATCAAGCCATACTTGTTCAGGTTTTTGTCAACTGCACACCTCCCAGAACCAAGTAAGAACCACCCCACTGCAGAAAGTTACAACCCCTCCCTTACAGAGGACTGTTGCTGCAAAATCATAAATAATTCATTTCTATTTCTACTGAGAGTGATAAAAGGACACTGGAAAGAATTAAGAGTGACACAAAGACACTGGAAAGACTTATGGACTGATGGTCAAGTAGGGCAGTGGTGCCCAAGCCTTGGAAATGCTCACAACAGAACCAACCACACAAAGCTGGTTCGCGTTACTTCCCGCTGTCAGCAGTTTTTCGGTGAAGGGCCAGCGAGGAAGTATTGAAGGCCTTGCAGACCATGTGGCAACTGTCATAACTACTTCACTCTAATGTTGTAGCGTGCAAGCAGCCATTGACAAGACATAAAAAAATACGTTCCAATAAAACTTCATGGATGTTGACATTTGAATTTCATATAATTGTCATATATTATAAAAATTTTCATGTAATATGAAATTTTTCTTCTTTTTTGATTTTTTCCAGTCACTTAAAAATACAAAAACCATTCTTAGCTTGCAAACTGTGCAAAAACAGGCCACAAGCGGGATTTGGTGCATGAACTGGGGTAGTTTGCTGACCCCAGTTTTAGACAAAGACATAGCACAAATTTAGGCCAGGCTCCCCAGAAGCAGGTCTCAAGACAAGAATCAGTGTACGAGCAATTAATGAAGGAAGACCTGCCATGGGAAACCAGTGAAGGAGAGGAGTAAGCAGGGAACAGGGAAGGAAGAGAAACTAGAATCAGCCAGCAAGATGGCCCCCAATGGTTCCCATTTCCTGACATTCACACCCTTGTGTGGTTCTCTCCCACAAGGTGCCAGAGTTGGTCTGTGTGCAACAGAACATGACAGAGGTGATAATATGACATTTCCAAAGTGAAGTTATAAAAGACTGCCACTTTTGCCTTGGGGTCCCTCTCCCTCTCTCTAGCTCTAGAACGATGCAGCTTCCATGTCTTCAAGACACTCAATCATCCCTGTGTATAAAGAGGCCCACATGGCAAGGAATTAGGGTCTCCAGACAACAGCCATGTCAGTGAACTTGGAAGCAGATTCTCCAGCTTCAGACGACTGCAGCTCCCATCGGCAGCTCAGCTACAGCTTCAGGAGAAACCCTGAACCACAACCACCCAGCTAAGTCCATGCCCAGACTCCTGACCCTCAAAAACTGTATGATAAAACATTTTTCTTGTTTAAGATGCCAAGTATTTTTGTTCCTTCACCTGCAGCTGCCTTCTCATGTGCCTCGACCAGGGATCAAACCTGCAACCCTTCTATCCATAGGACAATGCTTCAAACAATGGAGCCATGCCAGCCAGGGCTCAGATGCTGTTTTGTAGTAATCTGTCATGTAATCAGAATTCCAAAGCCAAGCAAGGAGATGGTGTCTGGCACAGTTCCATAGATTATCACTTTGGCCTGATCCTACAGGGATACCCTGGAGGTTAAGCTCCTCCTCAGAGTTGCCCTGACCAGAGAAACAGAGGAGTGGGAGCTTTCAAACTTCAGCTCCCATTAGGTAAGAGCCACTGCAGGGGAAACATAAACTCCTGGGCATGTCCATCTCCCTGCATGTCCAGGGAAAATGACAGTCTGCAGAGAATGAGCCACACAGGTGCTCATGGTTGGCAGTTAAATGTCCATATTTTTTTTGGATCTGAATAGAACACTGACATTATCTATGATAGTCCATTTTTAAAAAACTGAGATATTGACATGGAACATGCATAAGTTTAAAATCATGTTGATTTGGTACATTTCTATATTGCAATATGATTACCATCATAGAGTTAGTTAAAGCCTCTATCATGTGACATAATTATCATTTCTTTTTTGTGGTGAGAACAATTAAAATGTAATCTCTTAGCTTTGAAGTATATAATACAGTATTGTTGTCCATAATCACCATGCTGTGCCTTAGATCTCCAGGACTTTTTTTATATACTAGTTGCAAGTTTGGACCCTTAAACAACATCCTCCAATTCCCCAACCCCTAGTCCCTGGCAACCACCATTCCACTCCCTGCTTTTACAAGCTCAGATCTTTTGGATTCCATATGTGAGGTCATGCAGTATTTGTCTTTCACTGTCCGACTTAGTAGAATATACTATAAGCCAGTTTTATGATCTTGTCAAACATTAAAGCTAAACTTGAGTGTACATGTTGGTAACATTTTGTAAATGAATGAACTTACCAAGAAGGCTCAGCATTCCAATTTCACATTCCATACATGTCCCAAAGTCCAGTTGAACATTAAGAATGCTCACCAGGAAAGTCAGGTATTGCTGCCTTTAGATAACCTAGCATGAAGACAATCAATAAAATCACTTTGCCAGTTATGGATGTTAAAATAAATAATGGAAAACAGTATGAAACTCTTTGCATGGCTACCAATACCAACTATCCCAGCAACAGTGTTCCAGCCCCAAATTCCTGAGTAAAATCAGGACAGTATTATAACATTTATAATAAATTCTCCAATACATCAAATAACTATTAAACCAAGGTCATGCTCCCAAACCAATAGTAAAACTTTTAACTCACCCTTGGAATTTTAAAAATGAAAACTGAAATAGGCATCATCTCTAAATCTTAAATATCCTTCCTCATCACTGCAAATGATCCACATTTTGTCTAATTTACAAGGAACTCAAACTAGACCAAAAAACCTGGCACAACTGTGATCTTGCCAAGCATTGATGGTGTCAGAACCTGGCTGTTTAAACCTGCCCATGAGAGCAAAGTGAAAATAGCACAGACTTAGCAGGGCTGGACTCCTGAGCCACAAAGCTGACAGTACATTGCGCTGGTAGGCCAAAGCTTTGGCCACCATGACTCTGAAAAATTCAAAGGAATGTTAAAGCACCAGAGAGAATACCAGTTCATATGGACCCTGTTGACATCCTTCTCCATCCTTAAGCATATCGCACACACACACAGAGACTACTCTGGTCCTTTTTTTAAAAAAAGATTTTATTTATTTATTAGACAGAGGAGAAGGGAGGAAGAGAAGGAGAGAAACATCAATGTGTGGTTGCCTCTCATGCACCCCATACTGGGGACCTGACCTGGCCCACAACCCAGGCATGTGCCCTGGCTAGGAATCGAACCAGCAACACTTTGGTTCACAGGCCAGTGCTCAGTACACTGAGCCACACCAGTCAGAGCACACTGGTCCTTTTTTATTTGCCCTCAAATCCATGTCTTATACATGCTCTGTTGTGTTCTATATCACAGAGAGGCTGACCCCCTGCATGTCAGTGAGCTTGGAAGCAGATTCTCCAGCTTTGGATGACAGCAGCCCCAGCTAATAGCTCAACTACAGCTTCATGAGAAAACCTGAGCCACAACTACCCAGGTAAGCCACTTCCAGATTCCTAACCCAGATTCAGAAACTGATCTCTGCAGTCAACTGGTTTCTGACTTGGCTCAGCAATGGGAGGTGCAGGCAGAAGATTGGAGGGTAGGAGAAAGGGAGAAACCAGAGCATTTCTCCTGAACTCACTTTGCTGCAGGGCAGCAACTATGTCTTCATAGCTCCAGCTTCCCTGGAAAATTCCTTCCCCCACCCCAGCTCCTGCTAGGAGACTTCAGCTTCTGCTCTCTGATCACATGCCCAATTCCCATTGCCCTTCAGCAAAGGGGTGGCAACAGCTTCCTTATGTTCCCAATATCTGCATTGCTTCACAATCCCCTACTTTATTTCTCAACTCTTCCACCATCTGTGTAACCAATTCCCTGTACTGATTTCCTTCTATGTGAAATACCTGCAGTGGTCTCTGTTTCCTTGTTTCATCCTTGCACTGGGTATGTCTGGACTCAAATGTGGATGTCAACACTGCCATGTGGGTTTCAAGAGGCAAAGTATTCTTATTAAGTCCCTGTCTGTAGAACAAGGAAGCAACAAGCTGTTTGTGAGGCCCAACTCTGTGCCTGCCATTGTGCTGGACACAACAACTGGGAGCTTCTCAGAGCCATTAAGCATCACACCAGTTACCAAAGAGATCTTGAGAATAAGTCATTTTGATGCATCCAGTTGAGGTCTCTAAGGTCAGCTTCCTAGGCTCCCTGCACACTGTAGCTTCCCTGACCTTTGTTCTCAGGGTTTCTCAATATTCATCTAAGCTGTATTCCTACATTAAACCACTTTATCCCCACATTATTTAGAATGGCTTGGTTTTATTGACTAACCCTAGACTAATAAACCATACAAGTATATTGTAAGTGCACTGTGTCAAAACCTAGCCAAACAGTCTGCCATCTGAAACTTTGTCTTTATATGACATTCCTTCTCTCAAAGTAACTAACACTATGGAAGCATATACTGTAAATTGTCCAGATCTATTTCATCCCAGCCTTTCTGACTTGTCTCCTTTTACTACAAAGTCAGGACAGCTGAAAGCTCACCTTCTCAGATAGCCTCATATCTAAGGGTGATCATGTGACTTGGTTCTGTCCAATGAAACACAAGTAAAGTCCACCGGTGCTTCCTCTTGTTTGGATTGTACACAGTGCTTAAAGGGAAACAGCCATTGGTTATGATGGTACCGCTGGAAGAGGGAGAATTTCATTCCATGACAGTATCCTTGTGCTGTGTTCTGCCAGACTTTGGAAGCATTAGACAAATAATCCCATTAATTTTTTAAACCACTGTTTGTCAGCTTTCTGGGATTTTCTGCCAAATGCAATTCCTAACTGCTACAATTATGCATAGGGAAGAAATTGTGCTTTTTTAAAAATCAAATTAGCTTAAACTTATTGGGTCTCAAAATACACTCCCTGCTGGGTAAAAGCTGTGTGTGTCTTCTAATTTCTCCATTGTAATCATTATTTAGAACAATGTGTCTTCACCAAGCATGAAAATAACTTTCTTTGCAGTTGGCATTTACTTTATGAAATAGACATGTTGCTAGTAAAGGCAACTAAAAATTCATTTATATTTTAATGTACACCAAACAATGTTATTATTTAAAGTAAACTTTTGGAGAACATTTTTTACAATGGAAAGACTTAATTTCTCTAAATCTGAGCATTCAAATATCAGATTAGCTTAACATGGGACTTGAATATCTAGCTGTATTTTATAGGTTTTCATGTTGAGCTAAGAATTAAATAGAAGCATTTTTCTTCATAAAGGATTATCACACAGATAGGTATACATGGAGGTGTCCAAAGTCTGTGCAGGATAGACTTTCCTACCTGAGAGGCTTCTGAAGCTAAGAACCAGATGTCATGTGTGGCTAGGGGCCCCAAGAGCCACTGGGGAGCAATAATTTCTCCTCTGCCTTTACTTTTGCCATCTCAGTGAGTTCAGCCCACAGAACAGGTCAGGGTGGTGCAGAGAGGAAGAGTGCTATTGGTATCTCAGAAAGAATTCCTCGATCTCCCACTTTTCTGGGCATTTGTCTCTCTTTTTGATAAAGCAGCAACCTGCTCCTCATTAACATCTTTTAGATTGAAGACTTTGCCCAAATGATATACATCCTGTCTCACTAGCAGGGAGTTCTTCTCCACCAGGCCTTTCAGGAGAACAAAAGAAAATAAGGGAAAACTACACCAAAGGTACACAGTGATTTACCCTATAGTCTGATTTACCCTGAGGCTCTGGTCCAGCACCTATTGTTTCATACTTGGAGCACTCCCACATCTTTTAGCTGATCTTTTAAAATCCAGAGTGTTCCATTCATTATTTTAGCCATCACATCGTTCTCAAATGAATCTTATCTAAAATGCTACATTTGTCAAGATCAGTTTTTTTAAAGCTTTCTGCCACTTTCTGTAATCTACCGCACCAAACTTCAATACTTCTATCTAGTTTTTCAAAGCTCTTAGTAGTATTTCTTCCTCTGACCTGACCACATTTATTTCCTAGTCCAGGTGAATGCACATTGGTCTCTTTAATATCACTTTGTATGCTTTGAGTTGAAAATAAAGAAAGAAAATCCACACAGTTCCAAGGGCTTTATTAATTGAAGAAGTCTGAAGAGACATAAATTATAGGATTGAATAATTCAATGTTTTCACAACATCCTCAAGTACCCTGTTTCTACCTGTCCTCTCCAACATGCCAAGTCCAACTCCCCACCCTCCACAGGGAGCTTGTATTCAGCATCACTGTCCTGCACCCAAGGCATTGCAGGCAACAATGTCCAGTACAGGAAATGAAGGCATGTCTACGTCTTGTTCTCTTTTCAACAATGAGGTTTCCCAGAAGTCCCCACAAGGTTCCCTTGTGATTCCCTGGCTACTGTGTCACATGTCCATGCCCAATGTTGGTAAGAGAACAGGGACCACCATGGCTATATAAAGAAGGGTAGCCCTGGCTGGCATAGCTCAGTGGATTGAGCACGGGCTGCGAACCAAACCATTGCAGGTTCGATTCCCAGTCAGGGCACATGCCTGGGTTGCAGGCCACAGGCCCCAGCAACCGCACATTGATGTTTCTCTCTCTCTCTCTTTCTCCCTCCCTTCCCTCTCTAAAAATAAATAAATAAATAAATCTTTTAAAAAGGTAAAATACTTTATAAAAAAAAAGAAGAAGGGTAGACACCTGAAAAAATAATGGGCTCTTCCAGCCAAGAAGAAGAGAGAATAGCTATAGCATATGCAACCGTAACATCTGCAATATCTCAGCTTATTCTTTTTTTTAAGATTGTATTTATTTATTTTTAGAGAGGGAAGGGAGGGAGAAAGAGAGAGAGAGAGAAACATCAATGTGCAGTTGCTGGGGGCCATGGCCTGCAACCCAGGCATGTGCCCTGACTGGGAATCGAACCTGCGATGCTTTGGTTTGCAGCCCGCGCTCAATCCACTGAGCTACACTAGCCAGGGCTCAGCTTATTCTTATCACTACAGATCACCCTCATTCCAATGTTACTCCCTTTGTTCTTCCTGTCAACTTACACCCTCCTGCTTCTTTCTTACATTTACAAATAATTTCCATTCCAAAGACCACAGAGATGTAAGAAATAGAGTTTGACACTGAGAGGTCAAATAGCCAAGGTCATGTGGCCAGAAAGAAGTCAAGCTGGGATGAAAACCCAGAACTTTCTAGTCCCAGACCATGTGTGTCCTTTCCATCCTCTAAGCCCTGTCTCTTCTGTAAAATCTCCAGGTGTCATAACCTTTTCTTTCATTTTGTTTCAAGATGACAACTTGGTCCTATGTAATTAGCTTCTGTCTCTCCCAAACCCCCATTATAATAATTAAAGAAATAGAAAAAAACGGGGAAATATATATCAACCCTGGGAAACTCAGAAGGGTGGCTTGTTATGTAGATGGGATTGGATTAAGGAAAGACTTTACTAGAGGGCTAACACCTGGGAGTAATGGATGAAATTCTACAGAAGCTCCCAAGATCAGAGCAGCTCTAAACAAAAACAGGAAAGCTATGAACCACATGGAAATGAGAAAACTCAAGCATTTCCAGAAGTATACAAGTACTTGTATATAGAACAAAGAGAGAAAAGTGGGCATCACTGCCAGGCTCACCTTGGTGAGACAAAGCACTAAGAAGCACCTAGCAGACTCTTAACAAGGACAATCACGATGTTGGAGGATGAAGGGCAAGACCTACCATTTGCTACAACAAACATAAAAGAGAAAATACTCAGCCCAGCAGTTTGCTTCCCTGTCCTATGTCAGCCTCCTTTATAAAATACTCCTTTTTCATTTGTAAAATCATAGAAAACAAAAACTTGTCCTTGTATCCTGAATTAAAAATATCAGGACCCACACAGTCTCTGACATGTTAATCCCAGTAATAGTTAAGCACAGATATCAGGGAGAACAGATAGAGAAAACTTACTGGATGGAGAGACAGAGAGAGAGAGAGAGAGAGAGAGAGAGAGAGAGGAGGTCAAGAGTTCAAAATATAAAGACCTTCTAAGAATTCAGATCGAAAGTTTTTATAGGATTTCTTTTAAAAAATAAGAATAATATAAAAATCTGTCATTAGGATTTATAATAAAATTTGAAATGACATTTTATGCCTAAAAACAGAACCATCTAAGGTCAGGAAAGACTGCTTTCAGATGAAAAAATGTACTGGAACTAGGTAGCCTACTGCAGAAAGCTAAACTAGAGAATTAGAATGAGTTTAAGAAAATTTCCCAGAACTGAGAAGAAACTAATAAAAAGATAAATGTCATGAGAAAATATAGGGTACACAGAGAATTAATCTAAGAGACTACATATCTTAACTGTAAACCAGATGTCACCCAGCCCCCTTGCTCCCTGAGGACATAATTGACCTGGACTCTGCTATTTCCATGACCCAAGAAAGTCCAATGCAATTCTCCCAATTTCTGCTCCCTAGGAATGTAAGTTCCCAGGACTCTCCTGACCCCAATTTCCATATTTTATGTCGATTTTTTGCTACATCAAATTGGGCAGGACTCAATTATTTTTTCAACTCAGATTAGAAGTCCCCTTGGTAGTAGGTTAGTATATTTGAAACTCACGATCGTTTGCCTTTTCAATACCTTCCTCTCATTGTACCTTCTTCCATTTCTGTTCCCTACCCCTTCCCTTGAAAATTGTCCCCATTCATTCATTCAACAAATATTCATTATTGTGGCAATACAACAGCCATCAAGACAGGCAAGTCCCTGCCCTCATGGAGTTTAACATACTTGTGGAGGATATAGAAGACAACTAACAAATACATAATGTGAAGTAGTGTCTTATTATCTAGAGCTACCATAACAAATTACCCCAATCTGGGTGACTCAAAACAAGAGAAATGTATTCTCTTGCAATTTTGAAGGTTAGAAGTCCAAAACCAAGGTGTGGTCAAGGCCATGCTCCCAGTGAAGGCTCTATGGAGGAATTCTTCCTCGTGTATTCTAGCTTTTGGTGGTGGCCAGCAATCTTTGGCATCCCTTGCCTTGTGACAGCATGCAATCTCTGCCTCCATCTTCACATGGCCTTCCTCCCTGTATGTCTCCTCTGTGCCTCTGTATCAACCTCTTTTCATAAGGATACTGGTCACTAGATTTAGAGCCTACTCTAATCCAGTATGGCCTCATCTTAATGAGATTGCATCTGCAAAGGTCCTATTTCCAAGTGAGGTCACATTCACAGGTACCAAAGATTAGGACTTTGTTATGGGCTGAACTGTGTCCCTCAAAAATGTATATGTTGAAGTCTTAACCCCTGGTACCTCGGAATGTGACTGTATTCAGAGACAGGGCCTTTAAAGAGGGAACTAAGGTTAAACGAGGTCACTGGGGGATACCCCAATCCAATGTAATTGGTGGCCTTATAAGAAGAGATTAGGATGAGGACACACACAGAGGGAAGAGCATGTGAAGAGAGAGAAGACAGCCATCTACAAGCCAAGGGGAGAGTTTTCAGCAGAAAACAACCCTGCCTACACCTTGATCTTTGACTTCTGGCCTACAGAATTATGAGGAAATAAATTTCTATTGTTTAATCCACTTAGCCTTTGGTATTTATTATATTAGCCCTAGCAAACTAATACAGATTTCAACATATCTTTTGGGAGAAAACAATTCAACCCACAATAGATAGTGATATGTGCTATAAAAACTAATAAAACAAAAGAAAGGAAGGGGTGGACAGAGAAATTCAATTCTCATTTCTAATCCCAAATTTGCTTACCCCAAACTAACAAGGTACGCAATAGAACAAGAGTTATTTATATAACTGGATGTACTTTCCTTGAAAGATGATTGGAAAAAATAGGAAAAGGTTATGTTACATCATATGAACAATTATTAAGCACTTATTGTCAGGCACTGTGCCAAATTTCACTTGCATGATCTCATTGGATTCTTAAACATTATGCATTGAACACTATGATTTTCTCCATTTTACAAATGAGATAACAAGGGCTTAAGAGGGTCAAATGGCTTACTCAAGTCAAAAAAACTAGAACCTAGACCTTCTAACCCCAAAGTCCCATTCTTAACCTTTATGATAACACACCACCTCTCTTCTTCATGTATAGGTTATAAATGAGGACTTGATATATAGATCTTCTGTGGCATGAAAAATTTCTTACAAACATTAGAGTTCTGTGTAACTGCATATCAGATATTGTATATGTATGACTTAGCACAGCTTTCCCTGTTCTCTGTTTTCAAATATCAAATACATTAATGGAAACACTTACTATCCTTTCTTATATTGTGAATCGATTTATTTTAGTCATGGAGAAAAACCCAATGACTCAAGTATTCTCAAAGTCAAAGTCAGGGCTCCTTCAAAGCCAAGCACTTTTCAGATACTTTGCCCTCCTGTGACACAGTGATTCCAGACAAAAGTCCTCACCATAGTCTAAACTCACTGAAGAGCTACTGATGGAGAAGGCAGATACCTTCAAAAAAGGGTTTCAGTAATCAACCCCATGCCCCCCAAAATACATTTATGAAATAATTTAGGCTAAAAAAAGAAGCCCTAAAAATGCAGCTCTCCCAGGGGATCCTTCAGCTGATTGCATTACTGAGCTGCTAAGGAAGACTAAAGCAGACCAGGAAACACTCAAATCCCCGGCTCAGCGGGTGTTTTTCAGAAAACACAAAGCTGGGTCTTCTAAAAGAAGACAGTCACTCCAGAAATGAGACAAAACAGAAATCCTATACCAAAGACCATCAAAATGGTCTCACCACCATGAAAAAAATAGGAGTCATAATTAAAACAAAGAGACAGGGAAATATAGGCAGAGAAGCTCATGCTGTGATGTGATGAAGCACCAGTCAGTTTCCAACTGGAGACTGGGAGGAGGGACTTCCATTCTCAACCCTTCCCACTGAGCAACATTTATAGCTATTACTTTCTTGCTGTTTGTAGGAAATCTTTATAGATGTCTTGAGAATACAACCACTATAGAAGAAGGCCTGTTGTTTTTGCCTTTCTTGCTACTAAGCTATTGATATTTTGGGAGAGTAAATTGAACTTCTCAGTACTAACTTGTTTTCTCCATAAACTAGTATCCCCTGAAGATAGTGAGTTTTCAGGACATACACAAAAGTAACTGTAAATCCAGAGTCTAAATGGCATTTGTAGTTTATCAGCCTTTGAGGGAGAAGGAGGCAGCCTAGCTGTAAAGTATTTCCTCTCATTTAAATTTGTCCTTGCGTCGTCTTACAAGCATGCACATCTTGCAAGTTGGCATATTTTAAGAATGAGGACAAAAACAGGGGGTTTATTTTTGTAAACTAAAAAGTGACATTTCTCCGAGAGAACTGCCACGATATTTGCCTGCACAGATAAGTTGCTTTCATCCCACACCGTCCAGCTGTTATTCTCAGGTTGCTGAAATGATGAGCAATATTAGGTAATGGAGTTGAACTCAGCCACTGAGACTCATGACCACATTTGGTCCCGTGCAGATCAGAGCCCCATTTAGAATGGTGGTGCTCTTTTCAGTCAGTGCCCCGCCTCGAGCACCCACAGTCCCCCTTTCAGCACTATCAGGCTATTAGGGCAGCTAGTTAAAGTGTGGATCAGTGTTCCCCCCAGCACTTACCACCAGTAAAGAAAATTTAATCTCAGTCTTATATTGCTCTGATGTTTTCTTTCATTCCTCAGCTGCAAAGTGCCAAGAATCTAAGTTAATAAAACAGTACTTCTTATAGACTACACTTTTCTTCCAGACAAACCTCTACTAAGAGTTCCACCATCTTCTGGCCATGTGACCAGTTCTCTCTTGTCACAGTGGGTTCACTACATTCATTCAGCAACTGTATCTTAAGTACCTATTATGTGGCAGGACCTATGCTACAGGTTAGAGCTAACCATGTTGTCATATCGCTAACCATGTGGCCTCTGACCTCAGAGAGCTGACACTTTAGCAGGAGAGATGGCCAGTTGCATAAGCAACTACAACAATGCAGACTGTGGTGAACAAGGTTAGAGTGGCCATGGAAACCCATACCCAGGGCAGCTAACCTCTTCCTAACCACAGAAGAGGCTTCTTAGAGGAAGTACTTCTAAATTAACTTGTGAAGGATAAAGAAGAATTACTGAAAGGTGGCAGGGGCAGTGTTTCAGGCAGGGTTAATTATATAGGTGAAAGTTCAGAGGGAAAGGGGCACAAGGAAGTTGCACTAATTAAAAGAAGTTCAATATGTCTGAAGCATGGAATTAAAAGAAACTGTGGCTTACCATGCTTCCTTGAACACCTCATTCTCCTACTCTCTATAGTGTTTGTTTCTTCAGACTTTAGAATGTCTGCTAATCCAATACTCATGACCTCCTCCTTAACTCTCAGAACAGGATATCACCTACTACTTTAAATGCAAAATAGAGACCACCAGATAGGAACTCCCTCAACTTTCTGCTACCAACCATGGAAACCTAAATACCTCTGTGCACATTCTGAATGCTTTCCCCAAACTGATCCTTTACAGTTGGGATGAGATCTGCCTGTCATGTAAGGCCAGTCCCTTGATGCTTTGGAACCCGTTTTCATCTGGCCCACCCTAGAAACTTACTTTGTCACTATTCCTTTTTTCTCTTATATATCCTACCTTCTCCCTCAAATAGGTAATTCCCATAACTTTTTAAACATGCTCAAATTTCTCCCATTAAAAAAAATATATATATCTCCTTCTATCCCATATCCTCTAGGTAAATAGTAACCTATCTCCATCTTCTGTTTCATAGAAAAACTTCTCCCAAGGGTTGTCTATACTGGTCATGTCCATCTGTTCACCTTCTAAACAACTCATTATAACATGGTTACCACATCTCCATTCCATTATGTGGCTCATATGAAAGTCACCAATGATATCCATGTTGCTAAACCCAAAGAGGACATACTTCAGTCTTCTTCCTGTCTGATATCTCAAGAACATTTGACATTGTGATCCAATCAATTTTTAAATATATTCTGTCTTTGGCTTCCACAACACACTCTCTTCTTCCGTTCTGCTCTTACATTTCTGTTGATTTTTTCTAAGTCTCCTTTTCATAGCTTATCTCCTAGCAAGCCATTAAATGTCTGAGTTCTTCAAGATGTGGTTTGGAGAACTCTTTTCTTCCAAGTACTCTCTATCTAAAATTATAACCATAACTTTTATTACCATATTAATGTAGATAATTCATAAATTTATATCTCCAGCCTAAAGATCTCCTATAGGTTCAAAAATTGTGTATACATACATCTGTGTACTTGAGATTTCATTGAGTTGTGTCAAATGCACCTCAAACTCTGCATGTCCAAAACCAAACCCATAACCTTCCATGCTCTTCATTCTATGCACATATACTCAAATATATTCCTCTTCAAGCATTTTCTACCTCAGCAAATGATACCACCATCCATCCATTCTCTAAGCCAGAATTTGAAAAATCATTTTTTACATCTCCCCTTTATTCCCTGCTTCCAACTTACTACTGAATCCAATTAATTTTGCCTCCAACATATCTCTTAAAACCACACTTTTCTCATCATTTCAGCTGCTACCTTCTCAATTGAACCATCTGTTAAGTAGACTACTACAGTAATCTACACATTAACCTCACAGCATCCCCTCTTACCTTGCTACATAGATTAATCTTTTCAAAACACAAATCAGGACTTCCAGTCAAGATGGAGGTGTAGGTAGACATGCTTCATCTCCTTTCTCAACCACAGAAACAATTACAACTAAATCTCAAAACAAATAACACCCAGAACTGCCCAAAAATCAAACTGTATGGAAGTATGACAACCAAGGATTTAAAGAAGCCACGTTCATCTTGATGGGTAGGAGGGGCAGAGATACAGAGATGGGGTAGAGACACAAGGAGACACAGGGTAGTGCAAAGAGGTGGTAGCAGCAGCCAAACTGCAAGGGTGGCCCCACATTCACATGTGGGGAATAAAAATCAGGAGGGATACCTTTGGAGCCAGCGATCCTAGTCCCAGGCAAGACTGCACAGCCCAGGGTTCCAGTACCAGGAAAATAAAGCCTAATAACTTCTGGCTATAAAAACCAGTGGGTATTGGGGCAGTGGAAGAAACTGCCAGATTTTCAGGAAACTCTGCTTAAAGGACCCACACAGTCTTAAAACATATGCAAACCCACATACTCTGGGATTCACCACCAGGGCAACAGCTGGAAAGCTGCCAGTTGCATACAGGCAATGGTGAAGTGACTGGAAACAGGGTGAGTGCCAGGCAAAGCCCCAGAGGCCAGGCAGCAGCACAGTCCCCTCTCAAAATCGTCCCCACCACAGAGCCACAAAGCAGTAAAGCAGGTTGCCTCACCCTGGTGAATACCTAAGGCTTTGCCCCACACAATTTACAGGTGCCTTTTACAGAGAGTCACACCAGCTCTACCTGATACAAACAAACAAATGCAGGGAGGCTGCCAAATTGAGGAGACAAAGAAATATGGCCCAAATGAAAGAACAGAACAAAACCCCAGAAAAAGAACTAAACAAAATGGAGATAACCAACCTATCAGATGCAGAGCTCAAAATACTGGTTATTAGAATGCTCAAGTAACTCATTGAGTATGGCAACAACATGAAGGAAGAAATGAAGGTTACACTGAGTGAAATAAATAAAAATCCACAGGGAACCAACAGTGAAGGGAAGGAAGCCAGGATTCAAATCTATGATTTGGAACATAAGGAAGAAATAAACATTCGACCAGAACAGAAAGAAGAAACAAGAATTCAAAGAAAAGAAGGATAGTATAAGAAGACTCTGGGACATCTTCAAACACCAACATCTAAATCATAGGGATCATAGGGATACCACATGGAGAAGAAGAGCAAGAAATTGAAAACTTATTTGGAAAAAATAATGAAAGAAAAATTCTCTAATTTGACAAAGGAAATAGACAGACAAGTCCAGGAAGCTCAGAGAGTCCCAAACAAGTTGGACCCAAAGAGGACCACGCCAAGACACATCATAATTAAAATGCCAAAGGGCCAAAGGTTAAAGATAAAGACAAACTCTTAAAAGCAGCAAGAGAAAAGCAGAGAGTTACCTACAAAGGAGTTCTCATAAGACTGTCAGATGATTTCTCAAAAGAAACTTTGCAGGCTAGAAGGGAATGGCAAGAATTATTCTAAGTGATGAAAAGCAAGGACCTACAACCAAGATTACTCTATCCAGCAAAGTTATGATTTAGAATGCAAGAGCAAATACAGTGTTTCCCAGACCAGGTAAAGCTAAAGGAGTTCATCATCACCAAGCCATTATTACATGAAATGTTAAAGGGACTTATTTAAGAAAAAGAAGACCAAAACTATGAATATTTAAAAGGCAACAAATTCACAACTACAAACAACTGAATCTAAAAACAAACAAACAAACTAAGCAAACAAGGAGAACAGGAACCAAATCATAGGCATGGAGATTACATGGAAGGTTATCAGCTGGGAGGAGAAAGGGGGAAAATGGGGGGAAAGGTGCAGGATTAAAAATCATAATTGGTATGTACAAAATAGACAGGGGGATGGATGTTAAGGATAGTGTAGGAAATGGAGAAGCCCAGAAACTTATGCACGACCCATGGACATGAACTAAGGGGGGGATTTCTGGAGGGAAGGTGGGTACTAGGTGGAGAGGGTCAAAGGGTGAAAAATTGGGAAAACTGTAATAACATAATCAATAAATTACTTTTAAAAGCACAAACCAGGAGTTCCAGTATGGACCAAGTGGAAATAAGCCCCACTACAGTCTCTCTCTCCCGATGATTACAACTGAACACTTGCAATACACTGAATTACAATACACTAAGTACTCTGGATACAAAAAGCAATTTACTAAGGACTCTCTAAAGTAAATAACAGCAAAAAAATTGGGGAGAGAGGTCAAAATTTTTAAAAGCAACCCAGATGATAGGGAGTTTCCACATATTTTTCCCTCTTAACTCCCCCAGTTTTGACACCAACTACAAAGACATGTAAGGATCCAGGCAGCAAAACCTGTAAAAGAAGTCCCACATTCCTGACCAGGGGACCAGGTAAAGGGGAGCTTGCAAATTGAAAACTGTAGAATTCCTATATATTTTTTCTTTTTCCTCTCCTTGTCTTTCTCTGTGGAAGACTTCAGTCATGGGACTATGTGTTGGCATCATGGACAGCCAAACCTCCAAGAGAAACTCTGTCTTTCTAGACATAAAAATTAGAAAAAGAGATCTATAATATACATGAGATCTATAATATACATACTGTAGGGGTAAAAGCCTATCTCCCCTCCTCCCTCCCTTCCTCTTTCCCATTCCCCTCTCCCTTCTTCTCTCTCTCCCTTTCTCTTTCTCTCTCTCCCTCCTTCTCTCTCATCTCATCACTTTGTCCCAAGGCAGTTGCAATCACACAGAAATGCATGGTAACAGCACAGGAAATTAAAGCTTCAAGAAAAAGGCTGACTTTCTGGACAAATGGCCAGAAAGAGGGGCATCTGAGATCCATAGAGTATGGGAAGAATCCTGGAAAGGTAAGAACTAGAGAAAGGAATCCCTTAACTTTGCATACTAACCCCTCAACTGTGCACATGTGATACAAACCCAAAGCAGCTACAGTGTGGAGGACTTGAACATTATCAATCAACTTGACCTAATTAAGATTTCTAAAGCCCTGGACCCCAAAACAGAAGGTACTACTATATACCAATTACAATGGTTAAAGTGAAAAGCTCTTTTTAATATTGGTCTTTGCAATAATTTTTTGGATATGATACCAAAAATATAAGCAACAAAAGCAAAAACTGAGAAGCTTCCACACAGCAAAAGAAGCAATCAACAAAATGAAGGGCAACCTATGGAATGGGAGAAGATATTTTCAAACTATATATCAGATAAGGGGTTAATATCCATAATTTATAAGAAACTCATATAACTCAATAACAAAAAGACATAATTCAATTTAAAAATGGGCAGAGGACCTGAATAGACACTTCTCCAAAGAAGACATACAGATGACCAACAGATACATGAAAAGATGCTCATCATTGAGGAAATGCAAATCAAAACCACAGGGAGATATCAGCTCACACCTGCCAGAATGACTATCGCCAATAAATCAACAAGGAACAAGTGCTGGCGAGGATGTGGAGAACAGGAAACCCTAGTGCCCTGTTGGTGAGAATGCAGACTGGTGCAGCCACTGTGGAAAACTATGGATGGTTTCAAAAAATTAAAATTAGAACTACTATATGACCCAGCAATTTCATGTCTGGGTTATTTATTCAAAGAAAATGTAAACACTAATTAGAAAAGATATATGAACCCTTATGTTCACTGCAGTATAATTTACACTAGCTAACATATGGAATCAACCTAAGTGTCCATCGATAGATGAATGGATAAAGAAAATGTAATATATAATGGAAAATTACTAACCAATAAAAAATGAAATCTTGCAATTTGTGACATAGATGGACCTAGAGGGTATTATGCTAACTGAAATAAATCAAACAGAGAAAGAAAATACTGTATGATTTCACTTATATGTAGAATCACAAAACAAACAAAACAGAAACAGACTCATAGATACAGAAAACAAACTGATAGCTGCCAGAGGGGTGGTGGTAGGGGAATGGGAAAAAAAGGTGAAGGGAATAAGAGGTACAAACTTCTAGTTATAAAATAAATAAACCATGAGTGTGTAGTGTACAGCCCAGGGAATATAGTCAATAATAGCATAATAACTTTGCACAGTAATAGATGGCTACTATCAATGTGTTGTATACCTGAGACTAATGTAATATTAATTGTATGCTAACAATATTTTAATACTTTTAAGTAAACTTTTAATGTAACTATAAGAAATGATGGGAAGACAGAAATCCTAACAAAAGTAAAAATTTTAATAAGCCAACCCTAGAAAGATGGGTTTCTTTTATTGTGTTTCCTTCGTCACCACTAAAAATTGATGAAAGACATTTGGGAACTGTCAGGTTTAATGGAAAAGATGTGACAAGAATGAACTTACCGCAGATAGAGTTAGACAGATACTGTCAATTTCATGATCCTGCCCTTTCCAGTTTATAGATTTCACCAATGCACAAATGACTTAAGAGACAGATGCATAAACATTTGGTTTCCAGCCCTGACTGGTGTATCTTAGTTGGTTGGGCATCATCCCACAAAGCAAAATGTCGCCAGTTCGATTCCCAGTCAGCGCACATGCATGGGTTGCAGGCCAGGTCCTCAGCAGGGGGCATGAGAGAGACAACCACACTCTGATGTTTCTCTCCCTCTCTTTCTCCTTCCCTTCCTCTCTCTCTACAAATAAATAAAATATATTTTTAAAATTTGATTTCCATATTATACTCCCAAAATGTTATACAACTCTATATTAATATAGATTATCATCTCATCTGGTTTTCTAACATTGCTCTCCTAAGGCATTTTAGAGGGTCAGTAGCTTTTCAATTCCTTAAATCATTTCTGCCAAAACAATAAATTGCTAGAAACCTACACCTGCCATGTTTCATTCCTTGGTGAAAATATAAATCTTTCCAAACATATTGATTTTATTATTGTAAAAGCAGAGCATACTGTCCAGCATTTTGTGAGGCTCTAAGTCACATGGTGTGGAGGGGATTTTAAAGAGAGATGCCACCACTTGCCCATAATTATCATTTTTTCCCTTCTGGAGAGACAAAATGGTCCTGGACAGTGTACCAGATCACACCTGGGATACACCAAAGGCACTGGCCATTCTTTTAGGAAGACTTCATTATTAGGAGCCCATGTGACACACAGTACTGTGACACTGTAGACAATTGAACTGCTGAATTTGGGGGCAGAAGTGAATGTTGATTAATGTCTGTTTCCTCTTTGGATAAAGAAAGATAATGCTAAGGTGTTCTTTTTCCTACCTCTCCCAGAAAGATGAGAGAAAAGGCAGCATGTCATAGTTAACAATACTCTCAGCTCCATTACTCCTGACCTTGCATCTGAGAGAGGTAAATTATTTCACTGATTAGAAAATGGAGCTTGAAAATGCAAGAGCTGCACAAAAATAGTGGCCTGGAATTGCACAGGTATTCTGAATGAATGCTGGAGAACAAATTCATTTAAAGTCACCACCCATGAAAATGTACTATTAAAGATGTATATTTTGGTCCAATGATCATCATTGATATTATCATTAAATACACTTTCATGGTACTAAACACAAGAATAGTTTGGATATTTAAATACATACATTTTTAAAAATTAGAAATCTAGTTCAATTCATACCAATTCTAAGGGATGGCTATGCCTTATTTCTATAAATGAGCCCCATTTATGGTTCAGGAAGTCATACTTTAACAGTGTAACAAAGTCGAAGAGATGTTGTAAGAGCGAAATGCTGAGAGTGATGGCCACACTGACATTTCTATAACATATTGGATGTGATAATAGGGGGAATTAGTTCCTCCCTGGGCATAAGGTAGACACTTTGAGAGCTGCATTAACCTGTTCAGTCTACTAGTGTATCGTTTAGTAAATTGTATCTCTAGGGCATTAAATAGCATCATAATGGTCAGTAACAAAGTTAAGAAAATGGGAAATGCATTATCTGCTGTGCCAAGAGTACTACATTCACCCAATGGAATCTGGCCCAATGATTATTTACTCCAGTGTGTTGAGAATTACTAATATGGTACGCAAAATGTGTGCGATGTATACCTTTGGTGCACTGAAACAAATATTCCCTTCATAGACATTTCCACACTTAACACCTAAGAAAAACATCAGACCGCAAAAGCTAAACAAGAGATGGTTAGAACTAATGGATATTGTTTCTGTCCTATCTCTATCAGTCATCCCTTTTGTGTTCCCTCTTTTGTGGAGGAAGCTATAAGATTATTTCCTCAGGATTCTTTCCTCATTCAGTGAGGAGTTAACCACCCCCCCCCCACAGTGAACCAGTTTACAAACATCACCCAACAAATGTGGCCACAAAGAAAATTCAGAGGGATACTAGTAGCAGTTATGCTGCTTGCCTTAATTAAAAAGTTAGTACATATACATTGAGACAGATGCCAAATCACAGCTATTTCATGGTTTACTGATGGATATCAAATAAATAGAAAACAAAGATAAAATATAGCTCAGGTGAATTAAAAAGAAAATAAGAGTAAGACTGCAAATAAGCAATACATTTTTGGCAGTCTGGATGCTGAAGTTATATGGGTGGCTGAGGATAGGGACTTAGATAAGAAAACCAAGGCTATCAGTGGAGTTGTTGAGACAGAATTCTTACACAAAATGGGGCCTCAGAGAACCCTATTTTCAATATGAGCATGTATCAAATGAGGTATTGAAATGGATTATTGGTTATGGTGACACAGTGATAGGACTAGAAGTCAATATTAGTTCTATCTTTTTCTCTTTACCATTAAACAATGGCAATGAAAGGCATAAATTGAGGAAACTGGTCCCTGGTCCTAGAGACAGAATTTGAAGACTTCCTCTCCTTCAAGGGCACTATCCCATGCCAGAAAAGGCAAAAAAAAAAAAAAATGTGTATGACACATCTCTATTTATACATATCTTTAAAACACAATTCCAACATATTCAAGGAATTTCAACATAAATTCCTTGAAATGAACTCAACTCCTGTACGAGACAATGCAGTTCTATGGCTTTTTTGCTTAGCCCAGGAAAAGAAACAAAACAATACTGTTCTGTGAACAGAGCTACCAGATTGGATTATTTAATACTCCTGATAGATGACAGTCATTTTTGCAAGTGGCATTTGGCCAAGATTGTGGGCCTCAAAGAGTGTCTCAATTGCGCTCAATCACTGTGTCTTCCTCTATTAAAAAACCATATTGAGATTTCTAGAACCCACAGCAATTAATCTGCTTGATTAATGAAAAATTTTTAAAGCTTTTGTTTTCCTGGCACCACCTCTCAAAAAAATTAGATACTCATTTCCTCCTCCATTTGTGGTTGATAGGAAAGAGAGAGATTTTGGTGATAAATATTTATTATCTTCCAATCGCTGTCTCCCTTCTGGTGGGGTTATTGCTTTATTCAGCTCCAGAGCTGAGAAAAATATCTGCCATGTCATTAATAATAAACAAAGCCAGGGGGTGTGCAATAATGAATTAAGCCCATCCCAGTCCATCTGTGTATCAGTGTTCACAGGAACCTTGTCAAACGAAAGTCCTGCAGAATCCATAGGTCCTTAGTCCTTTCACTGTAGAAGTAATCCATGGGATGAGGCGAATTAAGCTATAAAATATTATTATACGAAGTCAGCAACCTCTCTTCTCAAAGAAGTATCTGGCAACAAGCAAAATTCTAGCTATTGTTGCCCCAGGGTTGAGGGGGGAAATGGAAAAGTCACCAAAGCTCATTTGATCTTGGAGAATCAATGGAGAAGCTTCACGATGGAAATTGCCCCAGCTGGCTAGGGGCAAGGGTCAATTTTGACTTGTTAGCTTTTTCCATCTCTTAGCCAATTTAGAATGGTTCCCTCAATGTGCTGATAAACCTTTTCTAAACTGCTTTGTAAAAAAAAATTCACTAATAATAAATGTATTTATTATACATTATTTATTATTCTGTATTTATTATTCTGACAATAAACTGTTCTCTTCTAGAAAAAGGCTTCCACATTGCTTTGCTCTTATTGATAACATAACAGATTACCTAAGTCTATGCTTCTCAAACTTTCATGACCATACATACAAACTGCCTAAGAATCTTGTGAAAATGCAGATTCTCATTCAGTGGGTCTGAGATGGCACCCAACCTTCTGCATTTCTGCCACGCCCTCAAGTGATGCCTTTGATGCTATCTGCAGACCTCCCTTTGGGTAGCAAGACCCTAAATGGTTCATCTCTCCCCTTGGAGCCTCAAAGAATCAATCAAAGACAATAAACTAAGAAGCTCACAAAAACAAAGACAACATGATGAATTTGACGTTTTCATCCAGGGTTGCCTTTCAACATGTACTTCCTCTTTAAATGATAACACCCTGTGACTGGACACACAGATAAGCCCATAAGCTAATGCAGTGAAATATCAAAGGGCTCCTATGAAGGGAACTGCTATGAAAAGGTTCTGTTTGTTATCATATGCCTTCTCCTCATCTAGATTGGAAGTTCCCTAAAGCTACAAGAGGTATCTACTATTCTGTCTTAATAGACCCTCATTTAGCATGTTGTCAAATCCAATCTAATCAACATTGCCGAATAGTTACTGTATGATCAGTACCACACTGAGCCCTGAAGATGCTAAAAGGAATAAGAAAACATCAACATGCTCTCAGAGAGTTTAGCAGTAAGTATACAGTTCTCCTTGAATCACTTAAATAGCATTGTTAGAAAACTAAATAAATAAATAAAGTCAACACTAGGCAGGCAAGATCATCTTATGATATAAAGGTAAATATATTTCTTTCCAATTCTGATACTTTAAATCCAAATCTTCTCCTATGTAAACTCCATACAACTTTTTTAATTCTTTGGAATAAGCTTCAAGAACCCTAACTTTTTTGTGAATCCAATGCTTTCTCATCCCTTTTATACACCAATAAGTGACAGCATTTCAACTGACCAGATGTAAACAAATAAGAAACATGAAAACAACAAAAAGTGTGTTCTTAATTCTTGAGAAGATTTGACAGGTCTAATAAAGATGAATCCTATACCACTGGAGTGGAAAGCTTTCACAAACAAACATTCAAAACAAAGATATTTTCTCCTACTTATTACTTAGCAGTCCAGTCACACCAAGGTTAAAAATATAATTTCCATATTCCTATCTGAGGGGACTCAATCAAGCAAGACTCCTTTCAACCCTCACTGGGACAGGAAGGAACAGATGTAAAAACATCTGCCCTGCTTCAAAATGATGAAAACACCACCGTGATATCAAAGACAGCTCTGGGTCACTCCACAGAAGTCTCTAGTCTCAACATGAAAGCGTGTTATCGGCTGTCATTGTGGAGAAAATCAAGAATGATACAGAGTAACATCTTAATTATCAACCTGAAAACCTAGCTATTGGTCCTCTGTTCCATCTCACAGCATTAGAACTGCTATCCCTAACTGACGCTTCCTTATGTGCCTTTTGGGGGACTGAAAAAATGCATGAATACTTGGTATTTTTGGTGCAGCAACAGTGACATCCAGTGGGTAGCAAGATTAACCCCAAAATTCTGTATAAACTCAGTGAATGAGGGTTAGGATATTCCCCCAAAATGGTTTTGGTTATTCATGGTTACTTAATATGAGAACCATATACTTTTAATTCCCTGGGGATAACAATCTATTTAGTTGTTATAGTAGTCGATAGAGCAAGCAAAGTTGCATCTTGCTTGTCTAACTGACCATGATGCTGCTACAGCTTCTTCCCAAGTTAATGCCACTCCTTGTAACGAAAGAAACTATTAGGCAAAAAAAGTCTTATGAAATTAATTTTACAAATAACATTCTTTCCACATTTGTTTAGATTCTCAGTTATTTACTTGAACCTGGTTTACCACCCAAAATGTTTCCAGTTACCAAAAACTTCCTAAGATGCAAATGAAGAAATGTAATTTTTAGGTTTTCTTTACATATATTTCTCTACTGATAAAAATATTTTTATATTTAAATACATATGTTTAAATCTGCACCTCTTGTTGAGTTGACAGCTAACAGAATTATATTAACACAAATATCAATACAATGTTCATGGATTTTCAGACTTAATTTCAGTAATCTGTTTCTATCAGTACTACATGCCATTGCTCTCATTGTGGTTTTAAGTCACTGACTGTACTTCTAGCAACTTCTGGCAAATAGGCACCATAGAAGTATAACAGCTTTGGAAAACATAATGGCTCCACAGAAATTAATCCCTCCAGTTTAGTGGAAAGAAATTACCTAGAGCACAGGTGGCAAAAACAAGGTCCAAGGGCCAAATCCAGCCTTCCACCTTGTTTTATCTGGCCCAGCACCTTGTTTCTACCCAGCAGCAACACCAAGTTCCTTGCCCCTAGTTAAGAAGTAGTTACATTTATACAGTCCTAAAGTTACATTTGGTCCTTTGAAGGCGACCTCAAAGCTGATGTGGCCCCCAGTGAAAATGAGTTTGACACCCCTGATCTAGACCCTGAGAACTATCAGAAGAGACATCAATATTGTTGAAATTGCTGTAAAAGTAGAACTAGATTTGAAGCTGTTTTCTGAAGGGAAAAAAAGAGGCCAGTGAATCCAGTTCATTAGCCCAAATATGCTTCCTTAGACAGAAAAAAAAAAAGTTGGGACTGTGAAAGAAACTAAACAGAGTACTCACCAATTCATCTGTGTACACCCCCAAAAAAGTGATCCACTGAAAAACAAGATCAGTTCACCACATGGGAAAATAAAAATCTATACAGTTTCAAAAGCAGCAGGAAGCCCAGAATTCCTGTGTTCTGCTAGTAACACAATAGGTTTCATGAGACACTGGAATAGACACATCAAATCTTTTAGACAAACTAAATGACAGTGTATGATGTACATGCAAAAAAAGCAAAGAAACTCAGAATAATGCATGGAAACAAAAATTAAGGGTCATTCCTAAGACATTTAGTCTGCTAAGCCCACACTATCTGATATAACAGCCATCAGCTTATTTGTGGCTATTGAGCACGTGAAATGTGGCCAGTCCAAACTGAGTTATGCTGTAAGTGTAAGACACACACTGGATTTTGAAGACGTAATATGAAAAAAAATAACATAACTTTAATGATTTACATATTGACTACATGTTAAAATGATAACACATTGAATTATTTAATTAAGTAAAATATATTATCAAAATTATTTTACCTGTTGCTTTTTACTTTTTAAAGTTGGCTATTAAAATATTTAAATTACATATGTGGTTTATATTATATTTCCATTAGAGAGCGCTTCTCTGAAAAAACATTCAAGAATAAACATGTTACTTCACATAAATATCTCTATAATCATTTTATATGCCATCCCATCTTAATTTAGTAATCTACTCTTCAAATGTCCTGGCCTTCTCTCTTGCCTTTTAAAAATCATATACATAACTGTACTTGAACAACAATTAAAATTTTTAAAAAATAAAATAAATAAAACATAATTTAAATATATTCTGAATTAATGATTACAGTTTCTGCTACTATCCATTGGTCATAGAGGCACAATATAAACACAGAGGCATAATCCAGTGTTCAAACCTGCTGATCTGAAAACAAACTGGCCAAATTCAAATCCCAGGTCTACCCCTTACTAGCTGTGTAGCTGTGGTCAAGTTATTAAAATCTTTTTGTGTTTCAGTTTCCTCAAACATAAAATGAAAATAACAATAGGATTATTGAGGGGATAAAACAAGTTAATATATTAAATAATTCCCAAAAATTAAAAAAATTATTAATTATACAGTTGATTTACCCTTTAGGATTGACAGCTTAAAAGAGAACAATGAACATCTGGAACTTTAAAGAATATTAACTATATATGTATTTGAAATTTCATCACACTCTTCAAATAAATAATATGATTGATATAGTAATATTTCCTAAAGAAATTAGTCACTTACAATATTGAGTATTTTTTTCCTTTTTATAATACATTTTCCTTTCATAATATATTTGCTTCAGTCACTCTGGAATTTTTTCCTAAGTCCCCCTTTCTGTTTCCTTTGGTTAATCTCTTATAACTCTGTTTACCCAGAATTCAAAGCTCAGTGTTTGGACTCTTAATTCTTCCATCTGCTTCTAGAAAGTAGTTTGTTCCTCTTCTTTCCCCACTATTACTAAAAATCCCTCCTTCCTAATCACACCCACCATTTTTTTAGACCTGGTCCAAGTTCCATCTTTTATGCAAGGCCTTCTCCATCCATGTCAACCTGTATTATTCTCTTTAAACTCTCTTGTTGTTGCCCATTTGTTCATTCAACTGTTTGTCGCCTGCCTACATCACAGAATCAGGCTCTGGGGATACCAAGAAAAACAAAATAGACATGAATTCCCATCCTCATGGAAATTACAGTCTGAATGGTAAAACAGACATCAAATAAGTCCTCACAAGAGAGATGAACGTCATGAGACATAAGCCAGGGAGCTAAGGGACTAATTTGTTTACATACCTTGTTTGCTTCCCTAACCAGACTACAACCACTATACCTTTTATTTCCTTAATAACCCCTGCAGCATCCAGTATAGTACTAAGCACATAGTAGGAGTATAAATACTGGTTGAACAAACAAATATAAACAATATGTCTTAATATTTAGACCCTATTTTCTCCTTTTACACCACTTACCATTTGACTCCCTAAGTTTCAACTTTTACCCTTTAGTATTCCATGCAGGGATGTCCAAACTTTTGGCATCTCCATGCCATACTGGAAGAGGAAGAGTTACCTTAGACCACACATTCAATGCATTGAAACACATAATCACAAAAAAATCTCATAATTTTTTTTATTTTTTTATTTAAATGAATGTTCAAGTATAGTTTTCTCCCCCGTACTCCCAAAATCTCATAATGTTTTAAGTAAATTTATGATTTTGTGTTGGGCCACATTCACAGCCATCCTGGGCTGCATGCAGCCCACGAGCTGCAGGTTGGACACCCCTGCTAGAGGAGAGACCACTCAACTCAGATAACTGAAACTAGAACCTAGCACCCAAGCCCAATAACTGTATTTACATCTGTTAGCCGAAGTGTTGTGCAAATATACAAAAGATACTGGTATTTTGGTTGCATTCCTGAAACATCTTCACCTCTTTAGAATTTGGCAACTTTTCCCCAAGGTCCTTTTCTTACGTACTTTAAAAAAATTAACTGTACTTCAATAGCCTAAATATCATTACTGTTCACATTTTCATGTAGATCTTTCCAATCTTTTCATGTGATTTACTTTCTAAAATTGGGATCATATGAGGCATACATTCTTATAATCTAACTTTCATCTAACATAGAATGATTGTTCTCCCATATCATTGAATCTTCATCTACATGATGATTTTTAGTGACTGCATAATGTGGCTAGCGAGTGATTATTGAGTATTAGCATTCCTTTTACTCCTCAGTTTTTGATTTTTCCATTATGTTGGGTTCCCTGTCAGCTGATTCTCAAGCTTTGGGACAAAGGAAAAAGTAAGTAACAGTAAATAAAGGTTCAATTCTTCCTCCTGCTCTTCAGTTTAACCCAAAGGGAAAACCAATACGTTGCCCCTAAATTTGATCTCACAGCTCAAATCACTGTTTCTGTCTCACGTCAATGTTTCTCTCTCCCCTCACCTTCCTCTTTCTCTAAAAAAATCAGTAAAAACATATCCAGGTGAGCATTTTTTTTAAAAAAAGGTCATTCGTTTTTAACTCTAAACAATGATTGGATTAGTTTCCTAGAGCTGCCATAACAATTTACTGAAAACTGGGTAATTTTGAGCAACAGAAGTGTATAGCCTCACAGTTCTGGAGGCTACAAGTTAAAAATCAAGGTGTCTCCAGGACCATGGTCTCTGAAAGGCTATAGGGGAAAATCTGTTCCATGCCTTTCTCTATGCTTCTGGTGTCACCAGCAATCATTGTCACTCCTTGATTTGCAGCTTCATAACTCCAATCTCTGCCTCCATTATCACATTCTTTCTCTGCCTTGTCTTCTTTACACTGTCTTCTTTAAAGACACCTATCATATTAGATCATGGGCCTACCCTACTCCAGTATGATCTCACCTTAATTTGTTATATCTGCAACAAACTTATTTCCAAATAAAGTCGCATTCTGAGATACTAGGGATTAGGACTTCAACATACGCTCTTGAGAGACACAATTCAACCAATAATACTGATCAAGGCCTTTTGTTTTTAATTTTTATTTGGTTATTTTTTATTAAATTTATTGGGGTCACATTGGTTAATGAAATTATATAGGTTTCAGGTGTACAATTCTATGCTACATCATCTGTACACTGTATTGTGTGTTCATCACCCTAAGTCAGGTCTTCCATCACCATTTATCCCCCCTTTACTGTCTTCTACCTCCTCGAACCCCCTTTTCCCCTGGTAACCGACAACCATACCACTGTCTGTGTCTATGAGGGTTTTTAGTTTAGTTGGGTTTTTTTTTTTTTTGCTTAATCCTTTCATCTTTTTCACTCAGGCTGCCAACCCCCTCCCCTCTGACAACTGTCAGCCTGTTTTCTCTATCTTTGAGTCTGTCTCATCTTCTTGACCTTTTGACTAAGATGAAGTGTATGAGTCCATCTCTATTTTGTTTGTTAGCTTATTTTGTTCATTAGATTCCACATATAAGTCAAATCACATAGTAATTGCCTTTCTCTGACTATCTCACTTCATTTAGCATAATACTCTCCAGGTCCATCTATGCTGTTGCAAAAGGTAAGATTTCCTTCTTTTATGGCCAAGTAGTATTCCATTGTATAAATGTACAGCTTTTTAAACACCTACACATATTAAATTAATTATTCCCTTAGTTGTTTATATGTCTTGCTTTGCTACGATTACTATAGTAAATCACTTGAATAAGTCTAAACGTCTCAGAACATCATTCCAAAAGTGTTCCTACAATGATGTAATTCATGTCCTCTACATAATACATTGGAAAATCATCATCTCTACAGAATGAGTTTGAAAACTAAAAGCCCCATGTATCTGAACCATTTATCAATGCCCTGCCAGGACACACACAGCTCTGCTGTCACTTGGGAGATTGGATGTTTCATAATGTGATGCCTTGTGAATTTGAAATAGATTAACAAAGCATTTTTCTTCTTTTGCCAAGACTAGAATTTGTTGTTCAAACCCATACTAAAGTATCATGAGAAATAAAGCAGATTTTTTCTTTTATTTTATGCTGTAGTCAGAAACAGTTTCTTGCAAAGGAAAAGTGGAGAAGCACAACCCTTAAGTAATCAAGATGAGCTCTTGAAGAGCAAAAAGCTACTGTCTAAAAAGCAGTGGATCCACCACACCGTGAACAACTTCTAAGTATATTTGAGCAATCTTTTGAAAAAGTACCTTTTCATGTACAGCTGATGATGATCATTCTCTGAAAAAAAGGAAACCACTACTAAAGAGATACCACTTGAAAAAGTATAAAGAGCCAGAATAAAAATTGTCATTGCGTTGTTTCAAAAAGTAAGGTTACCATTCCCTTTTCCCAAAAAATAAAGTTTTCTCATGACAGCCTTGGTGATCTGCTAAGTGATCATGCCACATGGTAAAGAAATTCAATCCCAGGGATGATCTAACTGGTAAGATTTCAGATTGCTGGATTATTTCAGTGAGAAATATAAACACTAAGCCTTAAATATTCTGTAGTAATAATGTATCAGTTAGCCACTGCCATGACAATGCTTCATAACAAACATCTACACAAATCACAATGGTATTCAACAAGCATTTATTTTTCCCTCAGTATCTATGGAGTAGTTGAGGTTTACTGATATTGGGTGGGTTCAGCTGTGATTTGAGGCTAGGAGTTAGGTCCAGATCTACTCCACATATCTCTCTTCTTCCTTGGAATTTCCAAGCAAGAGTCTAAAACTCCTGTTAATCATGGTACAGCTACTTTTGTCATGTCTTCACTTTTTCCCCTGGACAACCAATGATATACATAGGCTTAATGTTTGTCCTTCTCAGAAGACAAACAGGGAAAACCTATAACAAGAACACGTGCTCATTTGCCAATTTTACCATCGTAAACTGCAGAAATCAGTCCACCATAAGGAAACCCCAAAGAGAGTTAATTGTTTCAATACTGTTCTCAGCTTTCAAAATTTCTGGGAGAAAAGTTCTTTCTGGTGGACAGCAAGAACTACAAGGTAGAGTTGGAAATACATAGACCTTGAAGTCATACTGAACTTGATTAGAAGCTCACTGCTACTACTTAAAAATCTCTCCAATTCACAGATTCTTCCCATGAAATAGAAAAAATAATGCTTCCTTCATAGGTTATTGTACTGCTAAATGGATATATCTAAAGTCTAGGATTATACTTGCTAAGGTGAAAGGTTGGGGCACAAATATAAGTGGTGATGGTATTATAGGAAGTTGAAGGGAGGCCGGTTCTGTCAAGACAAAAATATATGCTATCAATGAGTTCCTAAAAGTTTACCATATGATTTCTGACTTTACCCAAAACTGTTATAAGCAAAATCATTGTAGTCTTCACAGTAAGAGCTATTTTCCTGAAAGGTCAAAAGAGAGTTGTTGTGGGGTTTTTTTCCTCCAGTTTCTAGACACTGCCTAGAGATTGCTATATGTTGAATGGTAGCATTAGCTGAAGCAGCATTTAGCAGTTCAACACATGGTTGAGTAAAGCCTGGGGGAGAATTAGATGATAACATTTCAAGGGGAAATTGCCAATGGACAAAAATAGCAAGGAGGCAGGGCGGCCTAGGGTTTAGAAGCAGAATTTTTAAAGAGGCAAAGCTACACAGTGCTGTTCTTTTCAGCAAGTATTCTCCTGAGAGCCAGCTCTTTTACCTCCAATCAGTGCTGTAACAGCTGAAGGCTTTAGCCTTTGAAAACGAAAGCAATTGCTCAGAGACAAACTAAAATGACTAACATTTAATTCTGCATCTGCCATTTCTTCCACTCAGAATTATGGTACAAACCCAGTCTGATGCCAGCACCAAAGATTACACAAAGCTACTTTTGCAGATGTGGTGTTTACCACCATAAGGGGTTCCAGGAAGAAGAAGGTCTGTAAGTTACAGCTCCCACTTTTGCCACCATGAAAATAAATCCTATAAACTGATGACAGCTTGGAGGATCATTATCCAACCTGAGGGTGATCCAAGCCTTCCTACTGCTCACTTTTGGCACTTCAATAATTTTACAAGTCTTCACAGAGGTTATGCATTGGTCCAAAAAAATGAAATTCAAATAAATACATTCTGCTATTTATCAGCAGCTCCAGAGGGGTCTTTAATAGAGGTCATTTCATGAGATCTTCTTCACTCCATTTATGAATAGAGACATGACTGTTATCATCAAAAGTCAGAAGTAACAATTTTACATTTGACTTTCCCTTGACCCTTAGTTGTTAGAAATGGTTTTGGGATCAAGCATTAAAGCAGCTGAGCTATCACCAACAAGATATAATTATTAAGTAGTTTAAGATTGATGGCTTCAGTGTGTATGTGATTATATAGAGCGCAGCACCAATTTTGCTACTCTCTATCCCTCTGTCTGTTGTCTCTCTGTGTCTCCCATTCTTGCTCTTCTGAAAGCTTCCAAGAATCCTATGAAAGAAAGAAAGAAAGAAAGAAAGAAAGAAAGAAAGAAAGAAAGAAAGAAAGAAAGAAAGAAAGAAAGAAAGAAATGAATTCCACCAACAATCAGAGTGAATTTAGAAGTGGGTTCTTCCATGGTTGAGTCTCCAGATAAGAACACAGCCCAGTTGGCACACTGGTTGTGGCTTTGTGAGACCTTGAACAAAGGATCCCCCACTAAAAGCAGTGCACAGACTCTTGACCTATAGAAACTGTGAGAAAATAAATGTATGTGGTTTGGAGCACTAAAAAAAATAGACCGATGGTTTCAGTATCTTCTCCCTCTAACACCTCATTGAAAGAAATAGCCTATATAAAGTCTCTAGCACTGGCATGGCACCTAGCAGGTACTAAATGAACATCACTTCACATTTACAAGTATACTTGTATCTCTTCCCCTAAACCTAACATCTAATGTATTCTCCATATCTCCCTCTTCCAACAAATGTCCTTATTGCTGGAACATCTACAAGGGTGTACCACAAGGGCCACTATTTGCTCATCCCCAGTCCTTCAGAAACTCACTTGGCTTATATGCCATCTCTTGAGAAGGCATTCTTTGTTTTCTGAAGTGCCACCAAGT
Source organism: Tonatia bakeri (assembly GCA_004024845.1). Lineage (NCBI taxonomy): Eukaryota > Metazoa > Chordata > Mammalia > Chiroptera > Phyllostomidae > Tonatia > Tonatia bakeri. Next base: position 178,077 of record PVIA01000863.1, read on the forward strand.
AATATAATAAATTAATGTGCATTAATGTGAAGATGGTAAAATCCTAGAAGTTGACAGAAAAAGTGTTAGTACCTCTCAATGGCAGTTAACATGCCTAGTGGACAAGAGTGTCTTTGAATATGGGGAAAAGAGAACTGAAAAGAAACTGAATTAATTAAGACCACTAAGGTTTAAAGAATTATGTACAATAATCTCTTAGAAATTAAATAAATAATTTCTCTTAAATCTGCCAGTGCTCTACTGGTGGATTTATAAATATCAAATATAAATATCAAAGAAGGACTCCCTATTCTCAGTAATGATTACAAAAGTATTCAGACAAAGTTATCTTTTGAAAATAGAAAAAAATGGATAGAATTGTTTTAACGACCTTTAAAGCATCAAATTACTTGAAGACTAAATTTAAGATGAAAGAATATCCAGACATAAGGGTACTACTGGAGCACAAAAGCCATTTTTGCCCCAAGGGCATTTGCCTATACCACACTATACATTTGGTTGAGAGGGGGCACAAATCAAGGCCCAGGGTCAGTCAAGCATGGGAAGCCTTATAGGATCACATATTAAGCAGTGATCACAAATGTCTGTCTCAGCAGAGGAAAAAATGAATAGGCCACTAATCCACAAGACATTTTGCCACAGACAAGTCCTCAAGTGATTTACTGATGAATCAGCCAAGGAACCTGGTTTGAGATCATCTCTGATTGTTAATGTGTCTGAGAACCTGGTAAATTGAAGTGCAAGGCATCTCTGGAGGAGGGCACATTCATCCTAGACTTCAAAGAACCACACAAATAAGTTTTTGAAGTCAAGGAACAATAAGCAGTCAAAGATAACAAGGGACACAGGAAACAAAACAACATTAACTTTAAAAAGCATGAAAATAGCAGAAACATATTTGCACAGCTTCAAATACTGCAATTGTTACAAACAGATACTAAAATAACAATGTTTAAAGAAATAAATAACAAACTTGAAGTACCATGAGGACTAGGATGTTAAAAAGGGACAAAGTAAAAAAAAAAAAAAAAATTTTGAAAAATAAAAAATTAAATTCAGAAATTAAAAACTCAATGGATGTATTTAGTAGCAGACTGGACAGAGCAGATGAAAAAAATGTGAACTGATAAATATGTCAAAATAAAAAGACTGAAACAAGAAGAGAAAAGAATGGAAATTAAAAAGAATGAGATATGAAAAATACAGTGAGAAGGTCTAAAACATATTTTTCTTGTTTTAAGTATATTATTTATTTTATTTTTAGAGAGGGAAAGGGAGGAAGAAAGGGATAGAAACATCAATGTATGGGAGTAACATCAGTTGCCTCTCACATGGCCCCTACTGGGGACCGGCCTGCAACCCAGGCATGTGCTCTGACTGGGAATGGAACCAGTGATCCTTCACTCTGCAGGATGATATTCAACCAACTGAGCCATGCTGGTCAGGGCTAAAATATATTTGCTCTAAGAAAGAGAGGATGGAGAATGAAGCAGAGGCAATGTTTGAGGAAATATTGGCTAATTTTCCAAAACTGATGATAGATCAAGTGCCCAGGGAATCTCAAACTTGATAAACAAAAAGAAGTCCACACCTACACATACTAGACTGAAGTGGTAGAAAATCAAAGGCAAAAAGAAAAACATTTTTAAGCAACCAGAAGAAAGGATGGCAGTAAACCTTTAAAGGATGGCAGTTAGATCAAGAGTTATCTTCAACAATTGATGCCAGAGCATAATGGAATGATATTTTCAATGTGATGAAAGAAAATAACTGCCCTTCTACAATTGCATACACTGGGAAGATATCTTTCAAGAATGAGGGTGAAATAAATACATTTTTGGACAAACAAAAACTGATGAAGTGTATCACCACAGACTTTCTCTAAAGGAAGCCTAAAAGGAAATGGCAGTAAAAGTAAAAGGAAAATCATTCCAAATGGAAAGTATATAATAAAAGAATGAAGATCAACATTGAATGATAAATATAAGAACTAATATAATTGTACATTGACTATAAAACATTACCAACATGCTCAAGTGACACTTAGAAAAAAAGAAACAAAAACAAAATTTACAAGTTTTAAACACTTATATTAGAAAAGAAGCAGGACTGAAAATTAGCAAACTAAGCATCCATATCAAGAAGTTAGAAAAAAGCCCTAGCTGATGTGGCTCAGTGGTGTGGCTGGTGAGTGCCAGTCTGCAAACCAATGGATCGCTGGTTCGATTCCCAGTCAGGGAACATGCCTGGGTCATGGGCCAGATCCCCAGTAGGGGCATGTGCAAGAGGCAACCACACATTGATGTCTCTCTCTCTCTCTCTCTTTCTCCTTCCCTTCCCTCTCTAAAAATAAGTAAATAAATAAAATCTTTTAAAAAGGAAGTTAAGAAAAAAGAACAAAAGATAACCAAAAATAATAAACAGAAGAAATTAACGGAATAAAAAATTAGTATGTAATGAGCAAGAGGTTTTACAAAAAACTAATAAAATTATATGGTCCTTGACCTTTTCTGTTTGATTTATTTTGCTTAGTATGACATTCTGAAGATCCATCCATGTTATCACAAATTTCACTTATATGTAGAATATAAAACAACAAACAAGAAAAACAAAAACTCATGGACACAGACAGCAGTGTGGTGGTTACAAGAGGGAAGGGGGTTGAGGGTAGTAAAGGGGGCCAAATATATGGTAACAGAGGATGATTTGACTTTGGGTGGTAGACACACAATGCAATATATAGATGATGCATTATAGAATTGTATACTTGAAACCTATATAATTTTACTAACTAATGTCATCCCAATATATTTAATTTACAAAACACTAATAAAATTGATGAACCTTTGGGGATGCTGCTCAAGTAAAAAGAGAAAAGATATAAATATCTCAAATCATACGTGAAAACAAATTGATCATGACTACAGATTTTGCAGACATTAAAAAAAGTAAGAGGATATTAAGAACATTTGAAATTTAAATAAATAGGTAAATTCCTAGAAAAATGTAACTTGTTAAAACTGACTTAAGAAAGAGAAAATCTAAAAAGTCCTATAATTATTACAGGACCTGAATCCTTAGTCAAAATCTTCTTACAAAGAAAACTACAAAATAGTCAATGGGGAAATATTCTAATTGCATACAAATCTTCCAGAGAAAAGAGAATGAAGGAGCACTACCCCCACCTTATTTTATGAGACTAGGATAACCTAATAAAGAAAACATGAGAAGAAAACTCAGGTCAAATTCACTCAGGAACTCTTGCAAATCTCCCAAATAAAAGATAGCAAACTGAACCCACCAGAATATGAAAGGAATAATGCAATACAACCGAATTGAATTTGTTCACACCCCCCAACTCACATTCTAGCTACATTCAACAACTTGCAATTCTCTATCACAGATTTTGCCATGCCTCTGTAGCCTTTGGACGTGTTCCTTGTCTCTTCTTTCCAGCTGCTCACCTCATAGCATCTCCTTTATGATGCCTTTCATAGACCACTCAGGTAAAAGCAATCACTTCTTTTTTGGCTGCTACTCTACCTTGTGTACCCTTCTAACATAGTATCTATAACATTTTACTGCACATACTTATATACTTTCCTGTTTCCAACTTAATAAACTATAAGCTCCCTGAGGGTAGAGAATATGTGTTCATCTGTGTCATTAAATGTTTAAGTATGTACAACTGGGTCTCTCTTTCATAAAAGAAAATGTCATGATATATATATGCAATTAAAAATGACCAAAAGACAGGCTAACCTTATTTACAATAACCAAGATAGGGAAACAATTTATGGGTCCATTGACAGATGAATAAATAAAGAAAGTGTGAGATTACACACTCATACACACATATGTATACTCACAGTGGAATATTATTCACCCATAAAAAAGAAGGAAGAAAACCTTGCCATCTGAAACACCATGGATGAACCCAGAGGGCATTATGCTAAGTGAAAGAAGCTAGAAAGAGAAAGGCAAATCCAGTTTGGTATCACTTGCATGTTAAATCTAAAAACAAAAGTCAAACTCCTAGAACCAGAGTAGAATGGTGGCTTCCAGGAGCTAGCAATGGGGAAAATAGGGTACAAACTTTCAGTTATGAGATGAGCAAGTCCTGGGGATCTCATGCACAACATTGTATCTGTAGCTAACAATACTGTACTGTACACCTGAAATTTGCTAAGAGAGCAGATCGTAGTTATTCTCACACACAAAAAAAACTATGTGAGGTGATAGAGGTGTTAATTAACTTGATTGCAGTAATCATTTCACAATGGATACATATATGAAATCTTCTTTGTTGTACACTTTAAATACATACAGTCTTATCAACTAAACCACAATAAAGCGGGGGGCAGAGAAGACAGCTAACAATGGTTATCTTTGGGTGGCAGAACTATGGACTATTTCTTTATTTCTAAAGTTTCTGTGATTAACATGAATAGCTTTGGAAATAATAAAAAGAGACCAAAAAAAGAACTAACCATAAAGTCAAAGATTAATGAACTTTACATTAAAATTAAGAACTTCTATTCATCAAAGATATAATTAAAATGGTAAAAAGGCAAGCCACAAGATGGGAGACAATATTTTTGCAACACACATAAAAGGAACTCCCACAAATCAACGAGCAAAAGGAAAACAAACTTATACTAAAATGGGCTTAAACAGCTGACTTAAAAAAGAGAAATTGAAATGACCAAAGAATGTACATATATGCATATGTATATGTCTACATATTTTACATGCACATATACATGCATATTTTAATATGAATACATGAAAATATGATTAAAGTCATTAGCAATTCAAGAAAATGCAAATTTAGGCCACAATGAGACATCCCATAAGTTTGGCAAAAAACGTTAAACCCTACAATAACAAGGGGTTTCAAGGATGTAGAGAAACAAGAACTCTCACATACTGCTGCTGAAAATATAAAATGGTTCAACTGCTTGGGAAAATATCTAGTAACATGGAGAACTGTATACTTCTTCACATCAAGATATATATATATAAGAATGGTCATTATTTATGAGTCCCAAAATAGAAATAACTGTCCATCAACAATAAAATGGATAAATTAATTGTGGTAAGTCATACAATGGTATGTTACACAGCAGTGAAAATTCACAAATCAAAACTGCATGAGAACATGAATGAATCTTAGAAATACAATGTTAAATATTAAAAAGCAAGACACAGAACAATACATTCAGTGTGACTTCACTAAAATAAAGTTCAAAAACAGGCAAAACTGTATTGTTTAGGGATAGCACACATGGATGATAAAACTATAAAGAAAATCAAGAAAGTGATTCTTATTAAAAAGTTGTATGATGGTTACATCTGATGGTGGCGGGAAATGCATTATTGGTGGGAAGGGATATCTGGTGGAGGGGCTTCTGGGTTACTGACAATGTTTTATTTCTTTGTGTAGGTAGTGATTAACATGGCTGTTTGCTTTATAAAAATATAAATATAAAAAATACAACTAGAAAAGCATAAATTATATATAATTTCTCTAAAAGGCTGTTTTAAAACTACAAAAGGTGCTTTGTGCTGACAAAAATTAACCATTTAAAATTACAGACCTAATGCCCCAGAGGTGCAATACTAAATATAGGAAAGTGAACCCAAACAAAATTGATGTGAACCCAGGTGGACCAAAAACTTTGTAATCAGCATCTTTCCCCATTACTGCTTTCCATCTTGATATCCTCAAAGAAGCCTTTGCCATTGTTCTTGCAAATGCTAATTTATTGCTTTTGAACATTTCAGCTAAAGTCTGGATTCATCTTTGCTTGGTACTAGTTGCCCAGGTACAATAGATAAGCATACCCTGAAATATGAAATTTCCAATTTTAGAATCTTTTACCCATTGCCTGGAGTACTAGAAAATCTGGCCATATCCTATTTGGAATGTGGCCCACAGAATCTCCTAAAATGTTCAGGTCAAGCTGTCTCTGCTTCTTGGTATTATCTGTTAGCTCAGGGGAACCTATCTAATGGACTACCTGGGTTTTATTTACTTCAGCCCTAGTGATAAGCATCTCCAAGTCTTTTCCTCTTAGTCTCAAAGATATCAGAAATTAACCATGGAGCCTGCAGACCCATTTAGTTTGGTCCGCATAGAGTATTAATAGCAATTTGAACTTTATTACCTTAAATTGGAGTACACCCCTTAGAAAATCACACCCCCTATAAACGAGTCAATATTAAATACCTTCCTGGTCCATTTGGTATTTGTGTTTGAGAACCACTTTAGGGGCTGTTGACCCAACTTATTTTGTGCAATGAAAAAATGAGGAATTTATTAGTTTCCTATAGCTGCTGTAACAAACTATGACAAACTTACAGGCTTAAAACAACAGAAATCTGCCTACACATAGCTCTGGAGATCAGAAATATGAAATTAGTATCACCATGCTAAAATCAAGGTATAAGCAGGACCACGCTCCCTTCAGGGGCTCTAGGAAAGTCAGTTGCTTGCCTCTTTCAGGTTCTGGGGGCTGCCAGCATTCCTTGGCTTGTGGCTGTATAACTCCAGTCTCTGCCTCTGTCTTCACATCACCTTCTTCTCTTTTGTGTGTGTCAAATCTCCCTCTATGTCTCTCATACAAGGATACTTGTGGTGGCATGTAGGGACTACCTGGATAACCTCCTCATCTTAAAATCCTTACCATAACCATATCTTCTAAGACCCTTTTTTCTAAATAAGGTAATAGTTACAATTTCCCAGGATTAAGACCTGATATCTCTGGGGCTGCCATTCAGCACACTACAAAGTCCAAATATAAAATTCCAACTCACCCCTGGTGACCCTGTCTTGTTACTCACTCTGCCAAGAACAAGTCAGCCAGTTTTCTTACAATTTTGTCCACAAATCATCTATACTGTGCCCATGAACCATCTGTCCTGACTTCTCAATGGGCAGTCTCCAAATACTCTTGATAGTGTGTCTCTACTAGAAAATAAATTAAGCATGCTCCAAGATATGATGTTTATTTATAAATTATAGCTGCCAATTTACCAGTGTATTAGTATATGATCATATATATATATATATATATGATAGAATTTTTAAATGAAGGAAAAATAAATATAAATATAATTATTACCATTTTCTTCCAACACCCAAATGAAATCATCTGTCAACTCTCTGGAATATACATATCCCACTACCAAAAACATTCTCCTTTTTTAAGATTTTATTTGTTTATTTTTAGAGAGAGGGGAAGGGAAGGAGAAAGAGAGGGAGAGAAACATCAATGTGTGGTTGCCTCTTGCACCCCTTCCCAACCAGGGACCTGGCGTGCAACCCAGGCATGTGCTCTGACTGGGAATCGATCCTGTGACCCTTTGGTTTGCAGGCCAGTGCTGAATCCACTGAACCACACCAGCCAGGGCCAAAAATATTCTTGTACATCCTTGCTTCCCAAACTTCCAAAGAGGAACTTCAAGGTGGGAAAATCCCCATCTGTTACCTGAGATGGGAAAGCTGAATAACTCCTGGGCTTCCCACTCTAACTTCATCCACAGAAAGTCAGCTTGGATCTCTATGACACATTTTCAGATTTGGAAAATGATTTCAATGGGGAAAATTACCCTCTGCAAAAAAAGTACCCCCAAAAAATAATAAGAGGTCTGAATCCCACTTCTCTGGGGCACACTCTTTTGGTGTAAGCCTGAGTGGCCTTTCATGCAGGTGGCGCATGACATCACTCGACCCCAGCTGCTCCTTATTAACTCAGACTCTCAGTAAAAGATACAGCCTTGTAAACTTGACTTTTTAAAGGTGAGAGCCCATTTTGCAAATCAACCAAACACATTAACCACAGTTAGACTACTGCATTTCACAAATATGAATTTAGCAAAGAAATCCCACACCTTCACAGCCTCCACTAAAGACACGAATGGATTTGAAGTTATCAAGGACACCAGGTTTGGAGGAAAAGCATCCTTGGTGTGTTACCCTAAAGGAAACACCTGCAGAACCAACTGCAACCCCAGTGGGTCAAAGCTCAAGAACCACCCAGAAGCCTATAACCCTCACTGAGGCCTCAAAACCATCTCCAACATGAGCAGACTTTGTAAATATGTTTTTTGCCTGCTTGTAATGCCTAATTAGACCCTGTCCATGAGGCTAAGAGGTGGAGAAGAGAAGCCAGGACGCCTGCAGGCTGCCACTTGAGTTCACAGCAAAATGACAGGCAGCCTGTGTGATCCAAGGGAGAGACTCTGACAGTCACACTTCAGTCTTTCAGCCACATTTTTTTACATGAGGAGGTTGTAGCATCAATAGTGTCATCTTCTAATAGAAAGGACAACTACATATAATGTATAATTGCCAGTCTAAATGACTTGTTATTTTGACTGCCTGTTTTAAAATGTCTGTAATTGCTTCCAATGAGACTTGGAATAAATGATAAGTCAGCAGAGGCAATCACTGGTGGAGACAGAGCATGACTTTGGAAAACTTAGTACGAATTATTTTGTCATGTGTCAATTTCCACCAATTCCTGATTATGATCACAAGGCATCTTCACTGCTTTATTGGGTATTTCTTCCAACTTGTCCCACTTAAGCAACAGAAGGAGTATCACGCGTAGGTGTATAAAAGACAAGGTAGTCTATTTCCAAGGGCAATGAGCAGAAGCTGGCTAAGCCTGCTAAATTAGTTTTACAGAATTTTAGCTTGTGCCAAATACTGGTCCTTTCTGTAAAACAAAACCAAGTAAGGTATAATAGAAGCACACCTCACCGAGAGTTATTGCCATCTCTCCAAATGAACTTTTTTTCTCCCTCATGTGCTTGTTTGCCAAGTCTTAAAATAACAAATCACTTTTTTATAACAGAATTGTCTCCCTGGAATAATAGGCTTCAGCGTGAGTTCTGATAGAGCAATAGCTCCTCTAAATGACAGTGAAGGCTTGCAGCAGGGATGTGAGGCACATCTATTTCAAGGCTTCCCATTAGAGAGAAAAGCAGTTTGGTAAGAAATGAAGTCATTTCCTGACTCATTGGGATGCCATGTTTAAACCCAAGTTTTCTGCCTAAGGGTAGGGAGGATGGAAAAATGTGGCTGAGCTGAAAAGAGATGAATCATGCCTTACAGATCCAGGGACCAACTTTTTAAGGTCCTCCACATGCTACTAGAACATATTAGGTAGAGAGGCTAACGAGAGCCTTCACCTATTCCTTGCATAGTAAAGTGAAGGTTCTCCATCCTACATACTTTGTTAAAGCCAGTTCCATAAATGATCCCTTTAGGTATAATTACAATTTTTAAGTGTGGATGTAATAGGAACAGAACAAAGTTTAGGCATTATAAGCATCAGAGGAGATAAGGGAAAAGATGATTCAAAGTCTGCTGATTTTGTATGTTTCTAAAATAACAGTTGTTAAAGTACCAAAAAAATACTATTTTGGAAAGATGATATACAACAATTAAGTAAGGATTCCAAGAATTTATTTTACTAGAAAAATGTTTAATATTGAATTGTACAATGTTGGTAGGAATGCAGACTGGTAGCAACTACAATGGAAAACAGTATGGAGGGCTCTCAAAAAATTATAATGGAACTGCCTTATGATCCAATAATTCCACTTCTGGCAATATATGTGAAGAAACCCAAAACACTAATTTGAAAGAATTTATGCACCCCTATGTTCATTGCAGCATTATTTATAGTCACCAAGCTATGGAAGTAACCCAAGTGCCCATCAATAGACAAGTGAGTAAGAAAAGAGCTGTGCTACATTTCAACAATGGAATATTACCCAGCTATAAAAAAGAATGAAATCTTTTTGAGTCATTTGCAACAGCATGAATGGACCTAGAGGGTATTTTGCTAAGTGATATAAGTCAGAGGAAGACAAATACCATATGATTTCACTTATGCGCAGACTCTAAAGAACAATGAAAATAAACAAACTAAACAGAAACAGACAGATACAGAGAACAGACTGGTGGTTGCCAGAGGGGAGGGAGATTGGGGGACTGGGTGAGAATGGTGAAGGAATTGAGAAGTACTGATTGGCAGTCGCAAGAACAGTCACAGGTATGTAAAGTACAGCATAGGGAATATTATTGCAATAACTATGTATGGTGCCAGGTGGGTACTAGAAATATTGAGGCAGGGAGAACACTTTGTAAAGTACATGATTGTCTAATCATTATGCTGTACTCCTGAACTAATACAGAATGATATGGAATGTAAACTGTAATTTAAAAAATATTCAGTCTCACTAGTAATCAAAGATAAATTCTATAATTTAAAATAACAATGAGATACCCTTTTCACCTATCAAATCAGCAACAGTTGACAGAATAAAGTAGAGGTGGATATTCCTCAGAGCTGGTGAGGGACTTGGCTCACCTTTCTGGAAGATGATTGGGCAACACTTAGCAAAATTCTTTAAAATTTTCATACTCCTTAACCCAGTAATTCTACTTGTATATATTTATCTTTACCTTTTTCTTTTTCATTTTTTGAGATACAACATTGTTTAAGGTATACAATATGTTGATTTGATACACTTGTATATTGGGAAATGATTTTCACCTTTGTGTTAGCTAACACCTCCATCAGGTCACATAATTACTGTTTCTTTTTTGTGTTGAGAACATTTAAGAACTACTCCCTTAGGATTGAGAAGTACAGATTGGTAATTACAAAATAGGCACAGGGATGTAAAGTACAGCATAGGGAATATAGTCAGTGATATTGTAATAACTATGCATGGTGCCAGGTGGGTACTGGAAATATTGAAGGGAACAATTTGTAAAGGATATGATTGTCTAACCACTATGCTGTACACCTGGAATTAATACAAAATAATATGGAATGTAAACTGTAGCTGAAAAAAATCTACTCCCTTAGCAACTTTCAAGTATATAATACAGTATTGTTAACTGTAATCATCATGCTGCACATTAGATCCACAAAAGTCATTCAACTTATAACTGGAATTTTGTACTCATTGACCAACATCTCCCCATTTCTCCCACCACCCCCAGGCCCTGGTAAGTAGGGCATAATATTCTGTATAAGTTTGACTCTTTTAGATTCCACATATAAGTGATATCACACCGTATTTCTCTTCCTCTGAGTTATTTCACTTAGCATAATGCCCTCAAGGTCCATCCATGCTGTCGAAATGGCAGGATTTCCTTCTTTCTCAAAGCTGAATAATATTCTATTGTGTATGTCTGTGTGTGTGTATGTGTGTATCATATCTTTTTCAATTTATCTAGAAGACTTATCTTAAAGCAATAATCAGATATTTGGACAAAGATACATTAACAAAACTGTGGATGCAGTTTTAGTGGAAACTTGAAAAGCAACTTAAGTGACCAATAATAAAAAAATATCAATGCTGTTGTGGAACACTAACATGGAGGAGCATTATACAACCAACCAGAACTATATTCAGTGATTATCTTTAATAATAAGGAGCCATACCGATGAAAAAAGCAGTGTGGAAAACTAACATACAGAAAGAAAAAATATGCAAAAGAATTCCTAATTGGGCATCACACTGGAGGATGAGCTGGAAGAATCTTCCCCATTTTAAACGTATCAGGTCATTATTGATGTCATACTGGCGTATTCACACAGTGAACCTTTGAAATTCTGGTGGTATGTCTCGATAAACTTGAGTCGGTAAGTATAGGCTTAAACTTCTCAAAGAAAACTAGAGCCAAGCTTTCTGCTCATTGACTCTGCCTCCAGGCTCCAGAAAGCCCACAGCCAATGAGAAGAGGGCAGTGTTAGGGGCAGTCTGCAGACTGGTCAATGGATTATAGCCACCCTTTGAGGAAGACTTTTACCACACTCTGGTATTTCCATGGATGCCAAAAACCCACTGAATGGATGCTTACTGATTCTTGGCTGATTTCTTACAAAATATTAAATGTTTCATGGAAATGGGAGGAGGGGTATTAGAGAAAGCTGTATAGAAGCAGAGACCAAATCCAGAGAAAGAAGCAAATTGGGTGAAGAAGAAACATCTAAGAAATGTAGACAAAAAGAAAGAAGAGGAAAAGAAATAGAGAACAACAAAGTATGGTTTTCTCAAAACTATAACAAATTATTTTACTAATTAAAAAAAAATGAAGTTACCTCTTTCTTTCTCCAGCCACCACAGCGAGAGGAGCTGCCGCCATGACTGCTCATCTGTAATGGGTGGTAGTGCAGAACTGCTCCAGCTTCCTGACCCAGAGGAACAAGTAGACTTATAACACTGAACCCAATAATCAAAGGTGAACAACTCCTTCTACCTTGATGGGCTAACTTGCTGCAAGATGTGGAATGGGCAGATGACGGCAAAGATTTGGTGGGCCTCAAGAAACAGAGATCCTGGCAGTGAAAGCCCATCACCTCCTACTTGAAGACTACTATCAATAAGAATGCCTGCGGCACCCTGAGCAACATATGGCACATGATCTGCAAGAACAAGTACCTCCCAAATTTGTGCGTAGCTGCCATCTTCCCAACCAGCCACCATTTTCCCAGCCAGCACCATTCTACACAGCCTGAAGCCCATGATGGAGAAGAGGAAGTGCCCGCCCCACCAGGAGCTCCTTGAGCAACTCCCCCTTCCAAAGGCAAGAAAGGTATCAGCCAACATTCCTCAAAAAATTAAAATTAAAAATGAAGTTAATATTTCCAAACACAATTCTAGAAAACTGTTTATCCTGACAATTACTGAAGGAATAAGATTTATGGAATAAAGAGCAAGAGAGAGCTTTCCATGTATCAGGCACTGGAAAATGAATCAATACATGTAGTGAGATATTTACCTTAACTCATTTAATCCTTATTACTGGTTTATGGGATAGATCTTTATACTGTTCTCTTTTACAGAAGAGGAGACATGAAGCCCAGAGATGTTAAATAACTTGTGCAAGGGCTCGAATCTCTCAGGAGGAAGGGTGGGGGTTTGACCACAGGGCTTCTGGCTCCAGGTTGTCCTTACTATAGTACAGCCTCTACCCACTCAAGCCAGAATGCTTCCTCCTTTTGAAGTCCTACAGTTCTTACCATCAGTCACTCATATTTAATACTGAAAATGTATAGTTTTGCATGTTTGTTGCATTTCATCTTAGTACAACATGTCTTCCCAACTATACTCTGAAACACTGAGTGCAGAAATTGTAAATAATACTTCTCTGTAATCCTCACAGCACTTGGCACTATTCTCCACTCATTAAATAAGACTTAATTGGACTTTCCGCAAAAAGATAACTTTCAAAACAACTATTCCGATAATTTTGCAATCAAATAAACTCTACCAACATCCTTTGCTGAGAAGCAGGCATCTTTTGAGATTGCTGGAAATTTAAGTTTAGAAAAAAAAAGAAGTCAATGCTTTTTTATTTCATTCTATTCCCTTTGACGAATGAAACCAAAAATAATCACTTTGCATCCCAAAGTGCTCCACCCCCGTCAAAGCAGAGGAACAGTGAGCCAGCACCAGGACGCAAATGTGTTCTGCTCAAGGCAATCAAATAAATCAAGCAACTCCCAAAATATAGTTAAAGCAAAATGACTCAGACACAGTTCATGTTTTTCAGTCACTTAGAATCCAAAGTTACTCTGAAACACGAATAGTTTTTAAAGCATTAGTCATTTTGCTTTCTCTGATAAAACTAAAATAACCCAATACAATTATCTGAATGGTTATAATTTAAAGATTTAAAATACATGGTCAAAACCTAACATTTCAAATTAGTGCCACTCTTTAGGGAAAACACTAACTAATAATAATGATCTGGTATAAAAGTGTCCTGGAGAAACTAATTTCCCACCATTTTATTTTTATTAAGCTAATCTGAAGAAAAAAGGGCATTTTTGCATGGGGCTGTCCTAGAGAAAGCAAAGCACTGTAGAAACCATGCACCTAAAAAGTCATTACTCAAAACGGAAAGCTGTTTTACTATCTCACCTAAGAAAGCATTTATTCCCATGTTGAAAAATTAAATATGATTCAAGACCTTTATGTAAAAATAATTGAGTTTCACCAAATCAATAAACTAAAACAATTTCTAATTTCTAAGTGATCTACCTTATCAGTAGCTCAAGGATGACAAATAGATTTAACCATATATTCTGACTCATACTGGTTGGTAGTAGAGGCCTGGATACTGTGTTGAGAATGATTCTGAGGTCATATTCTAAGAGAAAACATGTTTGGATCAATTAGCAATCAGCAATGCATGCAGGTACCAAAAATTTGGACTAACTGCCATAATTTATGAAAAGTAAATTACAAACCCTTGGTCTGAAATGAGGGATGTGGACCAGGGATTTTACACATGCTATTACATTGTTTGGTTCATTTTAACAGACAGAATTAATTGCTAAGTAGTGTCTCAGATTTATGGTGCTCTAATCAAACAGCAGTAAAGGAATAAAAGAGGGACTGAACACTTAATGACAGTCTACTATATGTCAAGCACTGAGACTTACCTCAACCACCCACTCTCATGGCCATATCTAAGATTTTTGTCATTACCAATAATAGTACCCTTCCATTATCTAAATTTCAATCATTTATATCCCCCAAACATGGCTTCCTCTCCCCAGTACCCAGTCTCCCAATAATCCTTCTATCCCATGGATATGCCCAGTTCATTGGTTCTACCATCCTTTCACTGTCTCTCACCTTCCTACAGTGTCCTCACTTTCCTACTTACCCATCATAAACTCTATGGTCAATATCACTCCCTTGCATACATTGTCAACTCCGCTGTTCTTTTCTCTCTATCATAATCACCTGGAAAACACCCCACACTTTAACTCCACATCTCTGCTGACTCCAGACCTGCAACCATGCAACCTAAACATTGCCAGAGGAAAAAAATCACAACTTTAGTGGCTGGCCTCACTCTAAATTCATGATTACCTCAAGAAGGTCCTTAGTAAGACTGACCATCCAACTATATTTCCATTCACTCTCCCTGCAGACATCAACTTCATACCTTCTCTCTTCAAATCTCAATGTCTCTTCTTTCTTACTTACTCAGCTGATGGGAGTTTCCGGCTTCCTGGAAAACGTAGAAACAAACAAACAAACAAAAAAAATCCTACAGGCTCTCACTGTGCCTTCTACCCTACTACCTGCATCTAATTCTCCATGATCTACCCTCTCTTCTGATACAATGGATGAGCTGTTCTTGCTCTGATCAAAACCCAAGTCTTCCCCTTGGGGAAAGGAATGGGATGGTACACTCAATCCCATTCCTCTTGCTTAATCAAGAACATTTCTCTAGCAATTCTATCTCCTCTTGACATAATCAATTTTCCCTTTCTACTGAATCAGTCCCACCCACCAGTATTCAAACATTTGTAAATGCACCCATCTTTCAAATTTAAAAAAAATTAAAAACTCATCTTTACCCCGCATGCCACTCCAGGCACTGCCCCATTTTTCTGCTTCATTCTGTGGCTGAAATCTTTAGGGGGAGGAAACGTTTCTGCTTTCCTTTACCCCCATAGCCTCTCTTGAATCTACTCCAATCAGGCTTTGCTCCCCACCTCTGCCCTACCCCACGTATACCACTGAAAACATTCTTGTCAAAGTCATAAACAGCCCTTTCATTGCTAACTTCACTGATCAATTCTCAGAACTCATCTCTCTTGACCTATCAGTTGCATTTGATATAGTAGATCATTCCCACATTAAAAAACAATCTTTATTGGCTTACAGAACACTAGACACTCCTGGGGTTTTTTTCCTATCTCACTAATGACAATATCTCAATATTTTTTGCAGGCTCTTTCTCATCTCCCCAGCCTCTAAATATTGAAATGTTCTAGGACCTCATCTCTTCTCTATTTAAACCCACTCCTTTGATGATCTTATTTTGCTGTTTTTATGTTAATGATTTCCAAATATGATCTCCATCCCAGACTTCTCTCTCGAACTTCAGACTGGCATGTTCAAATGCCAAATCAGTAACTCCACTGAAATATCTAATATGTATCTCAAACCTTTCATTTACAAAATTAAACTCCTGATATTCTCACCAAAACCAACTCATCCCATAGTCTTATGCTGTAAATAACTGCTTCATCAAGCCAATCGCTCCTACCAAAAAAAACCTTGGAGTCATCCGTGAATCTTGTCATCTCTAGCCCCTTATACCCACCCATCAGCAAATCTTCTTGGCTCTACTTTCAAATGTGACCCCTCTGGATCTAACCACTTTTCACTACTTCATGGACTAAGCCACCATTATCTCTTGCCTAGTTTCCTTGATACTGCTCTTGCCCCACTACAGTCTATTCTCAAGCAGCTGGAATAATTATTTTTAAAGAGTAAGTCAAGTTGTGCCATTCTTCTGCTTAAGACCCTCCAATGACTTCCTATATCACTCAGAGTAAAAAGATGAAGTCCTTTCAGAAGCCAAGACTCTACAATACCCTCCCTATAGATACCTCTGTGACTTCAGCTCCCACTATATTCCCCCACTCACTCCACTTGAATTACATCAGCCTCTTTGTTGTTCTTTGAACACAGTATCCATCTTCCTACCTCAGGGCCTTTGCACTTGCAATTTTCTCTTCTTGGAATGCTCTTTGTCCAGATATCCATTGTTTGCTTCTTCACCCTCTTAAGGTCTTTGCTCAGATGTCATCTTCTCAAATGTAATCTTCCCTGACCACCCTATTTAAATTCTGAGAAAATTCCAGCATACCCTTTCACCCTGCACTGTTTTATTTTTCTCCATAGCAGTTATCACCATTAGATATACTATCTAATTTATGTATAGATGCAATTGTTTGTGTATGCTCGTGAGTAAAAATTTCATGAGAATAGAGCACTTTGTGTGTTCACTGATATTTACCAAGGATCCAGAACAGTACCTAGTACAGAATAGACATTAAATATTTGTTGAATTAATGAAAATAAATGTTATCTTATTTTATCTTTACTAAAACTGTATAAGGCAGATCTTATTATCCCTACTTAACTGATGTAGAAAGTGAGGCTCAAATGGATTAAATAATATATCCAATAGCACACATGTAACAAATACAGGAGTTAAGGTATGACCACTGAGCCTACTTCCAAAGCTTGTCCTTTTTTCATCACCCTGAATTGATTTCTTTTCAGAAGTAAATACTTGTCTGTGCAGCAAAGCCTTAAAATAAATTGAAAAGTCTCTAAATCCCAATCATGTGGTACCAGATAAATGTAAGGGATTCTGGAAATATAGTGGCAGTAATGGTATGTTTTTTAACTCTGCTCAAATCTCTTCCATAAAACCAGACAGACAAAGTCAGCAAAACCAAAAACCCATGGACAACCTCTATAACAAACTAGGTAACAAGTAGTCCCACAAAACAATAGAATAAGGAGAAGACAACTCATTGACACCCACAGGACCTACATGGGATCTGCACCTGCACAGGATGCACAGATAATAATTAATAATAATGCTTATTAATATTATTTTTATTATTATTGTGTTATCTTTGGAAAATAATAGGAAAGCAATTATCTTGAAATCTGTTAAATGAAGGGAAAAATCAAGTATTTATATTACCTTTCTTTAATGAACTATACTACTAGTTAACCAACTGATAGATGAATATTTCAAATAATAAATGAAAAGGAAATTAGAACATTATAGCATCACTATTTTGCAAATACTAATCTAGGCACTGAGCATCAAAAGTTGCTAACATCATAAAAATTGAGATATCCAATGTTCTGTGCCTTCTGATAAAATATTCAATATCACACTACCTATAGTCTTGTTAAAATTTTTTTTAATTGAAGCTGAAGCTGAAAAAATTCTAGATTGGGATTTTTCAATCTCAGCATTAATGACATTTGGAGCTGGATAATTTTGCACTGTGAGGATCTGTCCTGTGCATTGTAGGATATGCTAGTAGCACCACCCACTCCACTGTAAAAATTTAAAAAAACGTTTCTAAACACTCATTACCAAATGTCCTGGGGCAAGGGTGAAAAAGCACCCCCCAGTGAAAAACCACTTCTCCAGATGCAACTACCATTCCACAGGTTAAAGCAAGAAGACAGAGGAACATGTTAAACAAACCGTATGGATGCAATCAGCAAAATTAAGATTGTGGAAAACTTTGCATATCAAATGACCCAAATTCTTCAATGCATAAATTTCCAGAATAAAGGGTGAAGATGGAGGAGGGATCCTTTAGATCAAAATAGACTGATTAGACGTGTCTTTAAAAAAAAAAACAGACAAAACTAAACTATAGGGTTTAAGGATATACAGTTGAGTGATAAAATTATAAAGAAATAGAAGGAAGTGATTACCATAAAAGTCCAAATGGAAGAAAGGCAAGTGATTGAGGGTAGAATGAGTCTTTTGGTCAGCCTTGGGGCTTCTCAAGTAACTGGCAAGATTCTATTTCTTGACTTGGGTGTCATTTAAAAGGGTGTTGACCTTACAATAATTCATTAGGTTTTACAGTTATATGTACTTTTCTGTGTCTATGACCAATAAAAGTGCATAAGTGAGTAAAAACATAATAAATACACACAAGAATCTGCCTTCTTTTCTACTTCACTTGAGTTGGAGTTCCGAGGGAGCTGTCCTTGAGAGAACTTTGAATTTATTATGTCAGTGTTTATGTTCTCTTAGCCTAGAGGTGTAAATCCTAATCATGGCTTCAAAAATTACTTTGAAAATCATAGCAAGACTTATCACAACTCTACACAAACCATATGTGTAGTGTCCATATCTTGGCCTACTGTTCAAGGAATGTCTCACATCAAATCATCTAATACTTACAGGGCAGCCTGTTATGATCCAGGCGATCTGGCAGGTACTGGGAGGAAGAACAAAATGTAAGCAGTGAGACACTGTCGAATGTGAGCAGAGCTCATTAGAATTGCATGGGCTGAGTAAAGATTTGTGGGATGGTAACTTTGAGAAAGATTTGCAGGTCCAATAGAGATACTTCACAGGTGTGTACCTCCTTTCTTGCAAAAGATATGCTCCTGAAGAGTTCTGTGGTGATTAAATTTTTATGAATTTAATTATATTTTCTCATTGACTTACATTATAATCACAGAGTGGCTTTATCTACATTTTGGATTAATCTTCAACTGGAGGTGGCTCCCAACAGTTTAAGTTTCCCTGCTTCTCTGTCAAGTAGTTAATAGTTTATAAACAAACATTTAAAGGCACTATTTAAAGGAACCCTTGAGTGAATCCTTTTGAACAACAAAGGATTCTTTGGTAACATTAATAAATAATCATTAGATTGAATGTTCATCGAGCTTTTTTAAGTCAAACATATCTGTTCACAAGACTTTAATGTCCTTTGATAGGATTTCACTGAAATTATATCTGTTTACCTAAGAATCAGAATCAATCTATTTTATGTGTTTTAGGACATCTCACATTACTGATCTTCCCACTTAGCCCAATAGCATTTAGAAGAGCACTCTGTCCAGAGACTCATGGGAAACACTACTAAAAGTAGATCATGTTACTGAATTATATGATGCAGTAGGACTTTGTCTTTCGTGCCTCAGTAAAAAATTACAGAATTAAAACAAAATGCCACTAAATCAAGGAGAGAAGTAATTTGAAAAGACTAGCCCTCTGGTTTGATTCTTTGGGACAGAATATACTTAAGCTGCTCACTCTAGAGCTGTCTGGACTGTTCTCAAGTAGGTCATCGGAAAGCCTGAATTGAGGATGGAGTTCATTAGCCCCACCATGCCCAACCTCAGTACCACAACTCCTCCTCACCACTATTATTCCTGCCAACAGTCTTAGCCCTCCTAATAACTTCTCCTGGACAAGCCAAAGAAAGACATTATCCTCAGCACCAACAGTATAAAAGTACATCACACTTCACATTGATCAGGTTTCACTTGGGTCTAGAGCATGGTAAGAGATTCCCAGGCTGCTACAGAAAGGCAAAACTCTAGGGCTCCTAATGCTTCTCTAGCTGGTGTAGGTAAGGTTGCTCTTGTATGTCACCTTGACTGACTGGAATTTCTAGACCAGTCTTAATATAATAGCTCACACCGTTGGTTACACATACCCCAAGGGATGTGATTTATGATTAGTTTCAGTCTGACTAGCTTTGTTATTTTTGATTAAAGACCCCCATTTAGACATAACCAATGGTGTGGGAATTGCTTGACAGAGTGGAGGGTGCTGAGTGGAGGAGGACAAAGGGGGGAAAATTGGAACAACTATAATAGCATAAACAACAAAATATAATTTTAAAAATATAAATAAATAAATAAATAAAATTTTAAATAAATTAATAAAAAGCCCCATTTATTTTGGGGTAAATGAGTAAGGATTGATTTACATTTTTTTATCTTTGGTGACAAGAATATAACTTATAATTCATTTATTTTGAAAATATACTAGAAATAAGAAATGAAATGCAGCACAGAAGAATAAATCAAGAGTCAGTTTTATTGTAAAAGAGATAAATGATGCTCTTGCCAAATCAATTACTTTCTGTGGCTTATAGAACTGCCTCCCAAGGACTAGACATTACCTTTCACACTATGCTCAGGAAGCTCCATCCATTTATCTGAATGCACTGATAGGCCTCAGATAGGTATAGTTCTGGAGTACCTATGGAATTCTGTAGCTTTTGACGAGCATTTCTCTGTAGTTATTGTGGCAGGCAAAATTCTAAGGTGAACTCCAATGACCCACACCCTTTTAAAATCCCCTCCCCTTGCATGTAGGCAGGACCTATGACTTCCGTATAACACAGAATATGGCAGAAGTGGAGGATTTTACATGTGCAATCAAAGTCCCTAATCGGTTGTCTTCATAAAAGAGATTAACCTGGTTGGCCCTAACCTAATCACGCAATCTGTTTAAAAAAGAGTCTAGCCCCAGCTGGTGTGGCTCAGTGGACTGAGTATCAGCCTGCGAGCCAAAGGGTGGCTGGTTCAATTCCCAGTCAGGGCACACGCCTGGGTTGTGGGCCAGTAGGGGCCATACATTGATGTTTCTCTCCCTCTCTTTCGCCCTCCCTTCCCCTGTCTCTAAATATAAATAAATAAAATCTTTTAAAGGAAGAGAGAGTCTAGAGGTCAAAGACATGAAGCAGCAAAGGCTCTCTCTCTCTCTCTTTCTGGGTGTGTGTGTGTTGCTGACTTTGAAGAAGCAAGCTGCCAGGAATTCTATAGCCTCCAGGAAATGAATTCTGCCAACAGCCATGCTTGGAGGTGGGTCCTTCCCTAGTGGCATCTATAAATGAGAACTCAACCAGGATGACACCTTGCTTTCAGGTTTGCAAGACCCAGGGCAGAAAACTCAGCTAATCTATGCCCAGACCTCTGATATACAGAAACTTTACTGTTAAAAATTGCTTTCGTATTAAGCTTGTAAGCTTGTGATAATTTCTTATGCAGTAATAGATAACTAATACAGTCATGAATAATCAACAATGGAACAGTTGTCTTGTGCTAAGTGGATCCCTAACCCACAAGAGTCACTAAGCAGAAAAACAAATCAGAGCATCGAAGATTAGAACAAGTACTTCCACTCTTACTCACCCTCATCTACCCTTTCATGTCTAAAAGGAAAGGACCTAGAAGAAGAAAAATCTAATTTATGTTTCAGAAATGTTTTCCTGCCCCAGAAATGTTGGTTGACTATAGACCATCATCCTGTACTACCTTTTCCTTGCAAAGAGCCCATATGCACAGTCCTTGAGTGCAAACAGCTGAAGGAAACTAGCATGACTCAGAAGAAATAAGAAAATCCTGAACTCAGTACGGTTACTCTGAGTGCCAAACTGAAATGCATGCAAATATTAAAATCAACCTCCAAGGGCAAAGACTAAACCAGGAATAGCAATGGATAAAGCAAAGCAGCTGTTGCCAATGGTGTGCAGACTAAAAAAAAGAGAAGAGCCTCAATGGAAAGAAAGACACAGGAAGACAGCCCCTGGCTTGTATCAGGTACCTGGGGATTGTCTACAGGGTTTTGTTTGTTTGTTTGTTTGTTTGTTTGTTTATAAGTGCCTGGGTGCCTGGATAGATGGCTGGATGGATGGATGAGATTTTTTTTTAAAGAGGTTTAATACTGTAAAAGAGCAAGAAATGAGAGAAACATGTAGTCACAATGAAAAGCAAGGACAAGGACAGTGTCAGAAATATTGTCAATGCAGGGAGCCATCAGAGGTTAGGTAGCCATAGAGCAGTAGTTCTCAAAGTGTGTCCCAGGACTAGCACCCTCAGCATTACCTGGGAGTTTGTTAGACATGCAAATTCTCTGGACTCACCCCAGTACTGCTTAATTGGAAACTGCAGATGGAGCCCAGCAACCTGTTTTAAGAAGCACTCTGGGGGACTTTTATGCACACTCAAGTGTGAGAACGACTGACCTAGAGAAACAAAAAAATCTTGTGGGGATGGTTTTTAAAAAAAAAAGTTCTCCAACCATTAAGCGAAGTTGGTAACAAACCTCAGGATTTGAAATGACCACATACTGTGTTTTAAAGATGTTATTTATTTACTTTTAGAGAGAGGAAAAGGGAGGAATAAAGAGAGGGAGAGAAACATCAATGTGTGACAGATACATTGATTAGTTGCCTCTCACACGCCCCCTACTGGGGACCTGGTCTGCAACCCAGGCATGTTCCTGACTGGGAATCAAACTGGCAACCTTTTAGTCTGTAGGCTGTTGCTCAATCCACTAAGCCACATCAGCCAGGGCATTGTGGGGATGAGTTGTTTGTTTGTTTGTTTTTAATTAAAACAAAATGCATATGGTCTTAATCACAGCTGTACTTTAAAATCAGCTGAGAAACTTTGAAACTACATATTGACACCCAGGCTGGCCAATCACCAAAGACAGATTTAATTAGTAGAGACCAGGCATCCAAATGATCTACCAGCCCTGCCGGTGATTCACATGTGCAGCTAGCGCTGGGATCCTCTGATGTAAAAGGTGAAGCAAGTATTGGAGGACATGATTCAAGATTGCTATAGAAATGACCTCAAAAAAGAAGGTTGTACTCTTCCTGATAGTGTGTTTTGCTACCTTCGAAGTACTCATACATATCTTCTCAGCTGTCAACCTGCTATGCTTTTATACAAGATGGGGAGATTGCTTTTATTTCAACATCACAGAAAAAATAAGCATCATCCAGCCCTTTTTGCCCATCCCTTGCTCACCATCTGAGCTGGCTTTATTCAAGCAATGCTTCCCTTTCCTGCCTTCAGTATATGTGCTGCCCCTAGGAAACAGTGAGAAAGAGACCCTGCACTTTCTTCTAACACAGTGGCAGCAGCCATCACAGGATTGTTGGTGTATTTGTCCCCAGACTTCCCTAGAGCCTCAACATACACAGGAAGATGCTCCAAGAGGTCTAGATACCCCAACAGAAATTTCAAACCATACAGCTTCTCTCTGGAGACCTTCTTCTTCTGAGCCTGCCAGTCACATAAGATCCTCCAGTGGAGAAGAAAGGAAGCACTGAGTCAACTCCAACTGGTAAGGACCACAAAAGAGGCTTTCAACCTCTTTGGGACCACACACTCCTCTCCTCCTCGGGACTTAGCAACAGAGCCAACTGTCTACATGACCTAAGTCCACTTGGGTCAGTGGGTGCGAGGGAATGCTCAGGACAGGAAAAGCCTCTGGATAGAAACCATAAAGGTTGAAATTGAGAACCTGAAAGAATCTGGGTACCTTTATGCAACTTAGAGCTGGATTGTCTCCCAGTTCTATGCCCGTGCACGGAACCGTTGGGCATGTACCATTTGGGGACCGCTGCACCTTAGTGGTACAGTGGTAAGTGGACTGGGCAAGGAATGTGAATCACACAGATGGCAAGTAAGGACAAATAATAATACCTTGTCACAGAGCCTCAGAATGTAACATATAATTGATGACAGTGATGACAATGATGACAACCGAATTGCCCACTGGAAATTTAAGTTTTCCATAGAGCTCAATCAAGCGTTCCTAAAAAAGGCTGAAGAACCTCTAAGCATTTCAGAATCTGTGTGTTGCCTCAATGAAAACATCCAAGAGCAACCAAAGGGTGGATGCCAGGGCAAGCAAAGCAGGTGGGGCAGGTGGAATGTCAGGCCTTACATTTTCCAGAGTCTGAGTAGGCACATTCTCAGGTTGAGGACTGCTATCTAGAGCAATGGTTCTCTAGTAGGGGTGATTTTTGCCTCTGAGAGGACATCGGGCAATGTTTAGAGAAGTTTTTGGTGTTTACAACAGAGGGGAGCACTATTGGCATCTAGTGGGTCATTACCAGGGTTGCTGGTAAACATCCTACAATGCACAGACATTCCCCACAAGAAAAAAGTACTCCACCCCAAATGTCATAAGTGCCAAGGTTGAGAAACCCTGACCTGGAGAAATGTCCCCATAGTAAACAGTAGGGAAGAAAACATTGATGGATTTTTCCCCAAAAAGGCCAAGATTCTACCCACAGTTTCCATTAGCATCCCAGGAGAACAGAGTTTTTCTCCTCAAAGAGACAGACACAAAATGAATCCTGACAGATTATCCTGTCCACCCCCTGCTTTCAGGAAACTCAATGTCTAAATCACCCAGGACAAATAATTGTCTAGTCTCTTCTCAAATATTTTCAAAAGTAAAACCTTACAGTCTCCCTGTAGCAATTCCTTCCAGTGCTTGTCTTCCTCATGGACAAAATACTAAGTCAAATCACTTGAAATTGCCAATATCTGACTAATATTCAGCCTTCAAAAATGTCAATTTCATGTGGTTTGACCTAATATTGTTCCCTTCAACAAAAACACGTCTTACTTTTCAAAGCCATTTTCTTATGTTGACCCTTCAGACAGCACCCAAACAAAATGATACTTGCCCATCTGCTGTCTCAGACCCCTCCCCTCCTCACTCCCACTCCTAACCCAAATCCCTCACACCCAGTCTTTGTTGGCTCTTTCTCTAGAAAAATTATTCACTTTTTGTCCAGGTCAACTATTACTTCTTTTCTGTTTTTTTGAATTTTCAGTTCTAATTCATTGTATCTTATGGGAAAGGGCTAAAATAGCTATTATACACACAGGGTCTTAATACTTCAGCTGACATGAAAGAAAAAAACAGAAAATTTAGTTCTGTTGGGTCTTACTTTCATACACAGTGTGGCTTATTTAATATGGGCCTTATATTATATGCCATACCTCTATTTAAATAAGCTGACCTTAAACTGCTCCGGTGTACTCAAAAGAAGGGGAACTCACAGTTACCAAATGGCCACACTGTGCCAAGCAGTGTGCTGCAAGGTTTTGCATGTTATTGACTCACTATGTAAAACAGGGCTGTGCAGAAGGTATTCCTATTGCATTTAACAGACGATAAAACTGAGACAGCTTGATAGGATTAAATAACCTTTGGTGCCAGCCTTTATGAGCCATGATTTGCACCTATAACTGTCAGACACCAATGTCTACCCTGTTACTATTACCCTAAGAAGACTGAAATAAAGCTCTATAGAGATTTAGAATTCCAAAGTGACCACTTCAGAAGTGTACTACACAGTTACAGGTGAATTTACCTATCCTGTTATCTCCACCCTTTATCACAGAGGTGTGCCCACTTACCAACACACACACACACACACACACACACACACACACACACATATTTCATGGTAGATACGATCTCTTTTAAGACATCAGCATCATCTCCTTTCCTCATTTAAGGATAAAAAAAAACAAAACAGCCAATAAAACTGCCTGTGAGCTTTTTTAACAAGTCTTGCTACATCCGTTTTCAGCTGAAAAACATTACCATTGCTTTTCATTCAGCTTTTTCATAAAAAAGCATAAATTCACTGATTACAGATGAAATCATATTTATTCTGGTCTTCCAAAACCACTTCTTAATGTACTTAAAATTCCCTTCATGGTGGCCATTAAGAAAGCGGGGTGGGTGCTGGAAGGCGACGAGAACATTTCTAAGTAGGTGAAGGGCGAGCTGTGGCCACCTGGTGGCTAATTGCTGAAGGGAGCGCTGACCACCAAGGAACAACCCAAGCTTGACTACACAGGGGACAAAGGCTGCATGCCCCACCCTTTGGTCCCTGGCATCAGCAAACTTGCTTCTTATTTTTAATTTATTTCTGAATGCAGTAAATGGGCATCATTAAACAGAGGCAGGCCCTCCACAATGGGAAATAGAAAACCACCTTGGCCTCGTGACATTCTTCTACAGTTGTTACCTTTGGCAAGTTTCATAATTTAGGGTGTTAGAGGTCATCTCTAAGGGGCATTAAAAGGGACATTTCAAAGCAAATTCATTTTTTTTCTTATGCCTGCTAACAGTTTACATTCTGCTCATAATTGGGTGCAACTTTTCTCTAGAATAATGGTGTCATTTACCTGCAATCTGAAGTAAGGATACATTGTACACAAATGCAAACTAGGGCATCCCAAAATAAATTAATTTGCTTCTCAATGTCACTTACAGATAGAGAATCATTCTGCCTGCATGGAAAATTGGGGAGATAGAGAATCTGGCTTCCACCACACATTCTCCCACTGACTAGCTACGTGACTTTAATTTGTTCATCCTCAGTTTCCTTGTCTGTAAAACAAGGGATTACAAGATCAGTAAGTATTCACATATTTTTATCAATGAAACTCCCTTTTTTTTGAAAACAAAAGAGTGTTCGAACCCTAATATGCCAAGTGATAAAAAGGCAGCTGCTATGGCTATGTTGTGAACAGCTAGGCTGGACCAGTCCACTGCCATCATTCCCTCCTCTTCTCTCCCCAATTCTCCCCCTCTACCCCCAGTCCCTTACCTACCTTGGCACAACCCAGGGCAGCAAAACTTGAAGATCACTGGACCTGCCCTATTGGGCTAAATGGCCAAAGTTTTTAAAAGGCAAACATTTCATGAAGACATTTTATAGACATACTTCCAGCCTATAAGCCTGGCTGGGAAAATATTTTGATACTGAACAATTCCGGAACAATTCAATTCTCTACATTAAGCTACCATATGTTTTGGACTGTAAGACGCACTTTTTAACCACATTTTTTGCTTGAAAAAATTGTTTTCCTATTTTCCTCCTCTAAAACTTAGGTGTGTCTTATGGTCTGAAAAATAGATGCACCTAGGTTTTAGAGGAGGAAAATAGGGGAAAATGTTTTGAAGCAAAAAATGTGGTAAAAAGAAATGTGTCTTATAGTCAGAAAAATACGGTATGTGTCCCTGGCTAATAATACACAAGAAGGTCCATCAAAGAGCACTGGATGAATCTCTCTTAAAAGCACCAAGAGTACTTATTTATGGCCCACACAGACTCACTGTTTCCTCCAATGGCCACTCACATTGGCCTTGTAGTGGAACCCTGCAGGGTGTGGGAACTGGGCACAGGTAAGGCTTGATCCATCACTGTGTCCTCCTCTCCAAACCATGGGGGTACTGATGCCTCCTCGAAACCCAGTGTTCTCCCTGCTCAGCTGACAACTACTACCTTTATTAATGGCTGTTTTCCTGCTGGAGTGATAAAATGACAAAGGGGAAATGCACATCCCCTTCCCCTTTAGCCTTGAAACCTACTTACTAAGTGACCTAGGGTGGGGAGAATGATATTCTTTTGGTGGGCTATGAGACCGAGAGAGAAGAACAAAATCAACAGAAACTTAATGGAAATTAACCAAGTTCTTCATTTAGAAAGATACCTATCATTGAAGTAAATGAAAAATATTTTTCAAAATATCCCAAAGAATTCATTTAATAATGAATTCAAGCAACTTTTATCATTCACTGACTCTGGTCCAGGCACTGGGTTAGGTGCCAGGGATACCCTGAAGAGATGCAGAGTCCCCCACTACCACTCATGTAAAAGGACTAATGAAAACCAGCATGCTGCTTACCGCAACTGAGGTGAGTAGGGTACAGTGGGATTACAAAGGACAGAGCACTTAGCTTGGGCTGGAAAGGGTAACTCCTGAACTACTTCTCGCAGGGGTGTCCAACCTTTTGGCATCTCTGGGCCACACTGGAAGAAGAAGAGTTTTCTTGGACCACACATGAAATACATTACAACATGTGATCACACACAAAAAAATTCATAATGTTTAAAGTAAATTTATGACCGTGTTGGGCTGCATTCACAGCCATCCTGAGCCTCATGAGACCCGCAGGCTGCAGGTTGGACACCGCTATATTTCCCTTCTGTTCTCTGTGGCAGAAACCACTAGTGTTCTTCTTCTGGGGATCACCACCAGATTACATTTTTAAGCCTCCCTTGCAGCTTGCAGTCAGCTGTTGCCACACGACTGAGTTCTGAATGTAAGCAGAAGCAATGTGTACCACTTCCAAACTTGGCCCATAAAACCCTCTCACACTCAACCCCCATGGTCTTTCTCCATCCACCATCTGGCTGAATGGAAAGGACTCCAGGGGGTGCATTCCCACAGCTAGCCCTTGGATGTGGGCAGAGAGAGCCATCATGCCAACTTAAAAAAGGCTCTTCTGGCCTTCCCTCTGGGGTGAGAGGGTTCTCACCTCCTGCCTGGTCCCAGAGTCAGCCACATAGGCAAACAGTTGCAGACTAAAGCAGAGGGGAGCTGCAGTGTGAAATAAACTGCATACCTGTGATGACAGGAGGGAGACAAAGCGTATTTCATCATAACCTTGAACATGATGTTGATAACAGCCAGGCAGTGGAAACCACACCAGTCTGTCAGAGCTGCTAACATGTACAAAAGTTGCCCGCAGCAATAATGTTTTATTGTCCCAGGAACATGGATGTGCTCCCTAAAACGCCTTTCAGAACCATGAAGAACACAGAGGATATGATGCATTTACTACACAGATATCTAGATGGATAGTCATTAATTCCTTTATTCATTCAACAAATATTTATTAAGCAGATTGTGCTGGGTTTATAATAAGTACTGAAGATATAGGATTAAACAAAAGGGACCAAGTCTACCTTCATGATGCTTTTATTCCCACAGGTGGCATCTATGTTGAAATTAATGCCTGCCTGATTGAACCAGGACATATGAGGGCTGGTGATACTGGGATTTAGCTATTGAAGCATACCTGTTATTGGAATCCTCTCGTCTTCACATATAAGTCGTTCTAGTACTTTCTATTTCAAAATTTGATTTATTATTAATAATTAAACAATACCAAGATTTGGGTTTCCAAATAGTAGAATGGAGTAGATTTAAAAGCTGATTCCTCAGTTCCAGGCACTTTGCAACATTATTTAACTCACTCCTCACAACAGCACTAGAAGATGATATGGAATGCAACCCCTGCATTGCACAGAATAGGGAACTGACACTCAGAGAGGTGAGGTTGCTTTCCCTGAGTCATATGAAGCTAAAATTCAAATTCAAGTCCATCTGGTAGCAATATCATTGCTCGTCCACTACACCTTTTTAAAAGTGACTGAAACCATCCATTTTTTCCTTTTTATTGAATGTATTCAGGTGGCACCAGTTAACAAAATTATCTATCTTTCAGGTGCACAATTTCACAACACAACATCTGTATATTGTCTGGTGTGTTCACCACCCAAGTCAAGTCTCCATCCATCAACATTTACTCCCCCAGAGCCACTCCACCTGCCTCCACCCCTCTCCCTGTAGCAATCACCACATTGTTGTCCTTGTCCATGACTTTTATTCTCTTTTTTGCTCAATCCCTCCACCCCCTAGTCAGCCCCCCCAAACTGTAAGTCTGCTCTTTATCTGTGAGTCTGTCACTATGTTGCTTGTTACTTCATTTTGTTCCTTAGATTCCACATATGAGTGAAATCATATGGTATTTGTCTTTCTCTGACTGGCTTATTTCACTTAGCATAATACTCCCAGGTCCATCCATGCTGTCACAAAGGATAAGATTGCCTTCTTTTGATGGCCATGTACTATTCCATTGTATAAATGTACCACAGCTTTTTTTATCCACTCATCTACTGATGGACACTTGGGCTGCTTCCAAATCTGGCTATAGTAAATAGTGCTGCAATGAACATAAGGGTGCTTATATTCTTTCGAATTAGTGTTTCAGGTTTCTTTGGATGAATAAAGATTTTCCCAGGTAATAAACCGTCCATTTTAATGCTCCTTTTCATCAGGGAAACACCACTAAGTGCTTCTAATGTATACCTATTTGCTTTAATCCCCCATTTAGTTATACCAGTTTTCTGAACTACACCTGATAATATCCTCAAGCTCTACAATCAATGAGAGTATTAAATGGATTGAGCATTTGCCCTCAGCATTATTATTCTAGATAGAAAAATGATTACCAAATTCATGCCTATGAGTTCACCTTTCAACATTCATTTAATCAAGATGAGTAATTACCCTAGCGGGCAGTAATTAGGTAATTACTAAAACTAGTTAATACAAATAGCATATTAATATAACCAAATAAATGCTAGCATAATTTTTATAATTATTATGGCATATAGGTCTGCCTGATTATTTTTTAGTAAAAGACACATAATTTCTGGGCTATGTATTGCACAATTTTAACTTGCATGTGGGAATGCCTTTTGACATCTGTGACCCTACAGAGTAAAAAGGAGACTGAGACAATTATCTCGGGTACTGAAGCAAAAGCCTGCTTGCACGAAAATTATCTGCCTAGTCTTTGCCTAATTTTATTTAAATGGTTACTCCATTTCTCATAAAAAGGGTCACCTTATAGCACTATACCTAAATATCACTCTCTGCTTAGAAAATTAAAATATAGTATTCTAAGAATAATTTAATCAGGATAGACAAACAGCTTTGCACATATGCAGAGTATTCTCTGATTCTGAACTATAATCCTAGGTTTGATACTTACATCCTCCAAAAGAAAAGACTTATCATTGTCAATGCCACCCTGTGAATTCCCTAACCCTCTCCCCAACAGAGAGAGAGAGAGAGACCTAAAGCAAGTGTAATGAATAAAGACATTCATTAGAAAAAGTAATTACTTCTTGATATTGTGGTGTATACACATACACACAACCTACTAATCTATGTTTGTATTTTCAGTGGTACATATTAAGCATTATTAAGATATAATTAACCATATCCTGTGATGATTCCACTCAAAATGGTTACCAGTCTTAGGATAGTCTTGTGATAGATATTGATCCATACCCAGGATATATAATGATTTATGAACACTATGCAGGAAAAATTTTTATCTCCACTAATTATGAGCTGCCCACTGGTTTATTCACATTTATAAAGCCTATAAGTCAACTAGGAGCAGTTAATGCCCAAACTATTAGAATACCAGCAGCATAAAAAACTGGCAGACTCTCTAACTAGGGTCTAGTTTACAGTTCTCTTGAGCTAACCTCTTATGACTACATTAGCGTTCATTAGCATTAGTGAATATAAGAGAACATGCTGGATGTACACACAGGCCTTCCTGTAATGACAAAAGCCCAGGCTCAGTCAGTATTTTACATGCTGATCTAGGTAATGAAGGCATCCACGTGAAAACTGATTCATTAATGTCCTTGATAAGTGTTATTCTTTCCTATTAGCCAAGGTTTCATCTTTGGCCACAACTGTGCATATGACAAAATACCACAATTAAAAAACTCTTTTTCTTTCTTACAGACTCTAACACAATGATGTCTGATGGCTCACTTCCGACATTTCTAAAGGCATCTCATCATTAACTTGCATTCAAACCTCACTGACACACAAAGCAACCCAGAATTTTGCCTGGCTTCTCAGGCCCAGGAAGTTCCATTCTTATACAGTCTTTCTGTTTCCAAGAGGAGTGATCATTTCGGGAACCCACAAGCTATTCATTTGAATTTCCAGTCTGTAAATTTTGAAGAAGGCTCGTGGGTGTGAAACAAGAGAACATAAATTGCAAATTGGAGCTAAAGAGAAAAATAAATACAAGATTTTAGTGGAATCTAATTGTTTTCCACATATCACAGTAACAGCTATTATCCTTCCTTCTACATTTATGTCATCTGCACATTTCTCTATATTCTTATTTGTCTGTCATCTATCTTTCTTCCACCTGCCTGTTAGTGTCTATTTATTTGGCATGGCAAGTTGTGCTGTCTTTGTCTGCCGAGAAGAAAAGAAGGAGGAATATGATGAAAAATCTTGGTGTAGCACAAATAGCAACGAGGTAAGGCTGATGCCTGGTGTGCGGATGAATCCTGTAAATGAAGTGGCCCTTGAATTAAATTAATTTAAAATCTGGCAAATATTACCCGGCATGTTTGTCAATGTGCTGTATAATTATTAATTTGTTCATTGAAGCAACTGTATAAATAAATAGAAAGCAGAATGTCATGATTAAGCAAGCATTGAAAATCCAGGGTCAAGGAGCCCTGCAATACGGGGATCTCAATAGCTTTCCTGGGTCCTACTTTTACATCTCCTCGTAAACCCATACGTCGATAACAGCAAACTAATTGGCCCACATTTAGATGCCAACAGGGCTTTTGTATTCTCAGTGCACATTTTTCTCTTCTCAGAGTGAGATGTTAGTAATGGGGGGGGTTTAATATTACCCCTAGGGGAGCACCAGAAATCTTAACAATTTTCCTCAGTAGAGTATTTTCATTAGCGCTAAATGCTGTGCAATTTACATTTGAAATTAGGTGTAGGGGTGAGCACAACGTGACAGGACATGTTGTGGTGGGCTTTGCTGTTGTTGTTGTTCCAATGGGGTCTCTATTTACTGCCACGGGATCTCAGGAGAAAAGCACGCAAGTCAAAGGGGAACTATTTCTCTCCTTTAGATGAAAACTCCATCTTATATAGACACTCCAAGCACACATTTTAAACAGCCCTCTTTCGCACATTAAAAATAATGCACCTAGAGTAGGATGCAACCAAACCCTGACAGCTGTGAGCAGATATTCCAGGAAGGGGCAAAAATGCCACAGGGAAAAGGACTAGAAGTTGACAGAGACACTAGGCTGCTAACTTTATGTCTATGCAGCTCAATTGCCTGAAGAATTCAAACCTAAATTAATGAAAAATTTACCTAGTATTATTTTTATTGTAAATGCAAACAAAGGGGATTGATATTGAGGATGCAAAGGTAAGCTAATCTCTGGATGTCATTTTAATTGAATAAATATTCAAATACCTCTTCTGGAAAGAACACATAGTATATGTGTTAAATTCAGGCTCTGCTTATACCATTATTTTGCACACTAACCACTTGTTAGAGAAGATCTTATGACTTGATTGGACGTTTCAGTTCTTGAATGCCCACTTGAGCCTAAATCCTAAGGAGGAAAAGAAATCCAGGCGAGGAATTGCAATAGCTAGCACTTAGTCAAGAGTTACTTAGAGCCAGGGAGCATTCTTAGGCCTCTAGACAAACACATCCCACCTGCCTTGCCCACTGCTCTAAGAGATTGGTGGTGTTCTCCCCATTTTACAGGTGGGGAAAGTGAAGCACAAACACATTTGCAAGCATTCTGGAACAACTTCTTATTGTGTTCACTAGTGGCTCTCATCAGGACAAGGTCTCAACTGCCTGACATTCAAAAAGCAAACGGAACCCTCCCTGATGATGGTGGAAGTTAGCCAGCACTTGAACTTTAGTTATAACAGGCTCCAGAAGGCTTCTGGATGAATGAGTGATGAGGCTAGCCGCCACATTAGACTGAGCATCAGATTTATGTTTCTCATTTATAAATGTGAGTTAGCCAAGCTACTCCTGGCCTGTTATTATGCTAACTGATTAATGAGGGTGCATTATTTATAGCCTCGTGTTCCAAAACTGTTCCCTAAAGAGGGCAAGGGCAAGATAATAGAGCAAGAGAGGGAGAGTTTTCTAGCCCAGTGGTCCTCACTTTCATGCATGTGGCAATCACCTTCTGAAAATCTCAAATCCCAGGCCACACCTTAGACCAACTAAACCAGAATCACTGGGTTGGGCCTGGAGCATCAATAAAGTCTCATTTAACTCACTAAGCAGAAACATTATCCAGTACTAGCACCAGTTAATACAAAATAAACACACAATTTATAATAAGATTGAACTATTTACAAAGCCCCACATATATTTAGGTAATGTGGTATGGGAGAAAGAATCAGAAAATTCCAGTCAGCTCCACTAGTCTATCATCTCTATGACCTGGGGTAAATGCCAGAACCTTCTCAAGCCTCAGTTTCCCATCTGTAAAATGAAATCATACTTACCTTATCTCGCAGAGAAAGCAGTATATCAAATAAAACTTTTCACTTTAAGCCTTATTTTGTTAAGCTTCTTCATTTTTTTTCATACCTTTCAAGTGTGACCAGTCACTGCTTAATCTAAATGTAATTCTTTCCCCAGGCCTTTAGTTAATCTAACTTACTCTGAATCCCCCTTGGAATTTGCAACTCCCAGGACCAAGGTCCAGTTAGCATTAAAACTACATCCACAGTTATTTCCTCAGCTGCCAGCTCATCTGTTTCACAGCCACTGATGGTTTATCAACTTTGCTTAAACCACTCAAGAACAAAAGAACCTCACTTGGCTTTCTGATCAACTAGGTCATCTTTACTGTCTTCCTTGCGCCTTGGTTCCTTCATATAATGTGGTTTTGCCAACTTGCTACACTTCCAATGTTATTTTTTTCTGAATCACAAAATAGCACAGAGAGAAATCACGGGCCTAAAAGTTACTTTAAATAAACAAAAACCCCTACATTAAAATCCCAAGTCCAGCACTTAAAAATATAGGCAATTTTCCCTGGCCAGGTGGTTCAATTGTGTGGAGCATGGTCCTGTGAACCGAAAGGCTGCAGGTTCGATTCCCAGTTGAGGAGCGTATGGGAGGCAACCAATCAGAGAGCACACAACTTATTTTAAAAATTAGAGCTGTATTGTTACTAATTTTAAAACAATGATAAGATTTACCCAATACAACCTTCTCCAATGAGTCTGGAACTGGTTTTTAGCTACTTTCCAAAAGTAGCCAGAATGTAAACTCTAATGATATAGTTTATTAGCCCTATCACTAGTGAAATAAGAATGAAATTGCTGCTTTACATTTCTCTCCTCTCTTATCTTAACACAAGGTCAAATACACTTAAGAAAGATGAAACCAAAAGATTGCCTATTTCTATAGCTTTCTGTTTTTTCCAAACCCAGGAGCACATTGAATGTTTGTCTGCAATTGCTGGGTTCTCTGCTCTCCTCTCTGTAGTTTGTTAGAAACTACCAGCTTTTATTTTTGTCAGGGCTTTATGAGTGGTACACAGAATCAGGTCCAGACCAAAATGCCTCTCTTGGGTTTATTTACATTATAATTGTCAAGTCTCTCTTCTTCCCCAAATTACTGGTACCATATTTTGTCATGTATAATGTGCACCCATGTTTTTGTGTGCATTATACACAGGATCATTATACCCACGTATAATGTGCATCCTTATTTTTCCCTGAAAATTTTTGGCAAAAAAGTGTGCATTATACACAGCAAAATACATAATCGAGTGGTTGAAATGGTGCTTCTGGGAGTAGTGTGGAAGACTTGTTTTAAAAACATAGCTACCCAGACCAGGCTAGTGTGGCTGTAGCTGGTGTGATTCACTGGATTGAGCACCAGGCCAGGTCCCCAGTAAAGGGCACATAAAAGGCAACCACACACTGATGTTTCTCTCCCTCTCTTCCTTCCTCCCCCTCTGTCTAAAAGTAAATAAATAAAATCTTTAAAAAGGAATAAAATCTTTAAAAAGGTATCTGTCCAGAGCTACCCATCCCAGCCCCTAGAATCTGATTGAGAATGAGGTAGGGCCCAGAAGTGCATACTCATCAGGACCCCAGGTGCCTCTGACCTCAGGGTCACAGTGTGTGGAAACTACCAGGTGAAACACTTTCCAATGGCTCTCTTCTACTGGCAATCCCACAAGAGAGTTCCCACATGTTTGAATTCTAAGAGTCCAAATTGAAATTTGCTGACATTCACCACAAATGTGGATTTCAGACTATTTCATCTCAGCCTACCATCATTTGGCTTTGCCTCTCTACCCACTGGATCAATTGTCCGCAATCCCTATAAGCGAGGGCAGACACATAGAGCCCTTTGATAATGGTAACCTGCTGGTGTTCAACCTTGGTTGCACTTACGAATCACCAGGGAACTTTTTCTAAAGTCTAGACATCTACACTTTACCTCAGACCAGGGGTTATCAGACTTTAGCTCCATCAGAATCACCTGAGGGACTCAGAACAGATCACTGGGTCCCACCACCAGAGTTTCTGATGCAGCAGGTCTGGGGTGGGGCCCAAGAATTTGCATCTCTAACAAGTTCCCCAGTGATGCTGTCGGTGGTGATCTGGGGACCACACTTTGAGAATTCATCGCCCGAACAAATGAAATCAGAATTTCTGTGGTTGGAAG
This sequence comes from Tonatia bakeri, assembly GCA_004024845.1. Taxonomy (NCBI): domain Eukaryota; kingdom Metazoa; phylum Chordata; class Mammalia; order Chiroptera; family Phyllostomidae; genus Tonatia; species Tonatia bakeri. The sequence goes on from PVIA01000863.1 coordinate 214,420, forward strand.
CCCAGCATTGGTCATTTTTAAAGTTCTCTGGGTAATTTACTGTGCGATCAAAGGTAGGAAACACTGATCTGACCCAGGTTACCTGAAACTTTCCTCAGGCTGGTGATACGAAAAAAAGAAGGGGGTGGAGTAGTTAAATATCCCTCTTGACTCTGCTCCAGCAGTGACACCTAGTTTCCAGGGGAAGCTGTGGTACCAAGTAATGGACTCAGTGCAGTGGTAAACTGATACACCAGTTCTCAAAAAAAAAAAAAAAAGCTCTGATCTGTATTATAAAAACTCCCACCACAGCTGATATCAAGCTTCCAAATAGACTGGACACCACTGAGTGCAGAATTAGGAAGAGGAGCTGCCACCTGGTCCTCACAGACTGTTACACGCTGGCTCCAGCTCACCACTGCCTCATGGTACCCGCAGTGGCCTCAGTGAAGGTCACAGCAACGTCCTCATCAAACCGGTTCTACAGGGTAGCTCTGGCTGAGGGACTAATGTAGCGGCCCTTATTGCAGTTTCTCAATCTAGTTTCCCAATCTGATAGGGGAAACCAGAAGTCTCAGAAAGACATCCTTCGAAGTCTCGCTGAGAGCTGCAAGACCTAAATGATCACTTCAATGCACCCAGCAATGTTTCCCTTCTATAGCTAGGAACTCTGACCTGCTAAATGTCACATCTGGAGGTTAACAACCTAAGACATGGAGTCTAAACTCCTGCAGCCTTAGGAAGGATTTTGCTTTAAGGCATTTGCATCTTAAGAGGGATGAAACTCTTAAACCAGTGCTTCTCAAAATTTAATGAGAATCACCTGGGGATCTTGTTAAAATGCAGATTCTGATTCAGTAGCACTGAAGAGAGGCAGAAAATATACATTTCTCACAAGCTCCCTGGGGCAGAGGCTACTGCTACTGCTACTGCTGCTGCTGCTGCTCCGAGAACGCACCGTGGAGTGAGACCTTAAACCACAGAGCTGAAGTGCGAAGGGTGGGGCCTTTGGCCTGGGCTCCTCTGGCCACTGCTGATTTCACGACACTTAAAGGCCTGCCTACCCTCTTTATTCTGGTCAGTGCCCACGACCCTGAATAGTTGTGTCTGATGAAGACTAGTTAGTTCCCACTGCTATGAGGGTCTATCTCTGAATGCCTAAGATGCCACAGTCAGTGTCACCTGACTGTCCCTGAGCATTTGGATCTCTTGGTACAAGTCATAAATTTAAATTCACTTATTCACCCATTCAACAAATGTTTGCTGTTTACCTCTCATGTGTAATGCTCCTGGAGAAGCCGTCTGTGTGTTTTAAATAAGCTGAATTGGGAACACTCCTGGGGCCATTAAACAAGGACTGGATTTAGCATATGTAACAGGAAGTTAAAGGTCAGAGGGGATCTGTGTGGACAAGGAAGAGCTCCAAGCCTGTCAGGATTTTGGTTATGGGAAAATGCAACTTGACAATCTGTCAACTCACACTGTCAATCAAAGCCCATTATTACTTCTATACCACCCATCTGACACTACATCAATAGGATAAGTACTTTTTGATGTCAGATCAATGGTATGACTAAGTTTGGGGGTGACAGCTAAATAATTGCTTCCATCCTAGGTATGTGAATGTTATTACCAGGAACATCAACTCAAAGTAAAATGATAAACCTTTTCCTGCACGCTGTTGAGAAAGAAATGTTCAAACCCCCAGATATTCTTGGTGCTCCCACCTACTAAGATAGAAAATGTAAAGTACATGAGTATTTCTAAGATATATAAAGTACCCATTTTGCATCTGAGCTTATGAAGAAGATACATTTCACAGAGTCATATACTAACAACTGAGCCCCCGGAGCTGATAGGGTAAGAGATTCTTGCCATGGCATACAATTTACAGGAACTTCACATGAACTGTGAAAATATCTTTTTTTCCCCTCTTCTAGCTGTAGCAGTTTCCCCTCCTTGAACAGTGTGTATCCCGAGTCCAGGAATAAATTTTGAACCAGGAGGGAGAAGAGGAAAACAATGTCAGCATGCTTCTACCTCCTCACAATTCTCACCGTCCACATAACACTCACCTGCTTATTCAACAGCAAATGTTAGCATATCCCATGTGCTAAGTACTGTGTGAAGCTCTGGGGATGTAAGGGCTGAATTTGTTTTTGAGGACAAAGTACTATGGGACACATAGTAGAGACAAAACCCTAGTGGGTGGGATGCTGATGAAGTCTCCTTAGGAAGTGACATTTAAGTTAATTATAAAGGGTGAGACATAGCTAGGCCAAGAGTATGGGAAAAGAGTGGGGAGATTATTTCAAGCAGATTAATAACAGCATGTGCAGGGGCCCTGAGGTTAAAGGAAGTATAGTATCTTAAAATCAGACTCATGATGCAGGACCATAGTGAGCAAACAGGAGCATGGAACTTGCCAAGGTGGGTGAGGTAGGCAGGGGCCAGATCACAGAGGCCTGTGAAGCCTTCCTCATGCACTCCCCTACTGGGCTGACTAAAGGCCCATGTCCAATGGTGTGCTGAGAGGCATCTTCTAAGAGACAGAGAGAAGAGCTTGCTAAGTGTCAACATGTACCATGGGACAAGGTGGCCTCCTCTCTCCTCTGTGACAGACCTGAGCACATGGTGAGGGAGGCAAGCACCAACCTGACTTTGTCTCTATATCCCACTCCTATTCCCAGATACTTTGCTACAACTACTGTACCTGCAGAGGTTGGTGCTCTGAAGGTCCCAACCCACCCCCACCACAAATCACAGTGAGGCTCAGGTGGTAGAGAGCGAGCAGCCCCAAGAACATTAGTGCTTTAAAGGGGATGATTGCTCACGTTAAGGTAATAGTGACAGTGAGTAAGGAAAAGCATATGCAGAGAAGGAAAGAAAGTGAAGAATAGTTTGAGATATACCCTGATCTGATCATTGCTATTCATGGAATAGCCTATTATTCCACCATTATCAGTATATATATGTGGGTGTTTATGTGTGTTTTATGTGGGTGTGGGTGTGTTTTATATATAGATATGTATGTATAAAATATATATTTGAGCATATATGTATGTATATATGCAAGAGCATATATGTACCTGATTATGAATATATGCATGTATAGTCACATCCACATGTATGAATGTTTAAATGGCTCCCAATTACTGAGCACATATGTACATAGTTGCAGACACTACTTTATATGTATAATTTTACTTCAATTCCATAAGAACCCTCAGATGTACATTCCCTATTTTATACCCACCTTTTTGGTAAGGAAATAAAAGCTTCAAGAGACTCAGTAGCTTGCTAACAATCACATGGCTATTAAAGTAAATCTTGACTCACCGTCCATCTCTTCCAAAAAGCATTTCTTTTCCTTAGTAGCCCCACCCATTTCTCAGCCCACCCAAACTGTCTTCCAACATTACTATTTTTATGTGTCTAACCTGTTAGACTCCTTACAGAAAAAATAAGTTGTGTGTACACTCAGATGTATCATAAATGCCGAGGCCAGTGTTCATGGGCACATGCTGATGTTCACAGGTGAGCTGTGGTCTGACCTTCGAGAAAACGCCTTTACCTGGGCCACCATGAGGCCTGTGCTTCTGCCATAGGCTCATTAAGTCAATCTAGATCCAAAGGACATGTCCAAAACTAGGCCCTGCCACCAGGTTGCAATCACAAAACATTCTGCAAAGCACAGCCTGGGACTCCAAACCAACTGAAAGGGTGTATAAAAATAGACATGAAGCGCTCTGATTTGGAGTGGAGGGGAGTGCATCAGAGTGAATGTTCCTGCTGCACAATCACAGTAGCTAAAAGATGGGTACTAAAGGGTCTGTCTCCCTTTACTTATATACTTTTATGTTTAGACTTACCCAAAAGCAGTTTTGCTTACCTTTTTAACAGCCAGAGTGCCACTTTATCATTCAGCAGAGATGCCAGGTAAGAAGTGAGTATTATTTAAAATGCAAACAGAGTATAAAGGATGACTGCCAAGAAACTGCTCATCTGGATACCACGAAGCTACCACTGTCTGCTGCTACCAAATGCCTGCAGAAGAGAAAGTTCAGATAGGCCTGTGGTTCTCCAATGTTGGCACGCATCTGAGTCACCTGGGGGACTTATTAAAGTGCAGACTGCTGGGGCCCACCCCCCAGGTACTCATCCAAACATCTGGGTGAGTCCCAAGAACTTGCATCTAAACAAGTTTGCATGGCTGCTGTCACTTTTGATCCCAGAGCCACACTTTGAGAACCACTGTGATGAGTATTGTTATGTCCAAGCCATTAGCATTTCTAACAGATAAATGCAAAAAGCAACTAGAACTCTCCTGGACAGGAGGATCCCTTGACCTGAAGAGAGTTGTCCAGATCATCATGGACACTACAGATCCCTCAAATAAAGGTAAGTGGCTTCCCTCTGGAGACCCAACAATCTCCAGTACCCTGGGGTTCAGTACTCTCAGACAAGTAAAGAAAACCTGTGGGCCAGATAAAGGTGGGTGATTACATCAGGCCACTGAGTGGAAAGTGGCCTCACTGAATTACGGATGTCATGTAGAAATCCCTAGGGCAATCAAGCTGATTTTTCTAAGTAGCACAGAGAAACCCCAGGAAGATAAAGATTTGGGCCTCTCTTCTTCCCCCATTGAAAAAGAATAACCCTGTTGGAGGGACTATCGTGCCAAAGAGGTACCTGATAATGAACTGTCTTTACTTTCTATGTTTTTCAAGTAAATCTTGTCAAAACAAACTGTGCCTAACTGCCAAGGACAGGTTTGGTCCGTGGTAAACAACAGAAGAGCTAAACTCAGGAAAATTGAACTTTTACTGGCACCCTGTTCCACCAGCAGTCCCCATGTTCAGTCATGTCCCTAACTCGTTTGGCCCTGTTGTCTGTGAATTAGCCAGTCCTGGGGTTAAATCAGTTGCAGAGATGCAAGGTTTAGGAGAGAATATCTTCCAGCATCATCCTCCTGGAGAATTGCAAAGGGAGAGGCCACCACACAGGGCCTCAGAAGGACACAGAAAATGACACAATGTCTGGGAGATCTAGGATAAGTTGACACCCCGTAGGTTCAGCTGAGCCCTGTTAATCCTTCCTACAGTGAGTGTCTATCCTGTCAGGATTTGTGATTGAGAGCTGCTTAAACAGGTGAGAAAATTTCAGGAAGCTAATATGTCCTATCTAATCAAGGCTAAGTGTTCCCTCTTCGCCCAAGCCCTCTTATTTGCATGAGTACCACATGGTAATGGATAAATAATTTTTTCAAGGTTGTTTGAAATGCAGGCCGTTCAATAAGTGATCTGGTGCTTGGTTTCATCTAAAGGAAAGGTTACCCAGCAAGTCTCAAGATTCACATCCTCATCAGAACCATTTACAGCTTGGCCCCAACCTTCAGGAACCAAAAACAGTACCACAAAAGTAGCTATAGCCTAGTTATAAACCAAGGGATTATTTTTTTCTCACACACCTGGAAACTCGCTTTTCACCATCTTGTAGACCTGTAGCAATGAGCCCTAGTTACTTCGCACTCCCACCTGTTCATTATTTTATAAACACCTTTTGAATGTGTCTTCCTTTGATCTTTGAGACTTTCTCTCTTTGGTCCAGATACACAATTTATTTACAAAAATTTACCTCTCCCACTTAGCACTTAGAAACAGGTTTGGGACAAACAGCTTGTACATGGTCCCACTAAGCAGTGGCTCTCAAATGTGGTCCCAGGACCCACAGCAGCAACACCTAAGAAATCGTTAGAGATGCAAATTCTCAAGCACCACACACACAAAAGCCCTTGGGGTGGGGCCCAGCCATCTGTTTTAACACACCCTCTGATGCAGGCTAGAGTGTGAGAACCACTGTTAGTAGAGGCTGTGGGAATAAGGAGTAATTAAGGAGAAAGTTCAGGGTAAGGGGTTCTCTTGACCCATGGACATATTTTTCTTTAAACTTATGTATTCCTTTCATATTATTTTGCCAAGTAAAACATAACCCCAAATACTGTATATGTTATTTTCTTGTTATGATTGTGAGCTGGAGCCAGCTCCTAGCAGCTTGTGAGAGCTGATTGTTAACATGCAAGAAGTCAGCAAGGCATGTTAAACCACTTGTATCTTGCAGTCAGCCACAGTGAGAGTATTTATATCACAGAATTAGCAAATGCTACACATCCGAGCTTTTGTTCAGAGAGTCAGTTTGCCAGCACACCACTGAGTGATTTTTAAAAGGGTTGCATGAGCCCTGGCTGGTGTGGCTCAGTGGATTGAGCACCAGCCTGCAAACCAGAGGGTCGCTGGTTTGATTCCCAGTCAGGGCACATGCCTGGGTTGTAGGCTAGGTCCCCAGTAGGGGGTGTGCAAGAGGCAGCCACACATTGGTATTTCCCTCTTTTTCTCTCTCCCTTACCCTCTCTCTAAAACTAAGTAAATAAAATCTTTTTTTAAAAAGGGTTGTCATGGTATGTGTTGGGACATGAGGCAGTGACAGAAAAATAATCACAAGGAGTTGGGACTGGGACCTAGATAAGAGGGCAGGAAGGAATATGGACAGAAGGGCAAACCAGTCCCAGGAAAAGGTCAGAAAGCCAGTAGTGGACACTTAACTGGATGCTTAGAACAGCCAGACCAGGAGCAGGTAGATTATGGAATGAGACAGAGAAAATTTAATATAAATTTATATTTGAGAAGTATTCCAACTGTATCATTTTGTATCCATTTTTATTGTTATTTTAAAAAAGTTTTATCCTCACCCAAGGACATGCTTATTGATTTTAGAGAAATGGGAAGGGAGGGAGAGAGAGAGAAACATCCATCAGTTACCTCTTGTACATGCCCTGATGGAACCAAACCCACAACCTAGTCATGTGACCCAACAAGAATTGAACCTGTGACCTTTTAGATTATGGATCAAGGCTCCAATCAACTAAGCCACACTGGCCAGGGCTTGTTTTGTATTCTTGACCGGAGATGGTGTCTTCATTCATTTATCCATTCATTCAGAGGATATCTATTGAATGTCTACTATATATCAGGCATTGTGGTAGGCTCTAATGATACAGCAGTGAATAACACAAAGTCTCTATCACAGAACTTGCAGTTTACAGACAACAGCATAAAGCTAAGTACACATAGTTTAGTATTCCAACAATGATAAAGAGCAATTCATGTAAGTGTTCATAAGTGGCTATTTGATACAAGATGCTCAGGGCGAGCTTCATTGACAAGGTGACATTTGAACAGAGACCCCAAAAAAGTGAGAGAGCAAGTCATTGTTGGGAAACAATTCTCCATGGGTCTCATGAATTTTTGCACAATTCAGGAGCAAATGCACTGATTGCCTTTGATCTGGTAGCTTCTCAAGGGTGTTTATATAGCACAGCCCATGGCAGATAGAGATAATGTCCCTCTCCAAAGTTAAGCACATGTTCACTTACTGTCCAGTATAATCAAGATAATGTTCTCCCTGGAGGAAAAAGGACAGCCATGCTTAATCCCCATTTAAAATGATTTAGGTTTACTAATCTCAGGGTCCCTCTCCTATCAAACAACCCTGCATATGCTGGTGCCACTTGCCCTCCTTATAAGAATTGGGACTCAGGGAACCAGAACAAGAAAATGCTGATACTCTGCCTACAGATATTGCTGTCAACAATAAAGTCCTTTGTCTCTGACCCAGGAGTATCATGTCTTCTGCCAGCATCCATGAAACTATGGAAGGCTAACTTCATAGCTTGCAAACAAGGTAAAATGTCAGGGCCCTCAGAGTTTGTGACATGCATGGGAATAGATGAGGGATGGGTGGTCTAGGCAGGAGAAACGGCAAGTGCAAGTGCCCTGAGGTAGATGATAGTTTCCCCAAACCAGACTCTCCTCTGTGGTTTGCCCTGGCCCTTTATAGTTGTGTAAATTACCCCATCTTATTCAACTCACTCTATCTAATTCTAAATTTTTGGATGCCACCACTTCTTGCACAAGATCTGTGATTGTCAACACAGCAGGAAAGAGGGAGCATCTCCCATGCCACCCCTACTCATCGTTCCAAAGGGAATCGTAGAAAAACTTGTAATGCCCAGAACAGACACTACAGAAAGCAAAGGGGGACAATGACCAATACCACTAGGCAGCAGCTAGGAACCCAGAGTTCAATGGAACAAAAATGGAAAAATTAAGAAATAAGAGCAGAGTTACATTACATCCTCAAACAGGAAGGTCTCAATCTTAGAGCATTTGTGTGTAAAGCCGTGACAAATCACAGCAAAGCTAGCCACAATCACAATGAAGAAAAAAATTAGGATAACCTGACTTATATAAAGATGATGAGAGTTGAAGAAAACAGCATCTGGTATATAGATTCTAAAAGCCACATTTGAATGTGTTTTGATTTTTTTTTTCAGAACACATCTCCAATTTGATCATGAAAGTCATTGAAAAGAGAATTCTATTCACAGACATTTGCATTATGAATCACTCCTTAGAAATGACTCAGTTCCACCGCAGCCAGTGTTGCTCAGTGGTTGGAATGTCATCCCATAACCAAAAGGTTGCAGGTTTGATTCCCTGTCAGGGTATATACCTAGGTTATAGGTTCATCACAGGTCTAGATGCTTACAATCCCCAGTCCCAGCGTGGATGCCCTGTCTGGGTGCATATGAAGGCAACCAATCAATGCTTCTCTCACATTGATGTTTCTCTCCCTTCCTCTCTCTCTCTCTCTCTCTCTCTCTTAAAAAAAAAAAGCAAATAAAATGTCCTCAGGAGAGAATAGAAAAAGAAATGACTTAGTTCCTTAAAATTAAATGCCAGTACCTCACAAAGAGCAACATCTCTAAAATTCCCTACTTCCATCTTTTAAAAACTTTTGAACACACCTTTAGTTTTTCAGTGTAAAAAAATAAGTATACTCAGCTAAGTCTGAGAAAATAGTCAACACTTTCCTACGTATCATGATTCAATTTGCCAGCCACTCTGCTGCTGACTAATCTTAAATGACAAAAGCAGGTTGATACTGTGGTTTCTCTTTTAAAATACTTTCTTTTCTCTTCTACCTCCAAAGAATTTACTTCCCTCCTCCATAATTTTTACAAGCTCACCATCACAATGAGTAATTTGAGCATGTGTGTACCTTGGAGCAGATAGTCATTGCAACAAATTAGATGTTTCTGTCCACCAAATTCATATGTTGAAACCTAACCCTGATGTGATGGTATTAGAAGGTGGAGCCATTGGGAGGTGATTAGATTGTGAGGGTGGGGTCCTCATAAATGAGATTAGTGCCCCTATAAAAGGGACCCCAGAGAGCTCTCTAACTCCTTTTACCACATGAGGACACAGCAAAAAGATGGCCGTCTATGAACCAGGAAGCTGACCTGCACTGAACACCAAAACTGCCAATGCCTTGATCTCGGACTGCCCAGTCTCCAGAACTGTGAGAAAGAGATGTTTGTTGTTTAAGCCACCCAGTCTCTGGTCTTTTTTTAGAGTAGTAGCCACTGACTCAGATAGTGGTATATCCACATAAACAGTTTCAAGCCCAATTTGATCCTAAGGTCATCAATCCATTTTTCAGCTCCTATACAGGATGCAGCAAAACTGGCTACATTGATATTTGTCATGTTTTCAAGACCTTCAGTAAACAGCCTCTTGCCATCTGTTAGAATAGTCTTTGCAGAATTTCTGTAAAGAAGGATTTAGTTACAACTATGACTACTGCTGTGCTTATGGAAACAAGGACAACTGGAAACACCCTAAATGCCCCCACATAGAGAAATGGTTAAATACCTGAGGTTACCAGCATATGGCCAGACACCTTGTTGCCATTCAAGGGATAGTGTAGAATATTAATGACATGAAAAGACTGTCATATTTTATTAAAAGTAAGGGAGTTATGGGGCAGCATATACAGGGTAATCCCATTTTTGTTTAAAATATTACATGCATATATATATATATATATACTCCATATGTGCACAAAATGTATATTAAGCACCTATTACATGCCAGGCACTGTGTTAGGCTCTGAGAAGCAGTGGTGGGAAGACAGACATAATTTCCACACTCATGAAGCTTACAGTCTGGCCAAGAAGAGAAACATTAGGTAAATAAGTATAGAAGTCATTAGTTAATTGCAATTATAAGAAATGCCAGGAAAAAACAACAACAGGATATTGTACTTCTTGTCTAAGAAAACCCTAGCTGTAGACATTCTGCTCATCCTGTCCATTTCAGTTTTGTCAAGTCCCTCTTTGACAACGTTTGAGGACATATTCTGCTTCTTCAGTTTTCATATGAATATATTTATATAATAAGACCAATAAGAGAAATTTTAGAATCCCTGGGGAATCGTTTCTCATTGAGCATGCCTTCCCATCCAGAATAACCTTGTATTGACTGGGAATCCTCACTCCTCATTTCCTTTTTGCCAACCTAATTATGTGAATTGTTTTAACCTTTCCTTATAGGTTTTATTTTCCAAGACCTAAATCATCTTCATTGTCCTTTTATGAACTGCCTCCAAGTTTTCCATGATTAATGGCTGCTCATTAGATGCTGAACAGATTCATAGTCAGATGCACTCCAGTAAATTTGAAGGCTTTGGTTTGGTCAAAGAAGGTCTGCAGCCAGTACACAATATATATCATATACATCTATGATAAACATACCTCTTAAAGTTGGGTTCTCAATAAAAGCATTCAATCTTCCCATTTCTTTCTAATTAAGATCTTCCCATCTTCAAAGACCTGGATTGCATCCACGCTCTCTAAATAATGTGTTTCATTTCTTTAAAAATAGCATCTCCCTGAAGCAGCATTACACAGACATTTCAACATGGGTTGTTATTTGTTTTTTTTTTTTCTGTCCAATCCCATCAGCAGATTTGCTACTGCTCTGGCCATCAGACACAATGCCTCAGGTCCAAGCACTTTTACCGGCACAGCAGCATTTTTATTTTATCCCTGGAAAGCAAGTGAAGACACTGCTTTCCCAAGTGGCCTGGATGATTTTTTGAGCATCTAATATCTCTTGGGTACTTTTTTTCAAAAATTTTATTTATTTACTTCATAGAGAGAGCACAAGGGATGGAGAAAGAGGGAGAGAAACATCAATGTGCAAGAGATACATAGTTTTGTTGCCTCCCACATGCCCCCTACTAGGGATCTGACTCAAAACCCAGGCATGTGGCCTGACCAGGAATCAAACTGGCCACCCTTTGGTTCACAGGCTGGCACTCAAGCCACTGAGGCACAACGGCCAGGTTTTATTTTCCAAGCCCTTGGGTACTTAACATGTATGTAATAGTTCTCGTGTACAACTAAGCAAGAAGATGAAGTTCCTATGTTCAAATAACTGATACCTAAATGGAAAGAGCGTCCATATAGGTGAGTTTAAACATGAAGATTTAGCCCTGGCTGGTGCGACTCAGTGGATTGAGTGCCAGCCTACAAACCAAAGAGTCACCGGTTTGATTCCCAGTCTAGAGCACATGCCTGGGTTGTGGGCCAGGTCCCCAGGAGGGGGTGTGCAAAAGGCAACCACATACTGATGTTTCTCTCCCTCTCTTTCTCCCTCCCTTCCCCTCTCCCTAAAAATACATAAATAAAATTTTAAAAATTTAAAAAGCCATGAAGATTTAGTGGACTCTTTAATGGTCTGGGTCACTAGGAAAATACACACAATGTTTAACAACCCCATACAACCTTAGCAGGGCATTAAGACTAAGCTCTGCTCAGCTGCAGGAAGTTTCCACTCACTAGATGACTTCTACGTGATGTTTTCATTACTGTAGCAAGTTGCACACAAGGCCTAGCCATAAATGCAGTAGCCATTAGGCCAAAGTGCTTTTAGAACCACCACAGTTAAAATTAAGCCTGACCCCAATAGTGCCACCAAGAACTTGGATACTTATTTTTTTCTTTATGCTTCTGTTCCCAGCTGAATCTACTTTGGTGATGATAGTAGAGCCAAAGCTACAGATCCAAATAAATTAAATGACAATTTCCACACCCTTTCAGTGCAGAATATGAAATTTGATCCACTTTCTTTATCACCATTAAGGCACTTAATTTTGCCCCAAAAGGTAAAACTTTGTACTGAAATTTCTGTTCTACAAACAGATCTGGATTCTAGTTTGTAACAGCATGAATAGAAGTTAAATTATTCAGGTCTGATTTCAGGTGAATTTCCTCTTCAGTGAGATTCAAAGTTATCCAAGACACTGTGCCTACCACCTAAAAGCTAACAAAGAGCCCCTCATAGAATTGTGAATTCTCTGGGACATAACAAACCAGAAACTGGCCTGAATTCTTTTTTATTTCTATCATCTTTACATAAGGACACTTTAGTGTATATTTCAGGGAAGGAACAGGGAAGTGAGGAGAATTTCTTCCAGTGTAGGGCTGTGTAGGTGGTGCACTGCAGAATTCTAGGAACTGCTATTCACATAGTATGTACTGTTCATAGAATACAGCATGGTAGTCTGAGTCCAGTGATTTCCATTAAGCAGAAGGCCCAGAGAGCTTATGCTATAAAGGTTGAGGCTTGGTCATGTTTATTGAGCTAGAGTTCCTTATGCACTGGCTGGTGTGACTCAGTTGGTTGGAGCATCATCTTGTAAACCAAAAGGTCATGGGTTCAATTCCTGGTCAGGGCAGGTGCCTAGGTTGCAGGATTGGTCCCTGATCAGGGGGTGTGGTAGAGGCAACTGATCAATGTTTCTCTCTCATTTTTTTTCTCTCTCTCTCCCTCCCTCCCTCCCTCCTCCCTTCATCTCTCTCTAAAATCAGTAAGCATGTTCTCGGGTGAGGATTTAAAAAACCCAAGGTTACCTTTGGTTACAGAGCCTAAATAGCTGAATGCACAGGCTGGGGTTAAAATGAATCAGTCAACAAAAATTAAAAGCCTAAGAGGACAGAATGTTATGCAGATTGTGTCAGCCAAAGGGCTGACCACAGTTATTACATTCATACCACTTCTCTCCATAGCTCATAATCACTAAAAAATTGCTTATCGGATAGGTGAGCAAGCATAAATTATTTTTAAGTATAGCCTAGTCCCAGCTTACAAATTGCTATTCCTCTACCATTTTGTGCTGTCCTCTTAGCATTTATAGAAATGTGTGTAATTGATATTATATAACAGTTTTGGTCTTTGCCTTCAAGGATGCTCCTTCTATACTAAGTTATTTTCCAAATTGTAACCTAAATATTTGCTAGCAGAAGACAACGAGAGCTCCATTTGTTGCAAACTTAGCCAGTATATGAACTTGCCTATTCACTGACTCCAACAAAGCCTATGCACCTTCATTCATATGTTCTTCCTCCTGTTTGATACCACCTTTCAGAGGCTGTTCTATGCATGATGTAATGTAGGAAAGGCCTTAACCACCAACAGGCTCACTTTTATTTGAAGCCTGATGTTTAGAGAAGTTCATCTTATTTGGTGTTTCTATCACTAGGCCATATGCCAATTGCCTGTCTCTCATATTCCAGAGCAAGTGCTGACTACCCTCACTCCTTTGGAAAGAAAAGTTGGTGAAGGGAAGAGGGGGTACTGTGCCTTCCTCTCACTTCCTTCCTTGTATTCATCCTGTATGTTGCTTCCAAAAACATGAATTCAGTCAGTCTTCCAAACAGCTTGTGCATGTCTATCTGGGAACCGCTTGGTTTTGCCAGTTTTATGCCATGGCTTCATCTGGCTTCAGCCATTTGTGATCACATACACACAGAGGCTTCCTGTGGATGTTGTTTTTGCAATGCTTTGAATTGGTCTATTCTATAAGTTATATTTACCTCAGTACTGGTCAATAACAGACAAATGTCCATGCCTGCCTATCAACCTAGAATAGGGTCAAGTGCTCTTGCTCTTGCCAGATTGTAAGTTGGAGAAAATTAAAGTTTGGACTTTGCAATAATCTCTTACAGAGATGCAGCATTTCACATAGAAGGGCCCACTTCACAAGTAGACAGAATGGACATTCTTCTACCCACCATGACTGAAGCTATGTTGGAAACTCATCCTATGTTGTGCCTTTCACACATCACCTCGAATATCCAACTAATAATTCATTTATTTGCTTATTCATTTATCTACTCCACAACCATTTATGGGGGAATCATTCTTAGTAAAGTACTAACTAAGGAAACCAATGTGGAAAAGACAAACTCTGACTTAGGTAAGTCATGAGCTCAGATAGGTGATGAGGAGATGAAGAATCCTTAAGTAGCTAATTACACTTGATGAGTACAGTGAAAGATATGTGCATGGGCCATTATGGCAGCATAAAGGAGGACTGACTAACTCAGGCTGAGCAGAGGAGTGGTTCCAGGAAGTTTCCTCTTGGAGGAAGGAAACTTAACTGATCTGAAGCAATAAGTTGGTTAAAAACACAGGAAGGATAGTCTAGTCATAAGTCAGAGCATGAGTAAAGCCCCAGAAGCAGGAAACATGACATGAGTAAGAACTCTATCCAGGACCATGTTGAGACAGCAAATGGCAAGGAATGAGGCAGAGGACATAGGCAAGTTAAGGTGGCTTAGAAAGCTGTGCTATAGAGTGTGGACTTGATCCTATATGCAAGGAAGAAAAATAAAGCAGTCCACATTTTCCATGGACATTCTGGCAGGTAAGGGAGGGAGCCAGCAGTGGAGGCAGGAAAACCAGTAAGAGGGTGTTCCAAACTCTAACATCTGCCTAACCCATGTGGATTAAATATCTGGGTAGGAGGATACAGAAGGAAGGCAACTGGGCTTCTGATGTTCCTGAGTATAGAGGACCCCCTCATCAGCAAGTCTTCACAGCAGACAAGTCTGGGGAACAGCTGCCAAAACTGGGAAGGAATTGTGTGTGAATTGTGTGTGAACCAGTGTCTCCATCAGGGGGATGTTGATGCAATAAGATATGATGGGGCTGGGGCAGCCTAGGTGTCTACACACCCCAAACTAACAACCCAAATCTCCTTCCCAAGGAGAAACCCCACAGTGAGGATAAAATGCTGAAAGGAAAACCCAAATTGAACAAGACTGGGACAATATGGACACCTTTGATTATGAGATCACATAAAAGTGGAGGGGGGGAGCAGAGGAGGAAGATCCCAGAAAGAGCAAGGTCATGTTCTGTACTACTGTGAAGAAGCCTACAAAGCGGGATTGGCCAGAAAAGCAAACTGGTCCACCCCTCCCTTCTAAAAGTATAGGAAAACTCATTCACAGTTGACCCTCTCTGGTCACTGTAACAAAAAGGAAAAATAAGAAGTATTATAGTGTTCCCACAAAGAAGGCAATCCAGAAAGTTATGCCCTGACAAGACTTATTAAAAACTGTAACCTGCCCTGGCTGGCATAGCTTAGTGGATTGAGCACGGGCTGCGAACCAAAGCATCACAGGTTCGATTCCCAGTCAGGGCACATGCCTGGGTTGCAGGCCACGGCCCCCAGCAACCGCACATTGATGTTTCTCTCTCTTTTTCTCCCTCCCTTCCCTCTCTAAAAATAAATAAATAAAATCTTTAAAAAATAAATAAAAATAAAAACTGTAACCTGATATTTCAACACAAATTTTAAAAAAATGTAGGCAATGATAGGTGCTGTGAAAGAGCTGCATAAATCAGAATTAGAAACACCCCAAAATAAAGAGACTGGAGAAAAGGAAATTTGGAATTTTCCTTGAAAATATGTTAATGAAAACAATATATCAAAATATGTGGAGTACAGCTAAAACATTTATGAAAGGATAAAAACGGCAAAACCACCTATGAAGTTGTCATGCCCCCCCAAATCATATATAAATCTGACAGCACCTCCAAATCAACCAATTTGCAGGAAATTCAGAGGACAGGAGAGCATGTTAAATGACACTACATGGATTCTATCAGCAAATCCAGATAAATAACGGGACTAATGACCAATTTCTCCAAAGAAGGGGGTATGAGAGAGAGAGGGGGAAAGAGGGACTGAGAGAAAGAAGGGAAAACCAGTAGATTAAAAGAGGTTTAAGAGCCATATCAGCCAATCAAAATCTATGAACTTTAATTGGATCTGAATGCAAGTATATAAACTATTTTTAGACATTATAAGACAATCAGATAAATGTGAATGACTAGATACTTGATGGCATAAGGAATTATTATTAATTTTTAGGTATGATAATGATATAGGGTTATATATTTTTAAGTCTGTATCTTTTTTTAAGTCTGTATCTTTTTAAAAAGATACGGACTTAAATCTGTATCCTGAAATTTTTAAAGATGAAATTATGTTTTTTTTTATTTTCCTCAAAATAATGCAGGGTGGCAGGTGAAGTTTCAGGCTCCGTATTAAACAAGATTGAGTATGTGCTGATAATTACTGAAGAGGAGTTTCTTACAACAGTGTCCATACTTTTTTAAATTCCATTTTTTAAATTCTAGTTAAAGGAGTTTTTTCAATTGTCTTGAAAGATAACACATCACACCAAATTAGTCACTTATACTGAAAAGCAAATTCATTCATTGGATTACTTAACCAGCCACAAAGCCAGGCTCTTAGACTGTGAAAATGAACAAGTGTTGAATGGGGCAATAAAGCCAAGAAATTTCCCAAGTACTGAGAGAATTGCCCAAAATCAGACCTAGATAAGCTGCCACCGTGGTGTTTCTGGGCTTCTAGTGTGTGGAATAAGGAGAAAGCTCCCAATAGGAGGAGGAAGAAAACATAGGCATGCCATTTTTATTATTTCACCTGTGGATGACAACACTCCTCTGCTGGTAGATTTATGGCAGTTCAAATAGCCTTCGTGAAGCCAGAAGATTCTTATCTCTTGTATTTTCAGACATCTTTATGGAAGTCACTGGGATGAACCAGAAAAACCTCACACTTGTTCTGTAATACCATCAGGATTTATTTAAATGCCCTACAGTAAACATAACTAATGAAGACTTGGAGACCTCTCTGCTACAAATGCCTAGAGATCAGAAATGTTTACCCTGTGTTCATTATGTTTCTTGCTTCAAGATTTGAAGAAGCCAAGAAAATGCTGGTAAGATGTGGATTCTCCACAGTACACTGAAAGGTCTTCTCAGTTCTCATGTTTAAGTATCTACTTAGCAACTCATACACTTCAAGTTCTCCATTTAGAAATAGGAAACAAATCTCTATCACATCAGAACCACTTGATGAAGATGAATAAATTATGTCAAGCATGGTCTTTGTATCAATATATAGGTATTGAAGTAAATAAACAGGCTTTACTCTACTTCAAGCAATAGCTGACAGCTTGAAGACACTGGATTCTAGCTTCTCCTGACCTAGACTGAAGTAGCCCAGAGCTTCTGAACTTTATCCAGGTTCCTTTCCTTAATTTTACTCATGAGTACCCTGTCAAAGTAAGTTACATGAGATATTTATAAGCTCCAAATATGTGCTGAGAAAAGTTTCTCTTTGTCTTGAACTCCTTCGTCACCTTTGTCCTTAGAGCATAATTTAAACAACATAACTGTTGGCTCATGGATCTAATAAACCTGGCAAGCCTTTAAAATGCCATAGTCCTGCAGGCTTCCTAACAAGACAAAAACAGACAAACTGCCAGCCACCCTGATTATCTGTGGCAAATTTTCCTGCCAACCAGGACTAGTTTGGGATCTTTTACTTCCAGTTTGATTTAATCCCAAAACTGTTCTGGTATCATAGCATTATACCTGTAAACAGAATATGGAAACAGGGTTGAGAATTGCAAACTGAGCTGCTGAAAAGTACTGGAGACTTTTTGGTTCTACCACTAAGACAGCTCACACCAGCTTCTAAGTGTACCAACTTCCTCTAATGGAACTAGCATCTCATTCTCATTCTCTTCCACTTGCATTATCACTCTTACTCCCTTTCTACTCCCAGTACTTCATGAGCCATCCAGATCCTACTCCCCACCAGTCCCAAGCAACCACTAATCTATTTTCTATCTCTGTAGATTTGGCTATTTTGGATATTTTATATAAATGGAATCGTGCAATATGTGGCCTTTTGTGCCTGGCTTCCTTCACTTAGGATGTTTCCAAGGTTCATTCAAGCTGTGACATGTATGGGCATTACATTATTTTTATATCTGAATGATATTCCATTGTATGGATATACCACATTTTTTCTTTATCCATTCATCAACTGATGAACATTTAGGTTGTTTTCACTTTTCAACCATTAGGAATAATTCTGCTATGATGTCATGTGTACAAGTATTTGTGTGCATGTATGTTTTTATTTCTCTTGGGTATATGCCTAGGAGCAAAATTGCTTGATTCCTATGGTAACTCTACATTTAACCTTTTTAGGAACTGCTGAACTGCTTTCCAAAGAAGCTGCACCATTTTAAATTCCCACCAGCAGCGTGTGAGGGTTCCAAAGTTTCTGCATCCTCTCCAGCAGTTGTTATTATCTGTCTTTTCCATTATGGCCATCCTAGCCAGAGTGCTGTGGTATCTCATTGTGGTTTTGATTTTCATTTCACTGAAGACTAATGAAGTTAAGCATCTTGTCATGTGTTTGCTGGCCATTTATATACCTTCTTTGGATAAATGTCTATTCAAACCCCTTGCCCTTTGTTAAACTGGGGAATTGGATCATGTCTTTTTATTATTGAATTTTAGTATTTCTTCATGTATTCTGCATATAAGTCCTTTATCAGAGATTTAATTATAATCTAAGATAATATTTATTGGGAATCTACCCCATGTCAAGCATATACTAATTGCTTCCCAGTTATCATCTCATTAAATGCTTGCCACAAATTGATGGGATTAGGTACTTTAATTATCATTCATATTTATAGATAAGAAAACTGAAGCACAGACACCCAAGCTTACACCATTAGTAAGTGGTAAACCCAGAATTTGATTCCATGCAGTCAGATGCCAGAACTCACCTCTCACTCAGTACCATGCAGATTTACAATGGCAGTCTTCCCTTCTGCATCAAGAAGGATCTGGTCAATAAAGCTTATTATGTACTTATTTCACTGGATGTTATAAGAAGGGATATGATTTCATTAGAGAACTATGTTATACAAAATTCCTCAATGTATGTTCCATATCACTTTAGCCCTGGGAGTTACTACTTCAACAGTGTTTGTGAATAAATAGACTAGGAAATGCTGCATGTCCTACCCCTCTCTGGAAGATTCATAATGCATCTAAGTATATTAAAGTCTAGGAGAATTCTTGCAGTAAAAAAATAATAATAATTAACCCCTTGAGTGATCATCCATTTGCTAAACCTATATACCCACAAAACCCCAAACTATCACAATATATTTTAGAAAAAAACACAGAAAATAATAAATGTTTGGTCCATAGGAGGAGGCTAGACAATCAATCTGTGTTTCTAAACTATATAATCGCCCATGCTATTTGATGCCCTAAAGCTTCAGGGACTGAACAAATGTATGCAAGCTCAAATCAAGACCTTGACCTGCTTTCCACTTTTTCAGCCCTGTTTTAAATGCATAAGATCAACATCTTAAAAGGTGAAAAACAGTCTGTCATTCTCAGGTGGCTATTGTCCATATCTCCCTCTAAATTTTACATCTCTGGCTCATCGGTACAGAACAAACCTCTTCAAGTTGTTACTTATTTTTATTGTGAGTATCCAGTTTTTCATTTCCTTCCCTGTCATTGCTTTTCTGTAGACAAGAACCATTTGTGTCATTCAAAATGTGTTCATTTATCCATGTCAGATATTGTTTCAGAGTGCCAGACATGTTCCCTAACTCGTAGGTGGATTACATCTAAAAGCTGAGGACCAAGAAATGTACATATAAGCTGTGTGAACTGGATATTAAACAAAGCCAAATATCTGTATTCTTAATTTTAACAGAAGTGAGAGAAAGGGATATAAAGATGTGTAACTTGCAAGAATACTTCTGTAATGGTGTCTATCATATACTGTTACAGATTTAGCCATTTGAGATGACTGGCACTTCTTGATTTAGTTGTTTTAGAAATGCCACTTAGGAATAATTCTGAATTTGATGCATTAATAATAGTGATTAATAATGCAGGTTTTCAGATTTATACTGCTTAGTCTCTGATATTATCAGTTAGCTCTTACTGTATAACAAACTGCACCAAATTCAGTACCTTAAAACAACAATCACTTATTCTTACTCATCCATCTGTGGGTCAGCTTGGGTGGCTCTGCTGATCTAAGCCAGCCTCAGCTGGGCTTGGTTTCATGCTCTTATTTCGTCTAGCTCTACTCAACATGTCTCTCTTCCTGTTTCGATAAGGGGGTTCAAATGGTGCATGTTCTTCTCATGATAATGGCAGAAATGCAGGAGGACAAGCCCAATCACATGAGCACATTTCAAGTCTACACTTGCAACATTTCTGTTAATATCCCATTGGCCAATTCAAGTCTATGGTCAAACTGAAAGGCAACAAGTGATGAAATGCACTCCTCCCACCATGAGACTAAAGCAAGTCACATAGACAAGCCCCCAGCAATGGGATGGGCAAGCATATTCCTCCCCTGGTGAGAACATGAGTATTTTTGAGCACTAATCCAATCTTCCACAGACTCCAACCTTGTTTTTGCCACTTATCAGCTATGTAGCCTTGGAAAAGTGTATTAATCATTCTGTTCCTCAGTTTTATCTTTTGTAAAATGGGGGTAAACTAGTCCTTACATTACAGGGTGTTTGTTAGAAGTGAATGAGGAAATGCATGTAAAACATTATTTGATTACCTAATACCACCATCAACAGATTTATATTATTGCAAGAATAATATAAATATTATAGAGATTTTATTTCTCTATAAATAATATGTCCCAGGAAGTGAAACAAGCACTCCCTAATCATCATATGCAAATAAAATGCCAAAGCATTTTTACAATGGCTAAAGGAAATACAGTTTCAATTTAGAAAATATCTATCTTAATACAATGGAAAATCAGAGTTAGAAACCAAGGCCATGTTGGATGCTCTGACCCAGTACTAACCTTATCACAACCTTTTAGAAAAACCAAAACAAAAAATATATATGCCTTAGTTATCTGCATATAATAATATACCATATTTTATTAACATTTTTACCTAATGTTTGGAAAGCTGAATTACCCAGAGGGTTGCATCAGTCTTCCACATCATTTTGTATAAATTTGTAAAAAAGGGAGGGAAAGGTACAGTACATTTTCATTATAACCAGTATTATAAGGGCAAACTTTTAAAACTATTTAGTGAGCACTTATATAGGAATTTTGCTAAAAGCAGGAAAGCTAACAATAAAGCATCCTACATAGAAAGAAACCTATTGTGGAATGTTTTTTTCATAACTCAGTTGTAAAAGTAATTCAACCCAAATACATCCACTTTTTCTAAGAAACTGACTTAAAACTGAATCAACTTCCAGAGTATACATTTTACCCATTTGCCTCCTACTCAAACAACTTGAATTCTGAATCCTCCTTCCTCCTCAGGACATCTGAAGATCTTACCATCATTCCCACTGATTCAATATTTACCTACAGCTCTGAATTATGACAAACCATTTTTTAGGTAATTTAAACATAGTTCATTCCCTAACACAAATAGAATCAAGTCAAGAGCTAATGTCTCTTCAAATTGACCTAATCATTTAGCCCAGTGACTTGGGCATAGAGGGTATCCCATAAATATTTGACTAATTGAACCAGTGTCTACAAAATGACCCATTCCTTTCTGACCACAGCAAGTGTACGAACAATATTCAGAGAACTTTCATTAATGACTAGCAAAATCATCATGTTTGTTTGAATAGGTAAAAGCTGCCTGCATCTTCTCCACCTAGTTAGATCTGTACTTCTCGTTCTGCTTTTCA
This sequence comes from Tonatia bakeri, assembly GCA_004024845.1. Lineage (NCBI taxonomy): Eukaryota > Metazoa > Chordata > Mammalia > Chiroptera > Phyllostomidae > Tonatia > Tonatia bakeri. The sequence goes on from PVIA01000863.1 coordinate 236,208, forward strand.
TATTTAGCTGTAGGGTCAAGTACAGATTAAACCTTTCAGACTAGTCTAATTTAGCTACAAATATATAATGTATCAATAAAGAATCCCCACAGAAGGACTATTATGAATCTAATTTCACTCAGAAGTTTGAACCAAAAGCATGAATAGCATACTTGATTCTAAACATATTGCTGCCCTACCCACCCACCCACACACACACAACCTTAATCACCAAGGTCTGTTAATTCTGTCTCCTAAATATTTCTTGAATTCTGAACATCTCTCTCTCTATTGCCACTATTCATTACTGCTGCTCTTTTAGATTATTGCAACTGTTACCTACCTCTTCTTGATGAGGGCTTGCCATGTTCCAGTCCATTCTTCATAATACAAATTTAATTGTGATAGGTCAGGGAAAAAATGACCACAACATTCATAGCTCCTCCCATTAAGTGGTAGAATCTATTTCTCCACTCCTTGAATCTGACCTTGACCATGTGACTTGCTTTGGCCAATGGGATGTTAATTAACAGGATACAATCAGAGGCTTCAAAAGTACTCACATATTGGTACTTGCCCTCTGTTGCTGCTGGGAACCTTTCTGCTATTGCAAGAACAAGCCTGAGATACCTATTGGAGGATGAGATACCACGTGGAGACAGATTCCAGCTAACCTACCTGAGAACCCTGATATATGAGCAGCCTTCCTAGACCATCCAGTCTCAGCTGAGCTGGCCTAAACCTAAAGAGTAGCCCAGCCTACCCACAGATTGATGATAAATAATAAAAGCCTATAAAGGCTATTGTTTTAACCACTAAGATTTGGGGCAGTTTATTTTAAAAACAAAGCTAAGTAATCTTTTTTTTCCCCTGACTAAAACCCCAGAATAAATTCCCCTAAGATAAAACCCAAACACCTTAACTTACTAAAATTTGTCCCTTCACAATTAGGCTAAAATCTATAGTCTCATCTCCCACCATTCTCTCTCCTACCCTCTCAACTTTTGCCAAATAATTACCATTTTTTAAACCTTTAAACCCCTACCTAATAATAAATCAGTTTCATTTATGTCCCTGGCTAACTCCCTTTATTCTCTGACTCCTTCCTGCATCCTGGTAAATAGCCATTTCTTGTTGATTTTAATTTATTAAACATACACTACTCAATTTTCAGCGCCCTGTAGGAAGCTCTTTCAGTGTATAATAAAAAGTTGCTGCTGTTTATTCATATTTTAATGATACTGTGAATACAATGGTTCATATTCTGACTCCTATTCTTAGAGAAATGGTCTCTGTTGGATTCTCACTGCCATTCATTTTTCTACTTATTGTTGGACTTTGCTATTATGATAATAACTTCACATACATCAAAATAATATCATCATGGGCCAGTGGCTTTGTTCAAAAATCAGCCACCTTGTCAATTTGTTTCCTCATATATTCAATAACAGAGCTCACAACATGATTAATGTTTTAATTAAGTCCCACATGTATTTGTATTTCCATGTAGAAAGTCAGTAGTCCTCAAAATACTGAACTCATTACTCTTCTCCAAGCTCTTCTAAGCTAACACATCATAACTTGGTCAAAACTAGTCATATTTCTTCAGGCCAACACACATATGCTGTGTATATATGGGAAACTCCCATTGATTTAGTTAGTAGTTACCTGGTTAGCCTGATAACTGTATACAATCAAACTAGACCATTCTGGTTCTAACATTGATGGTCAGAGACAGTGAGCTCAGATTCCCCCTTCGAGAGCTAGTCCATATTCATCCAAACCACTCCCTCATTTGCAAATCCTAATTTCCATGAAACTCAGCAGAAAGAAATAAAGAATCTCCTTTGAAGTTCAGGTGCGTGGACAAGTGTTCATTCACATGGTTGAAATGGCATCCTATTTCTCTATCCCACTGCCCACACACAGCAAGCCATATTTCATGAGACTATTACATTTCCACAGTGATGCTGCTGGCAGAATGTAACTGCAAAGGGTCAAAATTAATGTGATCCAAGAAAGGGGTCACTTTGACAAGGTTGTTTTTACTGTTTCCTTGTCATCCACCCACTGGGATCACTACCACAACTCCAAGGGACCCTCCTATGCTGGCCAGCTAAATCAGCACACAAACCCACTGTGCTGAAAAGTAGACTATTTTTTTAAAAATAGCCCCTTTTGGTTTTATAGCTAAGTTACAATTATGTTGTGCAATACATTTATATGAACAGCCTAACTACACTCCTTTATTAGACCAAAATTCATTCACAGAGTCAACAAATGTTTACTCAATGCCTGCTAAGTGGCAAGCATTTCTTTTTTTTTCTCAAAGAATTGAATGAAACTCACACCATGATTTACATTTACCCCAGTGAATGTGCCTCCCGTTCCACATTATTTACCAAAAGTCTTCCTATATCCATCATCCTCTTTGAAAACCCATACCCACCAAGTCATGTCAATATAATCTCCTAAGTACTCCTGAACTCTGCCCTTTGTTCTCCATCTCTACTCCCACCACTCAAATCCAGGCCAGGACTTACCACCTTCCCCTAGTGCGTCTTTGCACCTCCATCTTTTCCCCTTAAGCTCATGATGGCCATCTAAAAAGCAAACATGGACATATCACTCCCAGCTTAAAATCCCTCAAAGAACCCCCCCCCATTCTATAAATCTCCACATCCTAAGCAGGGCCTAAATGCCCTTTCATCACCACCCCCAAGGCTTTTCCTCCCTCTTCAGGGCTGTATAGTGAACTTGTAGGAGTTTGGGAGGTGGGAAGCATGGCATAAGAAGTGCCATGGGCCTCGCCAGATTCCCTCTCCCACCAGATCTCTCTTACTCCTCTCCCTCCCAGGTCCTTTATATATCAGGGACAGCCAGAAAAGAATTATACTAACATTGGCTTCCATCAGCTAGAGAAGCAGGCTTGGGCAAATGATAAAAGAATTGGCTAAATCATTGGTTTTTCTCAGTCTTTGCTTCACTTAAGCTGAAAATCAATGATCAAAAATTGACTCCTGAGCTACCATACAAGCTCAGATTAGCTTCTGTTGTCCACAGTTCTAGAAACCTAACAAGCAGCTCCAAAATTTGGGGCTGGGCTAGCCCTGAGAAGCTCCTATCCTAATCATAAAACTCCTTGAAATATACCTTGAAAATTTAGCAAATCGATATATTTTCCTTAAACATCATTTTCTTTGTGGTGAATATTAAAATTATTGGCCAAGCGACTGCATTGAGGAAAATTACATAATGAATTTTGTAAGGAGAAAAGTTATATTTTTTAAAATATTTTATTTGTGTATTTTTAGAGAGAAGGGAAGGGAAGGAGGAAGAGAGGGAGAGAAACATCAAAGTGTGGTTGCCTCTCACACTCACCTTACTGGGGAACTGGCCCACAACCCAGGCATGTGCCCTGACTGGGAATCGAACCAAAGACCCTTGAAAAAAAGTTATGTTTTTACCCTTACATATACCACTTAGTCACAATGGGGACTAGATGAGAGAAAAGTATAAATCAAATCAAATGGCCCTGGCTGGTGTGGTTCAGTGGATTGAGTGCCAGCCTGTGAACCAAAGGGTCTCTAGTTCGATTCCCACTGAGGGCACATGACTGGGTTGCGGGCTAGGTCCCCAGTAGGGGGCGCATGAGAGGCAACCACACATTGATGTTTCTCTCCCTCTTTCTCCTTCCCTTCCCTCTCTCTAAAAATACATAATAAAGTCTTTTTAAAAAGTCTTTAATATAGATTAACAACAGCTATAAGAGGGTGTTTAATTGGGATTTTGGCTGAGACACTAGGATATCAGATACCAAAGTGACTTGTAAGACAAACTACCATGAGGAAATTTCACAGCAGAAGAATGAATGCCAGTTAGATATTTCATCTACATCAAGGATATAAATGGAAAGCGTTGGAAATTAAGAGAATTTGTAAGGAGGATAATTTTTGACTTTTTGGAGAGGACTGAACTCTGAGTCTCACCCTTGTGGCTTGCAAGAGGATGGAGCACTGCCTCCAATCTCCAAACCAGGTGTGATGGGCTCCACAGACATCACTTGGAGAGCTTAACTGTCAGCCAATGAAGTGGTGGTTGACTTTAGAGAGCCCATGTAACAGGAGACAACAGATTAGAGGGCTACTCTCCCCTCCAATGACAGGTCAAACATGTACAAATCCTGGGGAGTAGGTGAGAACTCTGCCCAAGAAAGCAGCCTGTCAGGGTGCAGAGCCTACAGCACTCAGAGGCTGTGGAGTATGTGACAAGGGCAGAGACTGAAAGGGGATGGGGCAGCTGGCTGAAGGAGGAACACTTAGAATCAAGGGAGGCCCAGCAAGGCGTCTCTATAGAACCCACAAAAATGCTCTGAGAGAATCATCTTCAAACATTTGACCAGAGATCACAAAGACACTCGGAAACAGGGGCAACAAATAAGAACTCTCCTGTTCCTCTTTCCCTTCGCTCTTCTCATGCTCTGATTACAAAGGGGTCAGAATCCCTAGGCAGCAGGCTGGGGAAGAGAGGCTGGGAACAAAGAGACATTTCACTTTCAATCAGGCTTAGACAATCTGGGATGGGACAAATGGAACTGAATTGAGATCAGGGGCTGCAAATCGAAGGCACCTTAGAACTTGTTTTTTTTTTCTGTGAGTGGCGAGGAAATCTTGGGACTTGAGTGAATTTTTAAATTATTGCTGGAGAAGAACATTTTCAAAACAAACAAACAAACACCTATTGAGAGACCAAAAATGCCAAAATGCCAATGCTTTGTGAGTTCATCCCAAGATTCTTGTCTATTTGTTGTACCAGTTGCATAGCTAACATTTTTAAAAGTTACATGGGCCAATAATTTGTCTAAGCTTTTTATGCATCATTTAACTAAATCCTTATAACTCCATGAGTAGGTCTTATAATTATCCCCCATTTTATCATTAAAGAAAACTAAGATCCAGAGACATGAAATAACTTATCCAAGATCATACACATATTAAAGTCAAATCCAGTCTATTTGACTCCAAAACTCATGCCGTGACCCATTTACTCTGGTGAGTTATTGGCAAACACTTCGGTATAGAGAGGACAACTCTCAAATGATCAGAACTGGATTATCAAACAATTGTTAACATGAATATAGTGCACACAGAGGAAAAAATGTCCAAATACAGTCTTTAAAATCAAAATGGCAAGCACAATCCTTGGTCTTTTTATTACTCGAGGCTTACAGCAGCTAAAAGGTTTCAACAACGTTATATTGCATACAAATTGCAGATTAACCATGTCGGTGGAGTGTCCCCATGTAATCGCCATAATATTCTATTGTAGAATAACAGCACAGGTCCTGATCCGTAGCTCTTGGTAAATACAGGTAGCTGGAATCTATTGTTGTAAGGGCTTAACATCCCCCACACACGGTCTTGGCCTGAAAGTGAGTTTTCCAAGGCCTAACATCAATAGAAACTTCTTTGCTGTAGATTTGATCTTTATGAATTGGGATAAACGGAATAGGCATACAGTGACCACAGTTATTAGGGAACGCTTTCATCAGCTAACATCGACTGAAGGTGAGAGAGGGTTATCCAAACAACTCAGCTGCATGGCTCTGCTAACTGTGACTTAATGCTAGTTTATAGAAGCACCTGTGTTATTTGTCATGGCTCTCAGTCTTGCCAAGGACACCAAATGATGCCAACCTCTGTGAGGGGAGAGAGTTCAACAATGCATGTCTATCTCTAGAAAGATTAGGATGATGTAGGCTCGTTTGTACAAACATCCTAGACTACATTTAGAATCTACCTTCCCAGAAATAAAATTCTACAGCATCATCTACTACCTCCACTCCTCATGGCAGGCTTAACTTACCTCAGGGGACTAGGCTGTATTTTCTTTTCTCCTCTGCCTTCCCGGGAATGGATACTTCTTCCTTTTTTTGGAAATAAAAATTGGATTGTGCTTTATGACTGAGAAGCTCTTAACAAAATTGTTAGTTGCACAACTTGCTTTGGTTTCCTTCCATTGACATGTCAAGATGTAAATCATCTTTCTTCCTAGGCTCAAGGCAATGGGGCACAAGATCATCTACTGTTCCCTTCACTTGTCCCCTCGGCCTGCCCTCCTCCTTTTACGTTGTGATTCTATCCATCCTCTCTCCATTGCCTTATCCAGAGATGGGGGCAATCGCCAAACTCTGTTATATTTCACATAACCAAGAATTAAAAGCATATCTGAATTAAAAGTATTTCCTGGGACTAATGAAAGATTGTTCCGCCTTCCACAATGAAACAAAGGTTATGTTGAAACATATACTGCCAAAAAAAATGATATCTGTGGACTTAGCTAAGGAATTAGAATCTGAAAATGTGTAATTGTGTCCCCAAGAATTCTGAATCCTTCGCCCTTCTCTAAGAACCGCTATGCAGATCTTTGAGTGACAGACAGTGCGGTACAAGACACGCTTTCAATTCTGCTCGCCTCTTTCTTTGCAACAGACAACATCGGGCTGACAGAATGCAACTGAAACATAATTTAGATGGGAAAATACAAGACGTTTTCCCAGGAAGTGGGGCGGGGAAGGGGGGAAGGGCAGGGACATGGCTTGATTCAGACAGCAGAGGGCGCAGCTTACACATCTAAGTATAAAGGAGCCTTCCCTGGAAGCGGTAAGGGCTCCTGCTACTTTTCGGTCATACATTTCACATTTTCGAAAAGCATATCCAAGCTCCCGTGGCCAAAATTCTGATGTAGTCATTCATTTCTCTCCTCTTGTTCAAATAATATCATTTTCTACTGCCCCCAGGCCCAGCCACTCAAACCGCCACTTTTCTGTGTCTGGCTCTGGCATGGGAAAAAGAATGAAGATAGACTCCCTCAAAAGAAAAAAAAAAACGAACAAACAAAAAAACATAACAACAACAACAAAAACAGGTTCGCAGAAAGGGTGACCTGTATTCCCAAGCAGCCTTCATTTGTTTGAAAGACTTGCACCTAGGATTTCTTGATCAAAGCTAATGCGCTGTAAATTTCTTCATTTAACAGACTTAGTCTGTTCAACTCTTGACACTGGGAATTGGGATTTCCCAGAACTATTAGCACTGCACAGTAGGCGCTCCTCGCCAGCCAAGAACGGGGGATTAACAGGTATTTGTCTCAGCTAATTTCACTCTCTATACTGGGTCTATAGAGACTGGGGCTTCTTGGCGGAGTGTGTGCCACCCTGCTAATTGGCTACGAATGTAACTACTCCAGCATGCCAATGGAGCGCGGGGTAGTCCACAGTCTTGAGGCAAATGAATCCTTACACTGGGCATTCAGGAAAGTTGCTGGGCAGCACTGTAATTATAAACGGTTCATTTGCCAACTTTTACTCTCACTGACTGTCAAACTCTCACCCCTGTAGACCATGTCGTGAACGTTCAAAAAATTATGCTGAATAACAAGTGCATCTGTGAAATCCTGTAGCAAAAAGAATTTCCATACATTCTATTCAGGATGCACTTGCAGAATCAAAGGTCCTGGAGGTAGCTCCCATAAAACACAAAATTCCCTGAGTCAGATAAAATAATGATATGCACTGGGATATTCACAGATTATATAAATCATTTCTGTGAAGAAGACTGGAAATAGAGAGTTGTTAGTCCCTTTTCACATGCCCTATTCTCCCCCTCCTTGCTGATAATCAGACTGTCTTAATGATTGATCCTAGTTCTAAAGCTTCTGATATGGGGATTGAAGAGTCAAATATTAAATATTATATGTATCTATTGCAACATAACAAATTATCCAAACTCTACCTGCTGAAAACAACAAACATTTATTATCTCATAGTTTGTGTAGATCAAAAATCCAGGAGCAACATAGATGGGTAATATTGATTCAGCTTCTCATGAGGCGTCAAGTGTAAACCACGTCAAAAATCAATTACATGCCTGTTGGCAGGCCCTAGGAGAGCCCATTCCAAGCTCACTAATGTGAGCCTCTCCTCAAGGCTGCTTCATAACATGGCAACTGGCCTCTCTCACGTTGTGAACTGAATGTCCCCTCAAAATTTGTGAATAGAAGTCCTAACCTCCCATGTGGCTGTATTCGCAAATGGGGCCCCAAAGGAAGTAATTAAAGATAAATGAGGTCATAAGGGTGGGGCCCTGATCCAATAGGATTAGTGTTATTTTAAGAAGAGATGCCAGATACTCTTTTTCTCTCTCTCCACACTCATATAAAGAATACATGTAAGCACACAGCAAGATGCCAGCCTCCTAGAAGCCAGGAAGTGGGTCCTCACTTAAAATTGACCAGCACCTTGGTCTGGGACTTCTAGCCTTCAGAATTGTAAGAAAATAAATTTCTGTTGTTTAAGCCACCCAGTGTGTAGTATTTTGTTATGGCAGCCCAAGCAAACAAACACACCCCAGAACCAGCAGTCTAAGAAAGAAAACTGCGAGGTGGAAGTCACAATCTTTTTATAACCTAATATCAGAAGTGGCATCCATCGCTTCTCCCATATCCTGTTCATTATAAACAGATCAATAGGCCCGGCCTACACTCAAAGACAGGGAATGACACAAGGATGTGGGTACCAGGAGGCAGAGATCATTGGGGTCCATCTTAGAGGCTGCCTGCCATGCTATATAAGAGCCAATTTATTAAATAAAAATATATCTATAATTATACTATTAATCCTGTATCTACTACAATACATGCAGTTCATGTTACATTATTAGCATTTGTAACGTGACAAAACCAGATTTCAAATCGCTGGTGCATTTTGAAAGTTAGCTCATAATTTGAGAGTCTTCTACTTTGTAATCCTATTCACGCATGTGCTCTTTCCCACTCCTGAGTAAATGTGTGCATACTGATACCACTTCCAGTGCCACAAATGTTGCCAGTGGAATGTGGGATTCACCATTCCAAGTGTGTTGTCTTGTCTGTCTGCCACATCTGCCAACTAATAATCAACCTCTTATTACAAATCCCATCTTTCTGTCGGATGGCTACATCACTGATTGATTAATTGAGCGCCTCACAACACTCTCATGACAGTAACAGTAATACATTTCCAAGTGTTTTTGCTTTACCCCAATGTACTGTAGTGGTTTCATTATTATGTAACCACTACATAGACCTTGGGATATAGTGTTGGTCATTTCAACTTCATTCTTACATCTGTAATGAAACTTGAAATAAAAACTTCTTGAAAGATGCACATTCAGGGAATAAAGTAAATAAATGGGAGTATAACACTTTGCTCTCTCAGGTTTACTCCATATTTGAAACATCTTTTTGCTACAGATGAGCTTCTTGATTATGGTTCCTGAATTTCCTTCATTGCAGGCATGATTAGAATGATACTAAGTATCTTAAGGCATATTTAATAATTCTATTACATCAAACTAATGTAAGTGTCCCATGTGTGTATAGAATGTATTTCACAGCATCCATCCAATTTTTAATATTTAACTCTGCATTTAAACATAATGACAACACGATGGAATACTGAAATACTAAATTATTACTTAAAATAAGGATTGCTATTTGGAGTAATGCGATAGTATATGTACAAGCACCTAATACAGTAGCAAAGTCCTCAAATATTCCAAATAAATGCTACTTGATATTAAATTCTGCCTATAAAATCAAATGCAAACAAGACAGAACTAAAGAAAAAACCCCGAAAGAGAGTGAGGTTGACCCTACATGGCTCCAGAACTGGAAATAGCAAACAGGTTATACTGACATGCAATCCTTCAGCCTCCCAATCCCATTAACATACAAATTATTAACGCTATGCAAATCAGTAACACAATCAAGATTCCCACAGTAATTTCTATTCCTACCTCTGCAGAGAGATCTAGTCTAGATTTAGTTGTACAGATAGAGCTTCCTGAAAATTTGATTAATTAGGGGAAAACATGATAGTTACAAAAGAAAACTTGCAGTTAATCCCAGTTCAGTTAGTCAAGGTTACAAAGAGGAGAAATCATGTAGGCTACTTAATCTTGTGTCATGAGAATTCCATTCCACAGCCACCTATGGACCTCTGATTTCAGCCAGGCAACTCATAACACTAGGTCATCAGGTAAGGCAGGCATAACAAGGGATTTGAATGTTTTGGCCATTCTTACAGAAAAGTAACCCCACAGAGCAGTCATGCATAGTGGAGTAACATGAGGGTGACACAGTCTTACCATCCTCTCCTATAGGAACCAGTACCAATAGCTCCCAGCTCAAAACCGTGGTGACTCAAATGGTAAAATAACATATATGAGAGAAAATTCCTGTTTGAATTTGCTACTGCCACACAAGATTTCTATGGGACAAATTTCATGATAATGCAGAAACTGAAACAAACATTCCACTTTGAAAAAAATACTCATTAAATGTAAATTTAAATAAAAATAAAATATGTTCAGCAAATAAGTATGAGGTTTTTAATCTTTTTAAATTTGTCTATTTTCAAATAATAATTTACAGAAATTGCAAAACTAGTAGAGAGGTCTATCCCATGTCTGTTACACCCAGTTTCTCCCAATGATTATATCTTACATAATTACAGCACCCTATTAAAACCAGGAAATACATTGATGCAATGTGTATGTATAGTTCTAAACCATTTTATGATATGTGTATATCTGTATGACCACCACTTCAACCAAGATACAGAACTACTCCATCACCACAAAGATCCCATCATGCTACTTCTTTAGAGTCAGATCCACCCACTCCACCACCCCTAACCTTTAGCAGCCACTTACTTGTTCTCCAACACTTTAAGCATGCCATTTTGCCAATGTTACATAAATGGGATCATTTATATAACCTTTTAAGATTGGGTTTTTCACTTAGCATAATGCCATTTACATCAATGAAAGTTGTTGCATGCATAAAAATGTAGTGGTTGCTCTATATATTACATTGTTATGAATATACATTCATAACTTAACAGTCTACTGCTGTTGAAATTTTACCAGTACAAGTGAAGTGTAGAAGCCTTACCTCCCTTTAAGTCCCTTTACTCTCCTCCATTGATAATATAATTATCTTTCTTTAAGTATATTTTGATTATGCTATTACACCTGTCCCATTTTTTCTCCCCTTTATCCCCCTCCACCTTATATCCCCCATCCAACTAGCATTCCCCCACCTTAGTTCATGTCCATGGGTTGTACATATCAGTTCTATGGCTTCTCCATTTTCCACCCTATTCTTAACCTCCCCCTGTCTATTTTGTACCTACCATTTATGCTATTTATTCCCAGTACCTTTTCCCCCATTCTCCCCCTCCCCACTGATAACCCTCCATGTGATCTCCACTTCTGTGATTCTGTTCCTATTTTACTTGTTTGCTTAGTTAGTTATTCTTTTTCTTTTTTAAGTTCAGTTGTTGACAGTTGTGAGTTTGTTGTCATTTTATTCTTCATAATTTTTTATCTTCTTCAATATCTTAGATAAGTCCCTTTAACATTTCATATAATAAGGGCTTGGTGATGAGTAACTCCTTTAGCTTGACCTTATCTAGGAAGCATTTCATCTGCCCTTCCATCCTAAATGGTAGTTTTGCTGGATAGAGTAATCTTGGATGTAGGGCCTTGCCTTTCATGACTTCAAATACTTCTTTCCAGCCCCTTCTTGCCTGTAAGGTCTCTTTTGAGAAATCAGCTGACAGTCTCATGGGAACACCTTTGTAGGTAATGGTCCCCTTATCTCTTCCTGCTTCTAGGATTCTCTCCTTCATTTTTACCTTGGCTAATGTAATTATGATGTGCTTTGGTGTGTTCCTCCTTGGGTCCGGCCTCTTTGGGACTCTCTGAGCTTCCTGGAATTCCTGGAAGTCTGTTTTCATTGCCAGATTGGGGAAGTTCTCCTTCAGTATTTTTCCAAATAAGTTTTCAATTTCTTGCTCTTCTTCTCCTTCTGGCACCTGTATGATTCAGATGTTGGAATATTTAAAGCTGTCCCAGAGGTTCCTAAGCCTCTCCTCATTTTTTTGAATTCTTGTTTCTTCATTCTGTTCTGGCTGAATGCTTACTTCTTCCTTCTGTTCCAAACTGTTGATTTGAATCCTGGTTTCCTTCCCTTCACTGTTGGTTCCCTGTACATTTCTCTTCATTTTACTTTGCATAGCCTTCACTTTTTCCTCCATGTTGCAACCATACTCAGCCATTTCTGTGAGCATCCCGATTACCAGTGTTTTGAACTCTGCATCTGATAGGTTGGCTATCTCATCACTTAGTGCTTTTTCTGGAGTTTTGATCTGTTCTTTCACTTGGGCCATATTTTTTTGTCTTGGAGTATCTGTGACATTGTAAGAGGTGGAGCCTTAGGTATTCACCAGGGTGGGGAAACCCACATCGCTGCTGTTGTGGCACTGTATGTAGGGGGCAGGGTCTGAGATGGGTCAATGCTGCTTGCTCGGCTATCAGCTGACTTTCAGTCACGTCCCCTGCTACCCAAAAGTAAATTGTCCCCTTCAGGTCCTGATTCCCAGGTGGGTGGGTTTGTGTATGTTCTAGGATTCTGTGGGTCTCTCTAATGAACTCTCCTGTAAGGTTGGGAGTTTCTCCTGCTGCTGCAACCTCTACAGGTCTTTACAGCCAGAGGTTTTGAGGCTATCTTTTCCCACACTGGAACCCTGGATTATATGGTCTTGCTTCCCAGTTGTTCCTCCCAGTTTATCGGCACATGAACATGGGACCGCCTGGTCCACCAGCTGCTGCCTCACAACCAGTCTGCCACCTTGACATGCATCCTTTTTTCCCCAGCTGCCCATCTCTGCCCCTCCTACCAGTCTGAATGAATATTTCTTCTTTTTATTGGTTGTCGAACTTCCATACAGTATGATTTTCTGGCAGTTCTGGCTGTTTTTTTGTTTTTAAATTTGTTGTTGTCCTTCTTGTGGCTGTGCAAGGAAGCAAAGCATATTTACCTACACCTCCATTTTGGCCAGAAGTATAATAATATCATTATCTTAAATATTTCTTCCACATACATTGAGAACCACATCAAAAATGTTATGCTTTTCATTCCAACTACCAAATATAATTTAGAAAACTCAAGAGGAGTATATGTATTGCATGCACCCATATTTTCACTCTTTCCTTTATTCTTCTTTCTTAATGCTTCAAGATTCTTTCATTTCCTTTCTATTTCAATGACTTCCTTTGAACATTTTTTAAGGTAGGTCTGCTAGGGAAAAATTATTTTTGTTTCTCTTAGTCTGAGAATGTCTGTATTTCCCTTTTATTACTGAAGGATAGTTTCATTTAATAAAGAATTTGTGGTTGATAATTCTTTACTTTCAGCACTTGAAAAATTGTGTGCTACTTCTTTCCAGCCTCCATGATTTCTGATGAGAAATCTCCTGTCATAGAAATTATCTGCCCCATATATAGGTACGCCTCATTTTATAGTCCTTCACTATAAGGCATTTCACAGATGTTACATATTTTACAAATCAAAGGCAAGACACTCCACCAGCAAAAAGATTACAACTCACTTTATTGCAATACATGCTCTAAAGTGGTGGTCTGGAACCAAACTCACAATATTTGTGAGGTCTGTCTGTAGATAGTATGCCATTTCTCTCTGGCTACTTTCAAGATATCTTCTTCATCTTTACATTTCTGAAGTTTGAGTGTGATTTTTCTTGGTGTGGATTTCCTTGGGTTTATCTTCTTTAAGTTTCTCTCAGCTTCTGAAAACTATAGGTTTATGTCTTGCCAAGTCTAGAAAAATTTTAGCCATGGTTTCTTTGAATACTTTTTCAGTCCTATCTTTTTTCTTTTCCCGTTCTGGGATTCCAATCACACAAATGTTACAGTCCCACAGGTCTCTGAGTATCCGCTAAATTTTTCCGTCTATTTTCTCTTTGGGGTTCAGACTGAGTAATTTTTATGGTTCTACCTTCAAGCTCATTGATTATTTCCTCTGTCCTCTCCATTCTGCTCAGGTTTTTTTTTTTATTGGGGGGAGGGTATTTTATTATTCAATTCTAAAATATCCATTTTATTCTTCTTTGTACCTATAGAATGTATTTCCTCTTAATGAATTAGCTGAAACCAAAAATAACAATCTCAACTACCTGGAACTCATACAGAAGACTTGTTTGTTCTAACCAAAAGCAAAGAATGGCACAATAGCAAATATAAGCATCATGGTGTTAACCAAAGACAGTAGCATCCAAAACTGAAAAAACAAGCTGATAGTCTGCTGGCAAGGAGACATGAAGATCTGTAGACCCTGGTCATGAAGAAGCCATGGAATGTGCTTGTTCGTATAAGCTATAGTGTTTATACAGGACCAGAAGGCTGCTACGCAATCATTCACTGGTCAGTCTAAGCACAAGATGCCTCTCCAGTTGCCCCAAAAGAACAAGCTAGAGGCATGACTTCAGGCATCTAGGGAAGTCCAGGTTTTCACTGATAGCAGTGCAATTTCAGTTAATATTATTACAATCAGACATGGGGTTGAAATTAATGTATCATCTGAGAAACAAGGGCACAATAAAACCCTGTGCTTTACTTTATGCTGTGATTCCTTCTCATCATTTTTTTTACTAACCACTTAAAATGGATTGAGGAACTTTCCCACTAATTCTAATCTCTGAAACTGTTTTTATAAGGTAGTGTTATGTATTCCTTTAAATTTTGGTAGGTCTCACTTGTGAAAACATCTGGGCCTGGTGTATTTTGTTTGGTGGAAAGGGCAGGCTATTTGGGAAAATTTTATGGGCAATTTTTGACTAGGTAATAAATCCCTTTAACGAATATGGGTTTACACATGTTTGGTCTTTCCTTTAGAGTCAGTTTTGATCATTTGTATTTTTAATAAAATTATTCATTTCACTTAAGTTTTTGAAATTTAATACGTCAATGGCTATACCTTTAATATATCAAGATCTGCTGAAAGCAGAGGAAAAAAAGTCCTAAAGCACTAAAGAATATGCATGATAAACCTAAACAAGGAGACTGCCAAAATAAAAGATTTAATAGGACAAGTGTCTAAGATACAATTTTAAAAATCACCCAATCACACAAAGAACTAGTAAAAGCACAATTTGAATGAGGGAAGATCAACTAATACCAACACCAAGACAAATAAGATGTCTTGGTGATCATCTGACAAGAATTTTAAAGCACCCATGATTAAAAATACTTCAATAAACTGTTACATATTCTATTGAGACAAATGAAAAAGTAGAAAATCTCAGCAAAAGAAATAGAGGTTACAAAAAAGAATAAATGTAAGTTATATAACTGAAACATACAATAACCAAAATTAAAACCATCAATGGGCTCAACTCCCCACAAAAAAAAAAATAGAACACAGAAAAGAATCACAGAACTTGAGAACACACCATGGAATTCACTCAATTTATATGAGAAAAAATAGGCTAAAAAATTAACAGATCCTGTAGGACTATAGGACTATAAGAAAAAGATCCAATATACCTATCACTGAACTCAGAAACAGAGGAGAAAAGTCCAAATGGAGAACTTGAAGCTGAAAGAGTATTCAAATAAATAATGGTTAAAAATTTCCCAAATTTTGGGAAAGACATAAACTTACAGATTCAAAGCTGAGCAAACCTGAAATAAGATAAACTCAAATAAGTCATAATTAAACTTCTAAAAATTAAGACAAAAATAATTTTGAAATCAACCAAAGAGAAACAATAGGGAAAAATCAATTCAAGTGGCAATAGATTTATCGTCTGAATCCATGAAGACCAAAAGGAAGAGGCCTAACATTTTTAACTTTTGGAAGAAAAGAAATGTTAACCATGAATTCTCTATCTGGCGAAACTATCCTTAGGAATAAATGGGAAATAAAAATGTTCTCAGATGAAGGAAAGCTAAAAGAACTGTTCACTCATAAACTTACCCTTAAAGAATGGCTAAAGGAACTTGTCCAAACAGAAAATGATTATGTAGAAATGTATTGGTTAATTTCCAGGTTATCAGAAAGGAAGTAAAAATTGAAGTAAATTACACATAGAGCTGAATAACAATACAAATAAAATATGTGGGAATACAGCTAAAGGAGTGCTGAGAGGGAAGTTTATAGCACCAAATGCTTACATTAGAAAAGAGAAAAAGTCTCAAAACAACAATCTAAGTTTCTACCTTGAAAAAACTAAATAATAATAATAAACCCACAGTAAGCAGTGGATCAGATATCAATGAAACTGAAAAAATAAAAAAGAAAAGCAATGAAACAAGAAGCTGATTCTTTGACAAATTCAATAAAATTGATAAACCTTTGCCAAGACTGACACAAATTAGAATGGAGAAGACATATTACCAGTGTCAGGAACAAAATGGGATATCACTAAAAATCCTGAGAGAATATCATGAATAACTTTAATCTCACAATTTGAAAACTTAGAAAAGATAAATCAATTGCTTAAAAGTCACAAACTACTACAGCTCAACCAAGATGAAATAGATCAATAGTCCTGTAAGTATCAAAAAATGGAATTCATAATTTAAAAACTACCCCCAAAATAAATCTCCATGCCCAAATGATTTTATTGGAGAATTCTTCCAAACTTTTAAAGAAAAAATAACACCAAATTTATACAATTTCATCCAGAAAATAAAAGAAGAAATACTTTCTGACTCATTTCATGAGGCCAGTATTATTCAATACTAAAAATAGACAAAGGCAATACAAAAAAAAAGAAACCTACAGATCAATATCTCTTATAGAAGATAAAAAGCGAAGAAGATGGATAGAACATGGAAGATAAAAAGGAAGAGCAGAGAACTGTCCTATAGTATCCCTTGGCACCAGTTAAAAGAGAAAAATAAGAAAGGAAAAAGAGGAAAATATGGAATGAGATACCCAAGGGAGAAAGAGACTGACAAGAGAAAGAGGAAATGGTGCGTACTCATAGATGAGAGAAAGAGATACAGGAAGAGAGAGAGACCAAAAGATAGTGAATAAAACACGCTGCAAACAGATTATTGAGCCGGAAATATCCAAAAATAAATAAGAACCATAGAGACCTAAATGAACCAACTAAACTGAGACTTAAACAGAGAGATCCCTCAATGCATAACGATAATTGTAATTTTGTTTGTTTCACAAAAAGACTCTAAAGCCTTGTTGCATTTTTGCAAACATGAGAAGTTTAAGTCTCTGGTGTAAAGAAAAGTGTATAAAACTATAAGAAGAAAATCTCTGCGGCAAGCCAGCAATGTGGACTTCAGAAGCTCCCCTTAACTCTTGGTTTTTAATTTTTTCAGCTACAAAATAGAGACAAGCCAAATGTCCTGTAAGTTTCCTTCCAGTTTCAAGATTTCATCAAGGTGTGGTAAACTTTCTTGTCATTCATGATTTCTAAATTAAGGGTTTATCCTAAAATTCAGCCTGTGAGTTAGGAACCCCTCATGCCAGAAAAATGTCTGTATTACTCCAGACTGATGGGAACAGAATTTAGTTTGTAAATTTCCTCCATAAAAGGCTTTGGTTAAATCCCTTAAATCTGTTTTAATCTCATGAACTTAAAAAATATATGAAACATTACTTATACTTCAATTTCCCAAACTGAATTTTCTTCTGCAGCTAATGTGCTCCTAGTTTAATTTTCCCATTTATTTCTACTTTTATTCTAATTTTGCTGAACACTTCAAGAAACACTTGAACACCAAAGACACTCAAAATAAAGTGTTGCTGACCAAAGCAGGGAATCTGCCTCCTACATACACATACACATACACATACACATAAACATGGACATACACGCAAGGTCTCCCAATCTAAATACATAAAATCTAGTGAACCAGAGACCCATTAGGAGGCATGCCAACCCTGGCAACAAAGGCCACAATCCCAAAGCCTGAACATTGGAGAGATTCTCTTCCAAGAAGTGCTACTAATTAGTGCTAAAAATACTTATGGCTCAAATGCATGCCATAAATATACAAACATACAATGAGCTGATAAATATCACCTCATAAAACCAAGTGAAAACAACATGTCCCTCCCCTATTGTGCTCACATATCTTAGGCTCAGGACATTTGTGTTGATTTCTCTTTTCAGCCAAAGGTGTCCTTGATGTTTATTTTTTAAGTTGGCTCATTTGGATTAAAGCACAGCAGAGAAGGCTTCTAGGAAAATATCCAGCTTAAGATATTCCCTGCTAGTGGAGACACAGGTTTCTGCTCGCAGAAATAGTGTACCTTCACATAGCCAGCACCCCATCTTGCAGTATGTATATAGACAAGCTATACAAATGACCTTCATGGTGCTCTGTAAGTCACCATCCCATTCTGTGGTTCCTCACTTCCATTTCAGAAAAAAACAAAGTAAGGGGTGTGAAATTTATCCATTGCCTCCCCTCCTCCAAACATCTTTATAGCCACATGGATCCTTATAACTCTATGCCTCCTACCTCTTCTCTGTCCATATTGGTATAGTCCTTCAATTATACCTCCCTCTCTTGAATTTTAAATCTCTGCTTCTCTACTGGCTCCTTCTGTTCAGGTTATAGCATGTTCTAATTTCCTCCCATGCTATAAAACCAGCGGTTCTTGAAAGTAGTCCTACGACCCTTGCAGAAGGTCTGTAAGGCCCTTTTGGGGTCTTCCTCTTACTAACTACACATGGAAGGCCAGCTTTTCCTTACTTACCTCAACCAAGGCAACAGATTACAAGATGGTGGATGCAGAAGCATATATGAGAATCCCATTGGCTCTTACTACATCAAACATTAGAGAGATGCGCAAAAGTGAAAAGGCATGCCACTCTTTCTATTAAACTTTTTGTTTTGAAAGTTATTTTTCTTAAAAATATGATACAATAAGGAAGAATGCATTTATTATTTTTTGAATGAACAGCTAATGTTTAAGGTTCTATGTTAATATGTAATATGGTAAATATTAAGTTGCATACCCAAAAGCTCCTGGGATCTTCAATAACTTTTTAGTAGAAAGGGGTCCTGAGAGTAAAAGGTTTACAGCTGCTGCTATAAATAATTTTCTGAATTCTGCTGCTCAGTCAGGACACTGCTCTCTCTCTCCCTGCCTTTGCCACCAACAGGGAGTCAAAGATTCCTTGTTCCCATTTCCTCAGCTCCAACTATCTTTTCAATCCACTGGAATCCCACTTCTGCTTCCCATCACTCCACTCAAACTGTTCTGACCAAGGTCACTAGTGATTTCCTTTTATAACAATTTTATCATATTCTTTTATGATTATGAAAATAATACATGCTCATGGTAGGACATTTAGAAAAGGCATATAAGCACAAACAAACAAAAAAGCAATAAAAAAAATCACTCCTGATCAGAGTAGGAAGAAGGGCACCAGGAACCAAGAAATTCAGGCGGCTTCTAGAAACTGGAAAGGAGCAGGACTCTAAGGAAGAAGCTAAATAACATGATGAAAACTATCTAGCCAGAAAGTCACATATGAAGATCTAACAAGGAGCTTTTGAAGCCAAAATAGATGTTCATTCTTCTGTGCTCTACTGCCACTCTATGGGTAAGAACTGTCTAGTTTTTCTACCCTAGTCGGCTGCTATCTCTTCAGAGAGATTTGAAGGATAAGGATGACTCAATCCCCCATTGCAGGTTTAAAGATGGAGGAAGGAGGGCAATGGGAAGGAATGCAGGCAGCATATAGAAGCTGCAATTGACCCTGGCTGACAGCCAGCCAAGAAACGGGGCCTACATTCGGAAAGCAACCTGAATGAGGTTAAAAAAAGACTCTTCCCTTAAAAAAAAAAAAACACCCCTAATGCCACCGCTCAGAGGTAGCCACTATTAAGAATCTATTCCTTTAGCATTTTCAATGCACAGTGTTATGAAGATGGTATTGGAAAACATGTATTGTTTGGGTGTGCAGCTTACATATTGTTTTGAAACCAGGTTTTTAACTGACTTGGTCACTGGTGACCTTATAAGTGATAAATCCTACAGTTTCTTATTCATCTTTGGTCTCCTTGGCCTCCCTGCATCATTTGGCATTACCAACCTCTGGTCCTTTGGATTCTCTTCCTCTGCTTTCCATGCAGCATTCTCTTTTGGTTCCCCTTTGACCTCTCTATCTACGCCTTCTCTATCCTTGTCACTCCCTCTAAATGAGCCCATTATTTCTAAAGCTTTAACTGTCCCCTGTATGTACATGAGTCCCAAATCTCTATGTCTAACCCCTATTTTCTACAGAACTTCAAACCCAAATTTCCAACATTTCACTGGTCAACTCTACCTTGACATTTCACAGATCTTCAAATCCAACACTTCGAAACTAATTTTTTCACATGCCTCTCCCAATCTGTTTCCGATTTTGGAATTCTTTGTCTTACCTGATGGCCCTACTTTGCTTAAAATGGAAACCTAAAACTCAAGGTCCACTCCACACTTTCCTTCAAGTACACTAAAGAATTCGTTTTCAAATACAGTAAGTAGTATCACCCGGTTATGTCTAGAGACCCTCACTTCTCAGTCATGCCACTGCTAGTGCTCTCGTCAGCGCTCATCTTCTAGCCATCCGCTGTCTCCAGTCCACTCTTCTTCAAACCCAAGCAGAATATGGGGTTAACTCAGAAATGCAAATGTGATGATACTACTCCATCCTTCTACGGCTCCCCATTACTTAGTGGGCCTCATTCACTAGCTGGTTTCAACTTACTTCTCCAAGCTCTTCTCCCTCAAATCCCACACATGGACATATTCTGTGTTCCAACCACACCAATCTACTCATTGCTCCCCCTAAGACTTCATTATGCCCTTTGATATACTTTGCATTTGTGCATGCTACTCCCTCTGCCTTTTCCCCAATCTGTGTCCAACAAACTCCTCATCTTTAAAGACCCAACTGAGATGCTACCCCTCTTCTGAAGACTTCAGTGAATCCTCCAAAGAGAGTTAGTTGCTCATTCATCTCTCTTCACAGGGCCTGGAACCTCTGTCATAGTGTTAATTATGGTGTATTGGAGTGGGCCATTACATGTCTACAGTCATGTCAAGGGCTGAGATCTTGTCTTCATCACCCTTGTATCTCTACCCTCACCTACTGGACAGTTGTTGGATGGATAACTAAATATACTTGTATGCTAAACAAAATTGACTTTGTAGCTTTCATACTTGGTACACCATTCTGTGAAGAAGCTACAGATCAAGAATATACACTGCCAAGCATCAGCACGCACTCACTTGTGTTCATAGAAGTAACATCTATGGTGCAATGAAAGTCAGTCCTCCAACAAACTAGCGCAGCTAAACACACCATAAATGACCCAAAGTAGTAAATGGATGTATTTCCAGGCTACATGTTAAATGAGCGGTTGCTGAAGCCTTTTCTGAAATGTGTTTTTCATCTTAGACTCTGGGCCCAGACCCTTCCATCCACGAAACACGACAAAAATTCAGTCATATAGACAGAAAACCAGGTAGCACTATTCAATTGGAAAAAAACACTGGCTTTATTTGTTTTGTGGCCTTAGGCAAGCTATTGAATCTCTCTGAACTTCACTTTCCTCACCCGTGAGATGAATACAGATAAAACTTTATAGCATTTTTTAAATTTTGGAGATAACAGTCCTCATAAATAATGCAATTCCTCAGTAATTTAAGAAAATCAGTCATTCAAAAGTATCTATATTGGGTAGTATTGGCAATTGGTCTGCTTTAATAAAGGTCATTTATTTCAGACTGCTCTCTCAAAGAATAAATTCAATGTGGAATTGAATGTAAGGGGGAAAAAACATGTTCATCACCCAAACATTGTCTTAAGGCCAGGACTTGACCATCAGCTAGGCTTAACCCTTTGCTAATTAATAAATGTCATCCTTTACACACATACACACACAGAAATGCATAGTAGTACACCTCATTGTTACAATAACATTACTCAAGGACCAAAAATATCCAAATATTATTTTAATCATTTAGGAAGATTATAGAAACCTGAGTGTTGCTTCCAGCTGTACCCTGAGAAATTACCTCCCAAACAGTGGGTTATTTCAGAATTTCTGGAATCCTCTGAAGTCTATTTCAGGCTTACTCCCAGACCAGAAAATTATAGAGAACCCATTCATTGATTTCAACTGGCTGTGCAGCAGCCTTCTAAGTTAACTAATTTCCGTCACCACCCTTGGCAGTCTATGGGTAATTAAGAGGTTAACATAACAAAAGTGGAGAGTGTATTCTTGTGGTGGGAACATGTACAAAGGGTGACCTTTGAGCCTTCCACCTGTCGCTGCCCATTCTGGTCACACACGAGTTTTCTTTGTGAATCATGAAAAAGTGTTTTGGGCCATTGGCAAAGGGGGCCAGCTGTCCTGAAGTGCTTAAATTTCCCAGCAGCAAGGGCACAGGAACCTGTAGTGTGACTTGCTAATAAATATGAACTAACGCAGATTATGTCAGCATATGAGCTAAAGACTCCTCAGAAACAATTCAGGAAATGGGATTTCAGAAGAGGGACTATATTAAGTGTGTCTATTCAGACTTCTCTGGATTTTCTTCACAGCAGCAATAGGATTGTTACATACAGAGAGACACACCACCACCACTTTTAGAATCAGCAATGACATATGACCAAAAGATGGCACTGATAAAAACAAGTTTGGGGTCAATAAAAGTATTACTAACGCTAGACAAAACTCAAGTTGAGTAGGGGAGGGGTTAAAAGGACAAAAATACAAAAGTGCTTTCCTGAAAAAGCCTCTTTAAAATCACCTATAGAGCAAAGAATATGCTTCCGTTTTCCCGTTTCTGGATCCAAGCTCTAATATGAACATGTTTGTATAATTTATGCACGTACTGGTACTTATTTATATCAACATGACTGGTTATTATGAGGCAGTTTTTAATACACATGTTAGGGAGTGAACACAGGAGTTCCTCTGCTTTCCGGGTAACTGCCCTATTATGGGGGTGCCTCTCTGTCTGGGTAGCCGCTCCCCTCCTGACGGCTCAGTGTACTTCCAAAAAGTTCAGTTGTTTTCAATGTGAAGAGGTCAGCTCTGCTCATTTTACACTGTTGGTCTCTCATCTATTTACAGCTCTTTGCTTTCCCCTCACAGCAGGTGAGACTGGAATGAAAATAGCTTAGGGTGAAGGCTGGAGACTAGAGGCTGGGCGGGGCAAGGGGCAGGGAAGCCAGGAACTTGGCTGCCCTCACAGCAGTTTCTCTAGGCTCTATCTCAGGACTGCATACAGCAGGTGCTGTATCGATGCTGAGGAGGTCGGCCTTGACCACCAACCTGCCTACTGGTTTTCCATAAGAGATTGCAGTGCCCCCTACACTGCAGTGGTCTCCCCTTATTAGTCACCAGCTGGGTACTAGCCACTCTTCCAGGCACTGAAGCAGGGGGTGAGATGAAGCAGGCACCCCACCCTCAAGGGGTCTCAGTGGGAGGGAAGAAAGGCACACACTCCATGGCCTACACAAAAGGCCAAATACTTTAAGAAGTTTCTAGAGACAGCATCGATCCCACTAGGACTCTCCCCTGCTCAGAATATTCCAGCCTCCTCCACTGATTACAGAACACAGTGTAAACACCTTAGCTTACCAGTCAAAGCACTTCAAGCATTGGACTGCTTTTCCCCTTTAACTTGGCGTTTTTACCGAAGTATCACCTTTGTGCATACACTAAAGTACTAAAGCACATTAAAGTGTGCCGCTTACAAAACCTAAATCCTCACACATGTATATGCCCATGCACATGCCACCAGGTCAAGATACATTTTAAGGGCAGAGTGAATCAGACTTGGTTGTTGCCTCTTGTCCCTGCACTCCCATGACCCCACTCCACTGTGTTTTAGTCTACAGTGATGTGGCTGCAAATAAGTCATGCTCATAGCCAATGCTGGATTAGTTAGTTCTTCCATGTTGTATCATATTGCAGGATCCTTCTCTTTTTTTTAGATTTTATGTATTTATGTTTACATTTAGAGAGAGGGAAGGAAAGGAGAAAAAGAAGGAGAGAAACATCAATATGGCAGAGATGCATCGATCGGTTCCCTCTCACATGCCCCCAACTGGGGACCTGGCCCGCAACCCAGGCATGTGCCCTGACTGGGAATCAAACCAGCAACCCTCTGGTTCACAGGCTGGCACTCAGTGCAGTGAGCCAAACCAGCCAGGGCCCTTCCTTTCAAAAGCTGAATAATGTTCCATTGCATGTGTATGCAACATTTTCTTTATCTGTCTATCTGTTGAAGGACATCTCAGTTGTTTCCAACTCAGGTGCTCTAAGTTACTGTGAATAACACTGCACTGAATACAGGAATTACAGATATCTCCTTTTTTAACTTTATTTTATTGATTATACTATTACACTGGCCTCAATTTTTTCTCCTTTTCCCCCTTCCACCGACTACCCCTTTTCCCTCCAGCAATCCCCCCCTTAGTTCATGTCCATGGGTCGTGCATATAAGTTCTTTGGCTTCTCTATTTCCCATACTATTCTTAACATCCCCCTGTCTATTCTGCACCTACCATTTATGCTTCTTAATTGCTGCACCTTTTCCCCCACTTTCCCCCTTTTTCTCCCCACTGATAACCCTCCAAATGATCTCCATAGCTATCGTTTGGTTCCTGTTTTGTTTCTTTGCTTAGTTTGTTTGCTTTATATTCAGTTTAGATAGTTGTGAGTTTATTGTTATTTTACTGTTCATACTTTTTATCTTCTTTCCCTCAAATAAGTCCCTTTAACATTTCATGTAATAAGGGCTTGGTGATGATGAACTCCTTTAGCTTTACCTTGTCTGGGAAACACTTTATCTGTCCTTCCATTCTAAATGATAGCTTTGCTGGGTAGGGTAATCTTGGATGTAGGTTCTTGCTTTTCATCACTTTGAATACTTCTTGCCATTCCCCTCTAGCCTGCAAAGTTTCTTTTGAAAAATCAGCTGACAGTTTTATGGGAACTCCTTTGTAGATAATTCTCTGCTTTTCTCTTGCTGCTTTTAGGATATTGTCTTTATCTTTTACCTTTGGCATTTTAATTAGGATGTGTATTGGTGTGGTCCTCTTTGCATCCATCTTGTTTGGGATTCTCTGAGCTTCCTGGACTTGTCTATTTCCTTCACCAAATTTGGGAGATTTTCTTTCATTGTTTTCAAGTAAGTTTTCAATTTCTAGCTCTTCCTCTTTTTCTTCTGGCATCCCTATGATTCGGATGTTGGCATGTTTGGAGGTGCCCCCAGAGTCTTCTTATACTATCCTTGTTTTTTTATTTCTTTTTTTTCTTCTTGCTGTTCTGATTGAATGCTTTTTTCTTCCTTATGTTCCAAATTGTTTCTTTGATTCTCAGCTTCATCCCATCCACTGTTGGTTCCCTATAGGTTTTTCTTTATTTCACTTAATGTAACCCTCATTTCTTTTTTTATGTTGTTGCCATACTCAATGAATTTTTTGAGCACCCTGATCAACAATGTTTTGAACTCTGCATCTGATAGGTTGGCAGCTTCTATTTCATTTAGTTCTTTTCGTGGGGTTTTGTTCTGTTCTTTTATTTGGGCCATGTTTCTTTGTCTCCTCAGTTTGACAGCCTCCTTGTGTTTGTTTCTGTGTATTAGGCAGAGCTGCTTTGACTCCCTGTAAAAGGCACCTGCAACCCTGACTGGTGTGGCTCAGTGGACTGAGTGTTGGCCTGAGAACCAAAGGGTCACCAGTTTGATTCCCAGTCAGGGCACATGCCTGGGTTGTGAGCCAGGTCCTCAGTTAGGGGCATGTGAGAGGGAACTGATTGATATATCTCTGCCACATCAATGTTTCTCTCCCTGTCTTT
The DNA here is from genome assembly GCA_004024845.1 of Tonatia bakeri. Taxonomy (NCBI): domain Eukaryota; kingdom Metazoa; phylum Chordata; class Mammalia; order Chiroptera; family Phyllostomidae; genus Tonatia; species Tonatia bakeri. The sequence goes on from PVIA01000863.1 coordinate 261,935, forward strand.
CTCTTTCACTTCCTCTCTCTCTCTGAAAATAAATAGTCTAAAAACTCACCTGTAAATTGTGCAGGGTGGAGCCTTAGGTAATTTTGAGGGTGGGGCAACCTGTTTTACCACTTTGTTGTGGCTCTGTGTGGGAGTAAGGCTCAGAAAGGGGACAGTGCCACTGCTTAGCTTCTGGGGGTTTGCCTGGCACTTTCCCTGTTTCCAATCACTTCACCCACTCCCTGTATGTGACTGGCACCCTTCCAGCTGTTGCCCTGGTGCTGAATCCCAGAGTGAGTGGGTTTATATGTTTTAAGACTATGCAGGCCCTTTAAGTGGAGTTTCCTAGAAATCTGGCAGGTTCTTCCACTGTACCAACCTGAACTGGGTTTTGTAGCCAGAAGTTCTGGGGATATATCTTTCCAGTGCTAGAACCCTGGGCTGTGTGGTCTGGCCTTGGGCTGGAATCACTCACTCCCAAGGTATCTGTCATTCCCACAGTATCCCTCCTGATTTTTATCCACCACACGTGAATGTGGGACTGCCCATGCCTGTTCTTGCTGCTGTTGCCACCTCTCCATGCCACTCTGCATCTACTTGCCTCTCCACCCTGTCCCCAGGTCTCTGCCCTATCTCCACATCTCTGCCCCTCCTACATGTCTGAATGAATGTGGCTGCTTTAAATCTTTCATTGTCAGACTTCCAGACAGTTCAATTTTCTGACAGTTCTGGATGTTATTTGTTTTGAGACCTAGTCGTAATTCTTTTTGTGCTTGAGTGAGGAAGCAAAGCATGTCTACCTATGCCTCCATCCGGACCGGAAGTCCCATAATAGTTTTTTTTTTCCATAACAGTATTTAATAGGAGCAAATTCACACACCTGCTGATTTTCCTCCATGTGAAAGGAAAATGTAAAGGTCAACCAAATGATTTCCCCTTAAGTAGTGGAACTAGACAACATGCTGTTCAAATCCCAGTGCTGCCATTTACTAGCTGTGTGACTCCAGGAAGTTATTTAACTTCTTTGTGCCTCAGTTTTCTTATGAAAATGGGGCTGATAAAAGAAATGACCTTGTGGCTTTGTTATAAACATCATATAAGTAAATACCAAAAATGCACTTAGAACAGAATGAGGCACATGAAAGTTATTTTTATTGTTATTACCATTCCATTATTTAAGCTTTAAAAGATTGTGGTAGATTTTGAAGTACTTAGCATGTAACTTTATGTAACAAGGGTTAGAATTTACATCAGTTCACCAAGCTCTCATTTGAGAGAAGTAAAAAAAAAGAGCAATGTTTAAGAAAAATTAGCCAAAAACAAAATTGCCAGTCCCTAGCTCTCAAAACAGATCACATTTATTTCTTACAGGCTTCTAAGGAAACATTATCCACATATGTGTAGATGAAAAGTGGCTGCAAATTCCTCATACTTCTCTCTTGGTGAGAGAGTCTCTATGTCCCCTCTCCTTGAATCTGGAAAAGCTTTGTGACTGCTTTGACCAATGGAATATAGAAGTAACTTTGCGTCACTCTCCTGATACAGGCACTAAAAGTCTGGTAGCTTCACACTGACTGGTGTGGCTCAGTGGACTGAGTGCCGGCAAGCAAACCCAAAAGTTGCTGGTTCAGTTCCCAGTCAGGGCACATGCCTGGGTTGTGGGTCAGGCCCCCAATTAGGGGTGTGCAAGAGGTAGCCAACCAATGTTTCTCTTGCATGTCAATGTTTCTCCTTCCCTCTTTCTCCTTGTCTTCTCCTCTCTCTAAACATAAATAAATAAAATATATTTTTTTTAAAGTCTGGTAGGTTCCACTTCCTGTTTCTTGGAATGCTCACTCTTGGGGCACTATCTTTAGGCATCCAGGCACCATGCTTTGAGAAGCCCAAACTACATAGAGAGACAATGTGTACACACTTCATTGACACTGTCAGTTCAGCTCCCATCAATAGTCGGCACCAATTGCCAGCCATTCTAGTCCATGTGTCCAACATGTGAGTGAAGCAACCATCTTGGAAGTGGCCTGCCATATCCCAGCCACACAGCTGATACCATGTGGATAAGAGCTCAACCACCTAGCCAAGCTCTGCCTGAACCACTAATCCACAAAACAGTGAGCAAAATTACATGATTTTTTTCAAGCCTAACTTTTGGGCCACTAGATAACCAGCACAACCTAACTATAATCATCATTTCTCTGGCATTCAATTGAATAAAAGGAGTCAAAATTTGGACTCTGTCTTGAGATACTTTTCTCTTTGTACCAGATAACACTTAATCAGGGAAAAGTAGGAACCTATTATAAGATGCAGAGTGAAAACAAAAGTTGCTATTACAAAATTATCATGAATGCCTCAGATATTGCTCAGAAGAAAATTGCTTTGAGGGATGATGGGGAAGGGTCCAGATAGGGTGGTATGAGTGCACAAGGACCCAGATATGATGCCTGAAGATGCTGCAAAGCATTTATCACACTAAAGTTGGAAAGAGCATGAGGCCTCCTACAGGAACAAGGAGTAAAGAAAGAAGATGGTGGCTGTGAAGGCCAATATGTCATTAGTGCATCAACCAAGGCAACAGCATACTCTTAGGATCATATATTTCTTGTAAGAGGGAGAGAATATATTACAATAAAAACAATAAAAGCCACAATGTATGGTTGCTCCAGGTTGACTGGCTGAAAATGAAACCAATAAAGGCAATTTTAGAAGGATGCCTTTATCCATGCTACACAAAGTATGTTTTACCTTCTTTGTCAGGTTTCTGCCTCATAACCGACAACTTGAATTTTCAGTGGCTTACAACAATCAGTATCTCTGGTTGACAGCTATGAGGGCCAGCCAGGGTGTTTCTACAGCTGTAGATTGATTTCAGGCATTGGGTAGAGTCCAAGTCTGCTCCACATGTTTTCCACTCTGGACCAGTGACTATTGGAGTAAGCAAACTCATCCCAGACATTTAAAGGACATCAGGACAACTCTTTCACTAACATTGCATTGGCCAAAGCAAGCCCATAGCCAAACAAACCAGCATTAATCGGGTGGATAAATGTCTACTCTAGTGGGAAAAACTGATAAGTCATATAACAAAGGGCACAGTTATGGAATTCCATGTCAGCAAGGGAGGGAAGAATTGGTGATCAATTTCTACTTCACAAAGAGTTGCACAAAAATTTTCCAACTGCCCAATTGTACCAGAAGTTGCTCTGGAGCCACTAATGACCATAAAGTCACTAGATTGTTAAATACATTACTGGTTTTAAGTGCTTGATTATATTGCACTAGTACAATAAACATCATAAACCCTTTTCCCTTCAACTATGTTCATGCAGTAACCATAATCCACAATAATAACTAACTTTTGCATAATGTGTTACACTTCGTAATGTGCTTGCATATATATTGTTCCATTGGAGATTGTAGCAACCCTGTAAAGTGGGTGAAGCAGGTTCTTCTACCACCTATTTAGAGATGAGAATGAATGCAAGTGACTTGGCCAACATCACACCAGCAGTGACTGGGAGGGCATTTAAATCCAGGCCTCCAGACTGGAGCGCCATGCTCTTTCTGCCCCGTTTCCCATTGCTCATTCCTAATGACATGGCCACTTCTGGGACAAGCAGCGTGACCTAACAGGATTTGGTTAGGTTGTTACTTTTGTCTCTCTCTCCCTCCCTGACTTGATGATGTGAGAACTTTTCAGTTGTACATAAGTCTTCTGCACAAAATCTAGGGAAGACAGTGGTACCTGTAGGAGGATTAGTTGAAGTCCAGGATCCCTAGATGGTGTCTATACACAAAAAATATTTGACTAAATGATTTGAGTGGTAACTAACCAATCACTAACCAGCTCAGTTAATATGTAAGTAGTCTCAGCTTGAAGTGAAGTGACAGGTGCTATATTTTACTTTTGTTCTACTGTTGACAAGACTAGTGTGTATGATTCATAATTTCATTGGTACCTATTTACTGCACCTGTCTTATTACTGCAGCAATAATATTTAATAACAATAACAGGCCAATCATGTTACCAAGTAAAAGTAGTAACATGAGTTGTTCCAAGATAATGAGAAATGATGCTCTTTATTAAGCTGGGTCCATGTCAATAAAAGAAAAAAAGAATGACAGGAATATAACTTTCAGCATAAAATGGCCCCAATGAACTTGTAGGGATTTCTATCCACTACACCAGGATGCACTTTGAAGGTGGCTTGAGGGATGGGGTACTGGGGAAAGGCAGGTTTTCCTTTTTCTCTGTATCTCCTCTCCCCAACTGAAAGCCCACCAAGATACTGGAAGTCTCTGAAATGCCCAACACTTTGGCACTACACCCTCTATCTACAATTGGAAGGCAGCACCAATCCTGTTTGTCATGCAGGCAATACATTGCATGGACTCACAGAAGGCTGGAACTGGAAATTTCCTTAAGAGCACTAATCCAACACCTTCTCTGGCAGATGACAAGACAGACACCCAAAGAACAAAATCACTCACCCAACGAGCCACAGTGAGTTCTTGGCCTCTTGAGTCCCCACTTCACAAAGGTTTTCATGTCTAATCTCAGTCTCATCATACCACACAAGCTAGCTAATGAGAATAATAGGTAACAGATATTATGTGCTTAACAACTCAGGCCCTGCTCTAAGTGCTTTATGCATGCTAACCCATTCTACAATGGCAAGACTGGTGCAGACACAAGAATCTTCAATGCCAAAAGGCACACAGCTAGTAAGTGGTACAGCTGGAACCTGAACTCAGGTGGCCTGACACCACAGCCCCATCCTTTACCACTCTACACTGCTTCTCTAGAGCATTGTAGAATGCCTCCTTGTACCAGGCATTATTTAGATACCAAGGAGACAATGGAGAGGAGGACATAGACTTGATCTTCAAGGAGTTTTCATCCTTGTGGAGAAGATAGAGCACAAATAGAAAATGAATAGATACATTTGTTTAACAAACATTTATCAGGAATTATATTAGTTTCCTAGAGATAGTTTCCTAGAGACAACATAAGAAAGTACCACAAATTGAGTGGCTTAAAACATCAGAAATTATTCTCCCACAGTTCTGGAAACTAAACTCTGGAATCAAGGTGTTGGCAGGGTCAGGCTCCCTCTGAGACTCTGGGTGAATCCTTGCTTCTACCTAATTTCTGGTAGAGGCTGCCAGTGCTTCTGTTGTCACATAGCATTTCCCTCCTTTATAAGGACACCAGTCATATTGGATTCAGGCTCAACCTTATCACCTCATCTGAACTTAATTACATCAGCAAAGACCTCATTTCCAAATAAGGTCACATTCACAGCTACTGAGAGTTAGGACTCGAGGGACACAACTCAACCCATAACAGTATCTTCCATGTACCAGGCACTGTTCTAGGCATTATGGATACTGCAGTGAATAAAATAGACCAATAAATCCCTGCCTTGTGGACCACATATTGTGGAAATATATAAGAAGCAATAAATATTATAAATATACAAACTATAGAATGTTAAAAAAATAATTGGCTAGTGAAAAGCTACTGGCTATGGCAAGAGTAGGTTTGGCTGCATCAAGGAACGACAAAGAGATCAGTGTTTGGAGGGTAAGATAAATGAGAGGGAGAACAGCAGGAGATATAGTCAGAAAGGTCACAGTGAGCCACATCATGAGGGCCTTGTAGGCCACTTGCAAATACTTTAGCTTCACTCTGAGGGTAATGGAGACCCACGTGACCTGACTTCTGTTTTGAAATGATTTCTCTGGCTAATTTGTTGAGAAATAGCTGGGTGGGAAGAGCAAGAGTGCATCAAGGAGACCAATGGAGAGGCTACCATGGTCACCCTGGTGACAGATGATGGTGGTTTGGATGACGGAGGTAAGACTGGAAAGATAAGAAAGGGCCAGATTGTGGATGTATCTTGAGGGTAGATAAATGATTCCAGGCTGTTGTAAGTGTTCTAAGGAAAAAATAAAATAGGACAATAGGAAAGAAAGGACCGAGAGGATGCTGCTTTACATTGGGTGGTGAGGGGAGGCCTCTCTAAAAAGTCATACCTCAACTGAGACCAAATGATGAAGAGGGAGTCATGCCATGACCCAGGGGGAAAAACATTCCAGCAAAGGAATAGGCACCAAGATGTCAATGAGCTTGGAATGTTGAGGGGCACAAAAAATCAAGATGAAGTAGTGGAGTGCAAGGACCAAGGGAGACAGTGCTTGCAGATGAGCTTAGAGAGGTAGATGGGGCCACAGTGAGGAGTTGAGAATTGACTCTAATTGCAATGAGAAGTGACACCGAGGATTTGAAGCCAGGAGGTTGTGTGGCCTGATATGCTCTTTGAAAAGGGGCAATGTTTCAGTTCAAGATGAAGAGAGATCTGGACATGGAGAGTGGTGATGGCTGCACAACAGTGTGAAAGTGCTCAATGCCACTGAACAAAACATTTTAAAATGGTTAAGATGGCAAGTTTTATGCTTTGCATATTTTACCATGATTTTTGTTAATTGTTTCATTGCATTTTTTGTCAAGAGGGAGAGACACTGATGTGAGAGAGAAACTTCAATCGAGAGAAACATCAATTGGTTGCCTCCCATATGCATCCTGACTGGGGATTGAACCTGCAGCCTCTAAGTTTATGGGATGACCAACTGAGCCACACCTGTCAGGCTCCTACCATGATTTTTTAAAGAATAGAATCATGTCATTTTAGTAGATAGATAGATGATAGATAGATAGATAGATAGATAGATAGATCAAAGGCCATTCTGCAAATTCATAGCGAAGAAAGTGGAACAGAGGGGACCATGGCCTGCAGTGGGAAGTGGGTAGCCAGTTGGTCTTTAATGCAGACCAAGCCTCAGTTTGGGAAGATGGGAAGTTCTGGAGATGGACAGTGGTGCTGGTTGCACAGCCATGTAGGCATCTTTAATGCCCCTGAATGGTGCACTTAAAATGTTGAAATGGTAAAATTTATGCTATGTAAAAATACAAAAATACCACAATAAAAATATATTTGTTGTAATATTTCTTTAAAAAGATTGTCCTAAGTGCCAAGTCAGACATGAACTCTAGGGAGGAGGTCTAGACAGGCAGACAACCTGTGGTGCTGAATTCTGCCACTTATGCTCTCTTCCCTGTCTATTCTCCCTCTTCATTATCACATTCCAATATAACTTTGAAAAGGCCTCTCTGCCCACCCATGTCCAGATGTTCCAGTGAAAATTTTAAGATGTCTAAGTGTCAAAGTCTCAATACGTTAGGAAGCAGTTGCTTAACTTCTGTCTATAGCTGATCAACATGAAAACGGCATTGAATTCCTAAGGCTCCAGAGCAAGTCCACAGCTGCCTTCAGGAACGGGCTCCAGCATCTATCAGCCTTTACCATGATGGAACACGTTCTGTGTATCTTAACTAAATCCCTCTGATTGCACTTTAAGTCCTTGTCCTCTCATTCTAGTCTCCTTAAGTCAAAAGACAGCTGGTTTCCATCCTCTGCAAAATAAGGCGCTCCACTGCTTAGAGATTTCTGCTAAGGCCTCCTCTTCAGGCTGAACAGTCTCAATTTAAGCTTTTCTTCTATAAAACCTCTCTCTAAATGCTCCATATTCCCATTTAAATTGTTCATAACTGGATACAATTCTCTCTGAAGAACAGGAAGAACAAAAATATATAAGATTGGGGTAAAGGGAACATAATTATAAAGAATTATGCAGAGCCAGCATGCATGTCAAATTTTTACAATGTCATCAACACCATTAACAGTCATTTTTCTGAAGCTACCACCTTTTTAGGCTAATTAACAAATACACGGTAGTTACAAATCCCATATGATCATAGATAATTGTACTATACAATTCACCGAATATTGTTTATCTTCCAGAATCAACAAAATATGGGGGAAACAGAGCAAATAGTAAGTGCCACTAACTTCATCTGGGTCACAATGGTTAAATATTCCATTTCAGTGGCAAATTAAGAAACATTAACCTATATAACAATGATCAAATTACAAAGAGCAATGACAGTTAGCCCTGAGTTGCTAAATTTGAGCAGATTCATAACAGAGACTGTGTAATGTCTCACCAATGAGTCTTTGTAAAACACACAAGTGCAATAGCATTGAAATTTATTGTTTTATTTGTATATTGCATTGTGTGCCCACTGCCCAAAGTCAAATCATCTTCCATCACCTGCTTTACCCTTTACTATCCCCCACCCCTCTTCCCTTTGATGACCACCATACTGTTGTCTATCTGTATCTGTGAGTTTCAGTTTTATATCCTACATGTGAATGAAATCATATGGTTCTTAGCTTTTCCTGACTGACTTATTTTGTTCAGCACATGTGTTACTGCTAGGTTATGAAAAAAAGTCCTCAGGCTCCATATCAATTCATTTGCTGAGCTTTTTACAAATTTCCCTTATGTCCTTTTGCACTGGCCCATGTGTATATTAATGGAGCAGTAATTCTCAAACTTTTTGGTTTGAAGACCTCCTATACTCTTAACCTCACTGAGAACTCCAAACAGCTTTTGTTTTACATGGGTTTTATCTACTGATGTTTACTATCTTAGAAATGAAAGCAGACCTTTTACAATATTTACTAATTTATCTTGAAATATGCCCTGGCTGGTGTGGCTAAGTGGATTGAGCACTGGCCTGTGAACCAAAGGGTCACCAGTTCAATTCCCAGTCAGGGCACATGCCTGGGTTGCAGGCCAGGTCCCCAGTACAGGGTGTGCAAGAGGCAACCACACATTGATGTTTCTGTCCTTCTATTTCTCCCTCCCTTCCCCTGTGTCTAAAATAAATAAATAAAAGCTTTTTAAAGATAAAATAAAATATCAATAGACTGATTATATGTTAACATAAATATTTTGTGAAAAATAGTTCTATTTTCCAAAACAAAAAATCGTGAGTTGAATGGCATTGATTTATATTTCTGCAAGTCTCTTTAATGTCTGATTTAATAGGAGACAACTGTTTCATGTATGTGCTTCTGCATTTGGTCTGTTGTGATATCATATGTCATATGGCCTCTGGAAACCTCCACTCTACAGTCACGCAAAAAATGAGAATTAAAAATCAAATAGTTTCTTCATGTTATTATGAAGATATTTATCTTATATATCCACACTTTGAGAACCACTGTTAGTAGAGGTTGTAGGGACTGAAATTATTTCTAAGAAACTGAAATTAGTAAGGACAAATCCTGTAGGTACTGGAAATTAGAGAGATCAAATGGAAGGTAAATTATACGTCTTTTGTGAAATACCTTGTGCTTTAAACATACTAATCATATTAAATCTGTAGACAATAAAGTTTAACAAGATGGCCCCATTACCAAATGTTACTCAAGCATTATCTTCATTTCACCTTGAGAGTTAGTTTTCACTGGATTAAAGAGAAAGCATCCTTGTCCCTTAGGGCATACAACCTGACTCCAGACTCCCTTCAGCCTATTATATTCTTGTTTCTCTCTCCTTCCTTGTTGCTAGACCCCAAACGTAAATGACTGTAAAGTGGCAAGGAAGGTGCCATACGAGGCAGACTTCTAAGCAGATTTTATTCAGTCCCAGTGAAATTTACATAACTTGATCTGCTCTGGACCTGAAACCGAACTCCGGTCTTCTCAGAGAAGGCCACAGATGTTTTTTATTATATTTTATTGTTTATGCTATTAAAATTATTCCCACTTTTTCTCCCTTTGCCCACCTCTACCCAGCACCACCTCCCACTCCTTCAGCCAATCCCCATGTCATTGTTCTTGTCCCCGGGTCTTGCATAAATGTTCTTTGGCTAATCCGTTTCCCATCTTTCATCCAGTCCCCTCCACTCCCCTCTGGCAGCTGTCAGTCTTTTCCATGTATCTGTGCCTCTGTTTCCACTGTACTTGTTAGTTTATTTTGTTCATTAGATTCCTCATATAAGTGAGATCATATGATATTTGTCTTTCTCTGACTGGCTTATTTCATTTAGCATAATACTCCCCGGGTCCATCCATGCTGTCACAAAGGGTAAAAGTTCCTTCTTTTTTACTGCCAAGTAGTATTCCATCGTGTGAATGTACCACAGCTTTTTTTATCCATTCATCCGCTGATGGGCACTTAAGCTGTTTCCAGATCTTGGCTACTGTAAATAACGCTGCTCTGAACATAGGGGTGCATGAATCTTTTGTGTTGGCATTTTGGGATTTTTAGGATATGTTCCCAAAAGTGAAATATCTAACTATATCATGGTATAAGACAAAGTATGCTACTGTCCTATAGTCCTAAGATGTGAAAAATTATTTCAAGACTCAATGTTCAGTTATGTTTTTATTCCAGGAAATGGGAAAATATATGTGAGTTCTTATTTTACCCTTTTCTACCTTTCACCCCTTCATACTGACCTATTAGGAGAAATGTGTGTGTTGGAGTTAGGCAGTATATTAATTTCTAGAAAGACAAGAAAAATGTCCTCAATCCCACTTCTACTCATGAAAAACTAGTTATTCAACTCTTGGGAAATATTTTATTTATCCATTGCTAAGTGTATACAAAAAAAAAAAACGTCAAACAAAAATAGCTTAATTGGCTCAATCCAGGGACTAAATCTCTGTTAACAAAGCCATTCTTGTGGGGGGATGGCAGAACAGTTTCCACAAAATTAAATTGGAATATATGCTTATGTGTGTATCTTTCACTCTTTGCAACTGGAAGGAGAAAACTGGTTGGCTTTATCTTGTAGCAGAACATGTATTATAATCAAATGAGGTTTAAAAATACAAAAGCAACAAATAGCGCTTTTTTTTTTTTTTTTCAAATAAAAGGAACCCTAGGGCTCCTCCTTTGGATAAGATATCACTAGGGGCATTTTTTTTAAATTCAGTAAAATACTGAAATAGCAAGTGTCAAGGTATTGTGTATCCACCCAGTTGGTAAAATAAGTCAGTTAATTTGGCAGGTAAGTATTAAGTAATCATGCTGTCAGAATCGGGTGAGTATCAAAGGGAGAAAGACAAAGACTGAACAAAGGAGGAAAAATAAAATAAGTAGCAGATTATCAAATAAGTAAATAAAAATGAAAACTTCTCAATACTCTATTGTATCCCCCATAAACCAGCTCAGCCCTGCAGACTGTTTCCCTCCTGCTTGGGAGTCAGGAAAGCAATTTGGGTATAAGGAGCCTGAGTGCTTTTGAACTGTGCTGTTGAGAGTGGTTTTCAAAGGTTGGGGGAAGAAAGGCCTGGTCCCTTTAAGAATGAAAAGCTGGTCTCTGGCAAGCGGGGAGTTGTAGAATGGCAAAGAAGCCTGCTTCTCCATATGGTAGCTTTTCTCCTGAAGGCGGGAGCTGAATTAGAGGCATAGCTGCCAGGAAAAGCCTGACTAGAGACTATTGAAGCAGATTTTATTCAGGCTCAGGGAAATTCACATAGCATGCTCTTTTCACTTCTTAAAACAGAAAGTGTATGTGTAAGTGCATTGAAACGTCCCTCGCTCTGGGAAGAAAGTGCTTTACACAGGGCTGAGCACAGAGTAGGCCCTGGACACCTGTTTGTGGAATCAAAAGACAGGATAATGTCTCTAGGCACTACCCACTATTTGTTGTTACCGTACTTTTATGCTCTGCAAAGAAACAGTGATTTCAGGCCTTTCTGATGTTAAGACCAAGTTGCTTTTCATAAAAAAGACCGAAGAGCTTGAATAGAATTATATGGTAGAATGGAAAGGGATAGTTGAGATTAAGGTATGATAAATCTCTCCTTTTTATAGTTATGGAAACTGAGGTAATGGATTTGCTTAAGATAATGTAACTAGTTAACTGCAGACCTAAAAATAACCCAGACCCCCTAACCTTCCCATGTAGTATCAAGTGGAGCTATGGTAATGAACCTGGATCCATAGATGGACTTTAAGTCCAAAACCTCGTCCAATAATGTATATGTAAGCTTCCACATGCATCATCTGTCGGGGAGGAGGGTCAATGAAGAAAGCTTCTATGTTCATTCTTGGCCATGGAGTCTAGACCCCAGTTTTTGTATTTCAAAATACATGATTTTACCACTTCAGAGACTGATTCACACCCATCAAAATTAAAGTAACTGAGCTGTCAACCACAATGCAAATGTGTTCTCTTATGTTGAATTGGAGTGGTACTAGGCTGCAATGCCCACCCATAGCTTCTCTCTTCCCCGCCCCACCTCCAGCATTAACCTGGCCACAAATATCAAGTATCTCAAAGTCTTTTTGACAAAGGGATGATGTGGAGGAATTGTGGCATTGTGATTAGGAGCACAGGTTTTGATCCTGGCCCAGTGGCTCAGTTGGTAGGAGCATCGTCCCATATACCAAAATATTACACAAGTTCAATTCCCAGTTCGGGCGTGTATGGGAAGCAACCAATCAATATTTTTCTCTATCTGTCTCTCTCTCTTTCTCCTTTCCCCTCTCTCTAAAATCAATAAACATATCCTTGGGTGAAGATTTAAAAAAACACAGGCTTTGGGGTTAGCTCATCCCAGACCTGAAACTTAACCAGCTCAAGCAAGTTGGTAACACTGTCTAAGCCTAGGTTTTTACATTCCTGAAACAGAAGTGATAATACCAACATCTACTTCATAGCATTATTGTAAAACTTAAGACGAAAAATGGAAAACACCTACCATAGTCCCTGCTACATATTAGGTGCTCACTTCATGACAGCTATCTTTAGTATTAATAAGAAAGCAGACTAAGTTCTAGGGGGGAAATCAACATGATCCCACCTTTTCTGTCACCCCAAACAATGGCCCCCAATCTGGCTTCATGGATTTTTAAGGACAATCACTGACACACAATATATTGCCCTTAAGCTCATCTGTACCAGCACATTGAGGAAACCATTATAAAGAGCAGTCTGGCAGAATTTAATCCAAGCACTTGTGTACCATATGATCCAGCAGTTCCACTCTGGGAATATATCCCAGAAAAATTCACACATGCCCCAAAAGGGGACATGTATGAGGAGTGTTATCTCTGGTAAAGGAAGGTAGAGCAACCTAAGCATCTATCACTGGAATATAATGGATACTTGGAATGTGCAGGGTGTACACTGTGCCACATCATGCAAGAGAAGCAACAAAGGAGATGGACACACAATAACATGGATAGATACTGAGGATGTGGTCATTCTTTTTTAAAGGATTTTTAAAATTTATTTTTTACAGAGAGGGGGAAGAGAAAGAGAGGGAGAGAAACATCGATGTACAAGAGAAACATCCATCAGTTGCCTCTTGTACACCTCCTACTGGAAACCTGGCCCACAACCCAAGCATGTGCCCTGATTGGGAATCGACCCAGTGACCCTTTGGTTCACAGGCCAGTGCTTAGCCCACTGAGCCACACCAGCCAAGACAAACCTATATATTCTGATACATACAAATTTGAATATAGACATTAGACACATTGGAATCATGGGGGGAGGGCAGGGAGGAAGGAAAGCGTGAGAAGTAGTGGTAAAAGGGAAGAAAAGAACTAAAGATTCAAAGAAGGGAAGGAAGAAAAGAGGGAGAAAATTGAAGGAGGGGAGAGTCGTGTGTGTTTCAATGATGATAGTTATTTTGTATTGGGCAATATAACTCAACTCTCCAATATACTGAATAAACTGTACCAACAGATGGCTGCCAGTAACACTTGGTTCATACACCAAACTTGGTGCCATTTCAAAACTAAATGTTTGAGAACTACAGGAGTATGCCCTATTTTCAAATAACTGAACTCCTCTGCTACTCATGTTGCTCATTTGACTAAATTCCCTTTCTTCTTTTGTTGTAAACATCTCAACTTAGAGAAATTAAAAGGGAGTGTAGTAAATGAAGAGGAATGGAAGAGATTAGTCCATTAATTTTAATATTAATCTTCTGAAATAAAGTCAAACAGTGGAAGAGACAATATATACTGTGATGTATACTTTCACCAAAAGAGGCCAATTATCAATATTTGAATGCTTGCACCATCATTTACTCATCATGGACTTACAAAAAAATCAGTAAAATACTCAAATAGCAAGTGTCAAGGTATTGTATATCCACCCAGTTGGTAAAATAAGTCAGTTAATTTGGCAGGTAAGTATTAAGTAATCATGCTGTCAGAATCGGGTATCTAAGGGAGAAAGACAAAGACTGAACAAAAGGGGGGAATATATAAAAGAAATAAGAAGGGGACCAAAAATAGGCATAAGGAGAAAATAAATACAGTGTGACAGGTTCAACAGTAGGATGGATGTCTCCATTCCATCAGACAGAGATTATCCTAGAAATAAGGACAAGACACTTCAAAGTGGAGCTGAGGGTTTTAGCCCATCAGACAGAGGCTATTAATAAAAGTGAATTGTGGATTAAAGTCATCTTTCAGTGTCACCTTTCTCTTTCTACCCCAATGTTTTACGTGCTCTACGACATGTTGGACAGCATACAGAGCACTCACATACAGGCACTGCTTTTGTCTCTTCACGTTGCCCAAGTTGCCTGGGCCAGGGGTTGGCAACTTTTTGTGTGTGTGAAAGGGCCAAATAACAAACATTTTGGCTTTTCAGGCCAATGACAATACCATGAAAGACCTTTAGGAAACAGAGGGGCAAGGTAGTAACTTCTAAAAGGTCACAATATGGCCTCAGCTCCTCTCTTTATCTCCCTCTTACAACTAATCCATCTGCAAATCCTGTTGGTTACTCATCCCAAATATATCCAGAATTTAATTTTGTCCCTCTGTTGCAACAACCCTATTGCAAACCACCACAATTTCTGGCCAGGACTATTTGTAAGAAATTCCCAGTATGTTCCTGCTTCATTCCCTGTACCACTATACCTATACACACATTTTGTGCTCTATATCTACCTCACTTTTTCATGTTTTATTTTAAAATAGTTTTGGACTTAATGTTGCAAAATGAGTACAGAGTCACCATAGACCCTTCACCCAGATTCCCCTATGTTAGTATGTTATGTAACTGCTCTGGCCAGGCAGCTCTGTTGGTTAGAGCATCATCCCAATATGCCAAAGTTACAGGTTCAATCCCTGGTCAGGGCACATACAAGAATCAACCAATGAATGAATAAATAAGTAGAAAAATGAGTCAGTGTTTCTCTCCCCTACCTCCTACTTTCTTCTCTCTCTCTAAAATTAATAAATGAAAATTTTTAAATATCTTACATAACCATAGTTCATTTATCAAAACTAAGAAACATACATTGATACATTACTATTACCTGACCTACAGATTTTATTTGGATTTCACTAGTTTACCCACCAAATGTCCTTTTCCTGATCCAGCATCTAATCCAGGATAGCATGTTGCCTTTAGCTGTCATGTCTCATTAGGGTCCACCAGTCTATGGCACTGCCTCAGTCTTTCCTTGCCTTTGATGTCCTTGACCCTTTGGAAGAGCACTGCTCAAGAATGTTGTATCACATCCCTTAAGTTTGGTTTCTCTGATGTTCTTTTGTGATCAGATTGAGGTTAAACAATCTGGGCAACAATACCAGAGAAGTGATAGATTCCTCTCAGTGGATCATATCAGGTGTGAATGATGTCTTATTGCTAATGTCCACTTGATCACTTCGTTAAGGTGCTGCCTGGTAACTTTCTCCACTGTAAAGAAATCATTATTTTCTTTTATAATCAATATCTCATAGGGAGATACTTTAAGACCAGGCAAATATCCTGTTTCTCATCATGCTCTGTCCACTGATGAAAGCATCCACTGATAATCCACAGATAATTCTTAATAATAAGAGTTATTATTGTGATGTTTGCCCAATTATGATAATCTATCATCTTCATTCCTTCTGCATTTGGCAACTGCAATTTCACAGTAAGAAAGAGTCACCCCTTCTCTTTCATTAATTAGTGAAGCAAGTAAGCCCAGTCCCCAGCCAACTCACCAGCTGTACACAGCCCTTACAAGCAAACACTGGAAAGTCACCTAAATGAGCCCAGCCCAGATTGCAAAATTCTGGGGGTAGGGGGGACGTGCAAACATGGCTGTTGTTTGCAGGTACTCTGTTTTGGAGCAGTTGTTATGCAGCAATAACTAACCGGGACAGTGTCTGCAATCACACTTTGTCACACTCTGCACCTTGGAAAAAGCTGACTATGTTCATGAGTCTGAGCTATCCTGGAACAGGGAGAAAAAGCAGAACTTCAGGACTATTCTAGAAACCTTTATAACACAGTTCTAGCCCTTTTGTCCCAGAGGAGCTTGTGAGCCTATACATCCAGGTTCTCTTGAGTGAAATGAATAGAAGACAAAGTTATAAATTTTTATAGATTTGAGAAAAGCGAAGGGGCAAAAGCTGGTTTTTGTTCATCTGATTACAAATAACTGAGATCTTCTCCCCTCCCTGAAAAAATATCCTCTTGAGACCCCCTCACCACTGCAAATAAGGTTTCACTGGAGAATGAACAACAAAACTAATAATAATAATTACAATAAAAATTAATTCTTTGGAACATCTATATGCCAAGCATTTTGTTCTACGTGCTTAATGAGCACAGTGTTTACAGGTGATAGGGGCCTGACAATGAGCCATGGAGGAGGGCACCAAGACTTATGTGTATATGTAAGTGCACTAGGTGCCTCCAAAAGAAGCAGCAACCTTAGAATCACCACTTGAGTAACACTGCAGGCGCAAGATGTTGGAATGTGCTTTCCACTGGCTGGATGTGTAACGTAAAAACAATGTCAATGTAGCAATAACAAGAGTCATTGCTGCCGAGCACCTCGCTTCCTCAAAAGCCAAAGAAGTGGCCTCATTTTATTTTCATAACAACCCTGAGAAGGTGCTGCAAATGCTCTCCTTTTTATAAATGAAGAAACTCAGTGAAGTTTGGATGCTAGTAAATAATGGCATCAGTGTTGGCGCCCAGCTATCTCTTCACTAACTCATGTCTTTCTAGCCAACATCAAACAGCCTAAGATAAACACTATTAAATAGAAGGACCTAACACAGAGACTCAGTCTGGGGCCATAACTTCAAGGGCTCTGTGAACCTTGAAATTAAATGACTGAAGCATATAAGCATATATTTATATTTATTTATATTTATATGCACACACACATTTAGGGGGTTATCTATTGCTTTTCTTAGTCTTACATGAGTCTGATTCTAAATAAGACTAAAACCCTAATTAAAAGGAGGTCCACACTAGAAAATGTAATAGCCAACATCAAACTGGGTGTTAACAGATTAAGACAGGCAATGCCCCAATATGTGTGATGATGGCTGTTCATCTGAACCTGACTCTAAAATCACTGCACCCCAAAAGAACCTATTTCTTTATCTGCATAATGGCCTCACACATAGCACCGCTGAGTTTTCTAAGAGGGCAGTTAAACCCTCTTTGGAGCAGTTACAGGGCAAGCTGAGCAGCACCTCGCTCAGCAGAACATCTGATGACCCCAGAGTCTTGGTGAGCAGTGGCTTGGACACCACCCTGTTTAGAAATGGAAGTACAGGGCGGAGGAATAGCAAAGGGTAAAGGGGGTCAAATATATGGTAATGAAAGGAGACTTGATTTTGGGTGCTGAGCACACAATGCAATGTACAGATCATGTATCATAGAATTGTACACTTGAATCCTATATAATTTTATTAACCAATGTCACCCCAATAAATTTAATTTAAAGAGAAATAAGAGCACAAATGGATAGCTGCTGCAGGACTCTCTTTTAAGCTTATTTTTCTTCACACAGGGATTGGATTCTGATGCTGGTCCAAATAGAAATTAGGTCGGTTATTCCATTTTTGAAAACCTGGCATGAATACCTTTCTTTAAACACATTCATTAGGCAAATTGAATATTTTCCAAATAGGAACCAGAGGGAGATTTCCAAGTCTCATTCAAGTCCACAGCTTGATCTTGCTTTTCAGTCTAATTGCAGAAGGATCCGCTGGTCACTCACAGTCATTGCTGTCTCCTGCCCACATTTTCAATGTAGAGTTAGCTCAGAATAGATGTTTGCTGACAATGTTGGAAGAGCTCAGGTTCTTGTTGGAAAATTCATCTCTGTGGAAAAGAGACATGCTAGACCTTTCTCTGCCAAACAAAGAAAAGAAAAGGAGGAGGCTTGTGTCTTCATTTATGCAAGGGTCGGAGGAGAATGCCAAATCTCAACTAATACCAGCTCAGCTCTTCTCCTGGCCAAGTGCCAGGGTCAGTTGACAGGTACAGGTCAGCCTCAGTATTGCCCACAGGAGGATGACCCTCAGACTTGTCATTATGTCATCCTCTTAAATAGTAGACATGTTCCCTCCAAATGCAGAGCTTGTGATGATGGTGCACCGGCAGTGTGGGACAATGAATGCTCCCACTCTTCCTCAGGACCAAAGTCCCTAATCTCAGCTGAGGGGAAACCACTATGCACTCTCCTTCTACATTTTTGTCAACTTGCCTGGATGTTTAATATCTTCACACCTAACATGGTGATGAGCAGTAGTAACAGTAGTAATTCCATGCTGCTTGACTAACCCATATGGTCCATTATCTTAATTACTTCAAGCTATTCATTTTAAGTTCAAGCTGTTCTAACTCTTAGTATTCCTAAATACACTTTCAAAATTAAAACTCTTTTAAAGTCCTTTAACTCATACTTCAGATTAAACTATGGGGGAAAAAATGTTCAAATCCATTCTACTAACTCCAAGACCTTTCCCTAATGGAGGCCTACTATGATAGATTGAATCTTTGTTCCCAAATCTTCACTCCCTGTCTGTAATATAGAATTATAAACCCACAGCCTTTGCCATTTGGCTTTGCAGTAGGAGAGTTTACAAAGTAAACATCTCTACCCAGTTGATTTTAGGCCTATACCTATGACTTGTTTTGACCAACAGAATGTAGATCAAAGTGATACTGTGTCTGTTATGAGCAGAAGTTTTACCACGTACAGCAAGCTTTCATCAGCAACTTCTCTGCTTCTGTCATTCACCATACAAAAAGCATGTCTCAGATCACTGCTGTTCCTTTGCCTTGGTCCCACGGACATAGAACAAATGTGCATGAGGCCCAAACCCTAGGACCAAGCCTAGCTGAGCTTAGCCAAGCCCAGCCAACCCGCAGACCCATGGACAATAGATAAAGGAGTATTTTTGTTCCCTACTGAAATATCCAGGCTGTTTGTTACTGCTGCTAAAGCTGATTAATATGTCTTCCAAATCCAATGCATCAACAGGTTATTTTGTAAGTTATAAACCACAAGAATTCACAAAGGCATGGGACACCTGGCCAACTCTGATCCTAGCAAGCAAACAAGCAAAAAGAAGTGCCCTCATCAAAACACCCAGAGCCATGCCAGCTCATCGGAAAACAGCATTCTATTTCTTCCCCTTGTACAATGTAGGAGAAATATCACTGGCAGTCATTTCAGAATTCTTAGCCTATGTCTTTCTCCTTTAATCCTGTATTTAAAGGAAAGCTGACAACAGTTTTGTTTCTTCAAGTTTTCTGACACACTCGATTGTTTGGGGCAGTTTAGAATATCAAAAACTAAGGCTTCCCACTCTTTTTTAATCTTGCTCTATGCACGAGAAATATTCATAGCTGTTGTAGTGAATCTTGAAATGAGTGTACAGTGTAAGGATCCTAGGTTACCAGTTGATCAGAGGAAGACAACAAAATGAATGATAAGCAAGAAATGACTGAAGCCTCCAGTAATACAGATAATTTGATGACACTAGGAATGGAGCAGAGAATTCCAGGCCTTGGCGTTGATTTTTAAGAGCCTTCTTAAATCCATCTGTTCTTTATACTATTAACCTGTAGTCATAGTTCTCAATCTCTGAATTCCCCTCCCCCTTTTTTCCTTTTTTGCTTCTCTATTTATTTCATACAAGACCAAATAATATTGAGCTGCTGTGAACTGCTGAGTTCTGTTTAGTTCCTGGTATAATTGGAAACAATTGAATTTGAATGGCAATTTGGTTTTTACATCTTTTATTTATTAATGTTCTTCAAAATATAGAAAGTAAAAGGGTAAAAACAGTTTTACATAATATAGAGGATGTCAAGAACAGAAAAAAATGAGGACAAAGAAAAAATAGAAACTGAATAAAAACATGAGTTTAATTCAATCTAGAGAGCTGCAGTTTTTACATGTTTGTACTAATATATATTTCTCATCTGAAGCAGTGTTCCTCCATAAATATTATAGCTAAAGGGTTCATCTGTTTAATAAATAGACCCAGTGATTATGCAACTAATATTCAGAAAGAGATAAAGCCTTTGCTTTGGTCCCCACTTAAAATGTAAGAATAGCAAAGAGTAGATGCAACCTGCTGAAGTCCATATGTAAATGGTTGGCCACCATCATATGTGAAACTACTATTTGTTCTGTTGCCGGCACACAGAAGTGTGCTCAATTTGTTACACGTGCACTATTCTGCATGCACATCATACTTCAATAGAAAGGGCTCTTTAAATTTAAACTATAGAACAAATAAAAAACTAACACCAGGTCATTGTGTTTCCTGGGCTTTGGCAGTAAATGTACTTATGAACTAGCTATGCAGTGGTCAAATACGAGGGAGAATTAGCAAAATGAATCCGGGGAGTTTAACAATCCACTATTTAGAAAACCTTTCCTTTACTATAACTATACAGTTCTCTCTTGTGTACAAATGACTGGAAAGTGTGGTGTGTATTGTCCAAGACACGTGTGGTCTTCTCCGTCTCTTACCAGGTTTAGAAACCTTCGGTGGCCCTTGCCTCCTGGGCACTAGATCTGCATCCTGATTACTCCTTTCTGTGACTCAGGGCCCAGGCTCTCAAGTCAAAGTGCAAGGGTTTAATACCAGCTCAGCCACTTACTCGCTATACAACCTTGGGCAGGTATTTAACAACCCTATCTCAGCTCCATCATCTAAAAAGTGGAGACAATAATAGTACCTACTTCCTGGGATTGTTGTGAAGAAGTACATGCCTGGTACCTAAGAAGTATTCAATAAATGTTCATTATTATCATAATTTCCATGGTAATGTTTCAATATGTAAGACACAAATAACTGAGAGAAGAAATAGCACCTAATTCTGCTAAAATTGCTTTTTTCCATACACATTTTTTAAATGGCTGAAGTGTCCATGGCACCAGTGTACTGATGTTTGCAATTTACTTTAAAATGTGCCAAAAATAAGCTAAATTGATGGATGGACATCAAGATCAATAGACGGGGAGGTATGTAATAAAGCAAACATACTGAAACATTTATTATAGGATCTAGGTGATGAGTATGTGGGTGTTCACAGGACATTTTCCCAATTTTTAGGTACACAAATGTTGAAAAAAAAAGGAAATCTGAGAAAAGTACATAACATAAATATTTAAAATCTGTATAATTACTAAGTATGAGCAGAGACCTGTACTGTACAACATCAAGTTAAATATAAACACCTAATTATGGATTTTTTTCTCTTTCTAAACTTAAGTGTTGAAGTTCAGTTTTCCTTTCTGATTTCAGAAAAACCTTTGCGTTCACCCTCAATTCTATCTTGTCAGATGTTCCCATGAATACTTCTTTCTCATTTTGTTTATGAGCAGATTTTGTGTTCAAAGCCTTTTTCCTACATGAAGTGATAAGAACCACAAAGCCCACCCTGGTTGGTCTAACCCCAAGAAAATAACAGGAGGGATGTGGGGCCCTTTCCCTGTTTTAACAGCCCAATGGACATGATCCATTTATCA
The DNA here is from genome assembly GCA_004024845.1 of Tonatia bakeri. NCBI lineage: Eukaryota > Metazoa > Chordata > Mammalia > Chiroptera > Phyllostomidae > Tonatia > Tonatia bakeri. The sequence continues at coordinate 283,597 of PVIA01000863.1, forward strand.
CAGAGATTGAAGTTACGTATATTTTATCCATCCCTTAAATTAGGCAAATTCTCAGGCTATTTAATTCCAAGAATACACTAATTATCCAGAGAACCGTGGTTTTCTTTGTTCAAAATTCTGTCGTTGTTATCTCCTTTTATAAAGAACTTCATATTTGGTTCATTATTGTTTGGACCAACAAAAGGAGAGAAATCTCTGGCAGACACAGTTGGTTTGCCTCCTCCACAGCCTGTCCCAATCTTCTTCTTTGCTTATCAGCTCATAAGACTATATACGGGCCAAAAACAAAAATGTAGGCATGGTGAAATCCCAGTGAGCTGTGGTGGATTTCCCATTTCTCTTAGTTAAAATAAACTAAGAGAAGTTAGTTAAAATAAGTTTAGTTAAAATAAAACTAAGTTTCCAACTGATTGGAAACTGAAAATGCATAATAATTTCTATCATCTGTGGATGGTATGGCAATTGTAAAACATGTCCACAAATTCTGTGTCCTGCCATCAAAAGCTAGGATGTATCTACATGCAAGACTGGAAAAATAGGTTGAGAAAATGAGTCTGGTTTTTCTCACATCTATAATAAGAAAGCTATAAGGAATGCAAGGATGGGGATGAGTTTTAGGTAGTCAGTCGGAACTGACTGCCACAACTCTTCTTGGAGTCAGTTTTGGGGTATCTGCTCTTGGGGTGAGCCACCCTGTTCCATTCCCCCACCTTCTGAAGGGGCAAATGCACAGGAGTCTGAATCACCCCTTTCCAGAGTTCCAGAATGGAGAATGACAGTGACCCAGAGACACAAGTTAAAGAGACTCCAGAATGATCACATAATGTCACCACCAAATGAGATGATGGCTAAGGAGCCAGAAGACCTCCTAATGGCAGTTCCCCAGGCCTGGGTTCCACAATAGCCCTCTAGGACTCCGCCAGAAAACCTTGGTGAAGGCTGTGTCCAAGCTGTGGAGACCATGCCCAGAAGAAATCCTCTCAACCCTGCAGACTTCAAGTGGCTGTGTTCAGAAAGTTCCACTATGAGCATGCACACGGGCCCAGGGATGTCCCTGGGCATCTCCTGGAGTTTGCTAGGCTGTGGCTGAAGCCTGATATTCGCACAAAGGGGCAGACGGTGGAAATGCTGGTGCAGGAGCTCCTGAGGGGCTCAGAGCTCGGGTGCAGAAAGGTCAGCCTGAGGTCAGACTTACTGGCTAAGTGTCCCTGCTCACTTCTTGCTCTACCTACATATGAGATGTTTGGTTAAAGGTTCTTTGTTGCAAGTCCCTACTACAGTCATGGGAAATCTGAACCTCAGTTTTCTTTGAGTTTGCCTTTGACTGGTTGTTGATAAGAATCGATCAAAGCTGGACTTCTTTTTGCCTGAGGCAGTTCTATTTCCTGGGACTGTGAACTCCAGGAGTTTCTCTGCCTTCTTGTGAGGACAATCAGCCTGCTGCTTGTTTTTGCTCTGCTCTGTTTTATACTCTGTGACATCCTTTATTATATTCTTTTTTATGTATCCAAAGAAGTAATTGATTTAACTTTCAGAATTCTTGATTTTTGCTGTTGTGGCATGACTGGCAGCTTCTGTAACCCCACCAGTCCTTGAAATATTAAAGTTTGGTCCTAAATAAAAATGTTCTATGGTAAAAAAGAATAGTCTGCCACAAATATCTTTACAATAAGTACAAAATCAAATGACCAACTTATTGCTAGAGGGATAAGAAAGAACATAGATTTATTTTGCTAACAGACAATCATTTTGAGGGGCTAGTGATTTATCAACACCTGCAAACAATTTCTACTCACGTTATATAAATTTTGAGTTTTTTTATTATGATGCTTTGACATCAATGCCTCTCCCTATGTGGATTTCTTTTTTATGGCTTTGTCTTTGTTTGGGTTGTTTTATTCGAGGTATAACATACAGTATAGAATGTGCTCTAATTTCAAGTGTGCGGCCTTATATATTATGAAATATGTACACCCAACCACCAGAGCAAGGTCTAGATTATTGCCGTCATCCAGAAGGCTCTCTCATGCCCATCAGTTAACAGCCACCTTCAAGGATAACCACTATGCTGCTTTCTATTCTGAACTTCACATTAAGGATTTAAACAGTATTTTACTTTTGTGACTGGCCTCTTCCATAATGTATATGATAATTAGTAGGGGTTCTTTTGTATATTTTTTCATTTTCTTATTTGGAATATACTATTGTATCCATGTATTATAAATTATGTATCCATTCTCCTATTGATGGGCATTTTAGGTGGCTTCCAATTTCAGACTATCAGGAAAAGGCCACTATAAATATCCTTTTTCTTTAAAGATTTTATTTGTTTGCTTGTTTGTTTAGAGGGAAAAGAAAGTGAGAGAAACATGATGTGCAAGAGATACAATGACTGGTTTCCTTCTCGCTCGACCCCTACTGGGGACCTGGCCTGCAACCCAGGCATGTGCCCCAACCGGAAATCGAACTGTTGACCCTTTGGTTTGCAGACCAGCACTCAGTCCACTGAGCCACACCAGCCAGGGCTAAACATTCTTATAATGTCTGTCTTTTAAGGACACGTGCACTCATTCCTCTTGGATATATATCTAGAAGCGGAATCTGGATCATAGAGTAGGGATATATTCAACTGTAGTGAATATTGCTAAACCATTTTTGCAAAGTTGCTATATTCCCCTATTTGGTTGCAGTTCCTAAGGCATTAATATGTTCTCTGATGCTACCTCATCTCACCAAAACTGTGCCTTTAAAGAGAAGCCTTACAACACATAATCTTGCCTTTCTGATTGGCCTACATCATTCTTTCAGCCTTTCTCTGTTGCTCTAACTACGAAGACTAGACTGAAGGAACCTACACTAAGTAAACATTTATAGCTGTCCCATGACCTAATTAAAATATAAGCAGGTAAAGGCAAATGATTTTTAGGTCTGCTTTCATTTCATCTCATCTCATAAACTTGAGTAACTTTTCTACCTTTGGTTCATGCCTTTGTGGTTTAAAGAAACGAATGCAACTAAACTATGGGCGCGTTGTGAAAATAAATGAGTAAAGTTCTTTAGGCTTCCCGGGGACAGGAAGGAGGATGGGAGGAAACTGTTACAGAAATGTAATCATTATTGTAATCGGCCTGCAGTGCTGTGAATAAGTCATAATTATCTCACAATCTGAGTTAATGCTGTGATGCTTTCTCTTGTCGTGTCAGCACGTGCACATACATATCAAGAAGACCCACAGAGCTGCTGCATTGCTAAACACGCCAAGCCCTCACAGTACAGGCATGTTGACCTCACACTCCAGGAAAACATTCCACACCCTGAGGACTGTGGGGGCCTTTTTACCCACAGTGTTCTCACCTTTCCCTATTCAAGTCACTACTGATTTATTTTTTTCCTTTGGCCTGGAAAACCCAATAACATTCAACTGTAAAATGACTGATTTATATTGGATGGGGAAATATTTCTGACATTTGTGTAGGTGCACCCTTAATTTAAACTTACACAAATCCAAGGGGAAAATATTGTCTTCTCGTACATACAGATGCCCCCAACCTCATCTTCATTTCTTTCTTGTGGGCTGTTACAGAATATTCCCCTCCACAGGAAAAAAGAAAACGGAAGCGATAAAATAATAAGAATGAAATTTACAAAACTTTTGGGTTCCTGAAAAGGTCTGTGTTAAGTGTGCTAAACTGAATGCCAGTAGCTTCATTTTAGACCAACTATTTTGTTTTCCCAGATTTTTTTTCTAAAACACATCAAGAGGCAATGCTAAGTGAAGTGGTCCCTGGAGACAAAGGTCACTGTTCCCTTGGATGCTCTTGTCTCTTCAGCACTGAGACTTAGTTGACACCCATTCCTTATTGGACACCTGACCAGTTAATGAGAAGCTCTGGAGGAGAGAGGGCCTAGTCACTGGTAGTCGTTTCAAGCACTCCAGATGGTTGTAATGTACAGCCAGATTTGAGAATTGCTGCAGTCGATCCTGCCTTGCACCACAGGCTACAAGAGGAAGGCAGCATTGCCTAAACAGTGATAGCCACATTCAGAATATTACCAATGGGATCTGCTTGATTTTTAAATGCACTGATCAAAGGACAGGGTGGAAGGGTAACTTTCACTCACGCAAAGCATAAAATAGGTTGAACACTAACACATTTCCCCAAAGTCGTGCTTCATCCAAAAAATGAGAATGAGGAAGAGAATGACAGCAGCAGGATGGGCAGCCAACCAGGCTGCTCATAGGCGACATAGTAGTTCTCAGCACTCATCCCCATGTTGAGCAAAAGTACAAACATTTTGATGTGGGGATCTGGAAGTGCTCAATAGAGTCTGCCTGACCAGAGCATGGGCGCTGATCTATCTGAGACTATGTTGTATTCATAAGAGACCCACCGGCACAGCCTCCCACGAAGGAGTTTTCATGTATGTTGATGCACTTTGTAAATGTAGGAGGAGGGAAAGTTTTGTATCTCAGTACCAGGGGCAGGAATAAGACATGAGAGGGGAAATGGAGAGTGGCCTGGTATTAGCCCTCCAACTGGCCTTAGGAATCAGAGCCCAACAACCAAAGAGAAGCAGCACAGGAAAAACTGAAAGGACCATTTTAATGAAAGATTCTGTGAGGCATGACTTGGGTGGAGCAAAAGCAATTCTTTACTCTCCCACCTGACACAGCCTGATGCAGAGCTAGAGAAAGAGGTGATCTCCATACTCTATAATGCACAACCACACCTCCCAAGGATGAGAGCCTCTGTGAGCATCAACAATCCCCTTGGCGTTCCCACAAGAGGCAACACATAGCAGCCAGAGGCACCATCGAGCAGAGTCAGGAACAAATGCCATCAGTGAGGAGATCTTGGAGCAGGAGAAAAACAATACGACTACACTCCGTGATGATCTGTAAGCACATGCAAGCCTCCTCCTAATGACTAACAGAAACCCTTTTGGGGAAAAGGGAGCTTTATGGAGGCAGATGTCCTATGTGAACTAGGAAATCTAGATTCCCACTGTTGATACAATGCCATCTGTAGCCACTAGTGAGGCCCAGAGGCATTCATGTCTCAGTAGTTTATTGTGTGATATTGAAAAGAAAATAGATCTGCCAGACATACAATATAAGTATCCTCTTAAATTTTTACCTCTTTTGGTGAATTAATAGACTTGTGAATAAAAGAAGGCTATATAGCAAGGAAAGTCATATTGTTGTAAAATTACTCAGAAAGGAATCAAATAATTTTGACTGTGTTTCTTAAGGAAATAATCTTTTATTTTTCACCATAATGCCTATTGGAAAGTTCTGAATCGACTGGTAAGTCATGAAATCCCCCACCTAAAGTTCATTAGCAAAGAAGATCATAGAATCAGAATAGATGAGAAGAGATATCTTTGAGAAGAGGGGTGGTAAATACCACTATTCTACTGTCACATTCTTGAGCTCATTCCCACCATTCAAGAAAGCAAAACTCTGTAGAACTGGAAGGACTTACAGGATAAGAGATAAAAAAAACACCCAAGAACAAGAGCCAGTAAATGGCTCCTATCAACTGATGGTCAATGGTGCCAATTCAGTGCCAACAAGAATCCCCAATTTGGGATGTGGTAAAGAAGGAAAATTTATTCACTGCAAATAGCTCAACAGTGAGGCAGCATAGCTGTGAAAAGAACATGGCTGTGCAACAGCTCGGAAGTCAGGCAGTCCTGTGCCAGGCCCCTCTCTGGCTAGGCAGCTCTGCTCTGATGAGATCTTTTCTGTGTTTCAGTGCTTACAGGGTACCCAGAGTTCTCACTGGGAAGTGCGTTCTCTGCACCACATGGGAGCTGGCTAATATGAACAGAAGTCTCCACTCCTGGTCCCTGACTGGTCTGTCCTCATACAAATGAGGACTCTGAATCCTCACAGTTTGATTCATCCAAAGGCACTCTCCTGATTAGTCAGAATAGAACTGCTCTGATTGGTCAGAGCTGTGCAGCTCCAATAGGATGGGGAAAACCTCCATCCTATTGGTTGAAATAAGAGTCTAGGAACTCTTTTATAAGGGCTGGCTCAGATAGCAGAAACATAGCGCAGACAAGTAGTTCAGGGCAGGACCAGACGGCTTGGTTCAGAGGCTGCTCTGCAAAGTGCAGTTTGCCTGAGAGGCCCCTGTGCAGAAATGGCTGCTAGGCTCTGCCTTTATTGGAGCCCAGTTAGCCACCAGGAGTCCTTCTTAGTACATGTCATTTTTATCTCAGGGTTCACACTCCTGATAAACTCCTTGTTTCTCATTATTACGATTTCAGTTCTCATAAATGAAGCCACCCACATTGGGCTTTATGTGTTGCCCGAGCATAGTGGCCTCTGCCGCACACACACTAAAAAATGTGGCCTCACAGAGTGAATCCTAAGGGACTAATCAGCTCACAAAAATGCTAGCAAACAATCGCAGGTTAGGGAGCAAATTCCAGATGAGCCTCAGTTTCAAGGTCTCCGTTTAATAACTTCCACTAACTACAATCTAGACAAACTCATACTTGTGGTGTTCTGAACAGGGCTGTCCATGCCACATTGAAGAAAAGTCAAAACATTCCACAACTTACTGAAGTTAAAAGGAGGGAAGCTCTTTTTTTCTTATCGGATGCCTTTTTTCATTTGTCATTTTAAATTGTTGTTCAGTTACAGTTGCCCCACCTCCCCCACCCCTCACTCTCCCCTGCCCCAGTCCCCACTCCCAGTCATTCCCCCCTCCATTGTCCATGCCCAAGAGTCCTCTATTGGTGTTCCTTAGTTTGCCCCTTCACCTTCTTTCCCTCCTTACCACCCTCCCATCTCCCCTCTGGTCACTAACAGTTTGTTTTTTATTTCCATGTCCTACACTTCGTGAAAGCTCTTTTTTTATATACTGAGTTTCTCTTTTACTTTCTTCCACTCTGAGGACAGAGATATTTTCAAATTTTTGGCTCTTGATCATAGCAAAAGAAAGAAGTATTCATTTTTCAAAAAAAAAATTTACAGTCCTGAAAAGATACAAATAAACAACCAAAGCTTTACTCTAACATTATGTGTGGGGGTCCCGACCACAGGACCACCTTGCAGGCAAAACTACTTTATACCGACCTGGTCATTAGCATGCCTTGATAATTAGAATCCTTTGGATGAGGTCCAAGACAGAATTCCATCCCCAATTCTATTTTAATATTCAGAGCACTAGAGAAGTGCCAATTTGTTTCCCAAAACAAAAATAAGAGCCACCCAGGGGCTCTATTTTCTAAACGAAATCATATTTAATAACCTCCAGCATATCATTTGTATAGGCCAAAACATTGTTGCTATCCCATTGAGATTTACATTAGAGAGGGAAGAAATGGAAAGTTATAGTGGAGCTTTGTTATTAGCTGGGTGTGTGCCCTAAGTGGTGGTACAGAGCTCTTGTACCTAGGATGGAAAACGCTGTTGGGACTCAAGGTCCAAAAAAGGGGCTCTCTCTGCCCAGAATCTAAATGTGAGACAAGAAAAAAAAGAGATGGCCTAGCCTCCAATGCTCTGCACAAGAGGGACCGGTAAGGAAGAAGCAGAAGACTGCAGGTGTGTCACCCCAGCTTTGTGACTGACCTCTGAACGAAAGGACTCCAGAAGCTGGGATGCATGAAACATCCTGGCTAACCTGGAAGGTCTATACAAGTGAAACATTTGCTTGAGGTAGGGTTCCCATGTACTAACAGTGCTATCAGTGAGAGGGGAAATGTGCAGTGTGTCCACGAGCAAGTTGGTAGTGGGACATTTGCCATATCAGGCTGACAGAGGTAACCAAAGTTGCTGGAGAAATTGAGATCTAGGCATCAGGGTTCAAATCCTGAGTTTCCCGCTTACCAACTTTGTGACTTTGCCAAGTTCTCTCTCCTGAGCCTCCATTTTGTCATCTGTAAAATTAAGCTAATAGCAGGATCTACCTCATTTGGATTAAAGGAGTCAAAACACTTAAAGAATGGACCAATGCCTGGCACAGAATAAATAGTGTCAACATGAGCTATTATCATTTACAGTTTTTTTCCAGTGGCTTGATATTATTACCTTTAAAGCCAGAAATGGGCCCTGGCCGATGTGGCTTAGTGGATTGAGCGCTGGCCTGCGAACCAAAGGGTCACCAGTTCGATTCCCAGTCAGGGCACAGTCCTGGATAGCGGGCTAGGTCCCCAGTAGGGGGCATGTGAGAAGCAACCACACATTGATGTTTCTCTCCCTCTCTTTCTCCTTCCCTTCCCCTCTGTATATAAGTAAAGAAATGAAATCTGTAAAGAAATAGAAATTTTAAAAACAGCCAGAAATGGATTACAGATTAAAAACAGGACATTAAACACAATTGGTGGTGGTGGTGATGAGATTGATTGGGCTGGAGATGAAACAACACAAAATAGCATATTGGATTCAAATGAATCTTTCTCTAGCAATTGACAGAACATAAAATGAAAATAATGTACCTAAAACGCTCTCACGATGTCATTTAAAGACAATAAAGTGGTGGCTGAATTATAGGCAGTAAGCTTTTATCATGTTAAAACAGTGCACAAGTCATCAGCAGAGTTGAAGCAGTGAAAGTTTTATAAATAGTTCTGTAGTCCTTGCCAAGTTACAACACCATTTTGAAACAACACACGGTGAACATAAAAATAAGGCTCTTGGGTCTTTCAGCATAAATTAAACAATTTAATGTTATTGGAAAAATTATGCAAACAAAATATAAATCTGATTATATAAATACACATAGGATCTTTTAAAGCAAGATGCCACAATGCACATAGAGAAAAGCTTACCAAAAGAAGCAGATAGTTTAATAGAAAAATGACCAAAGATTTAGTCAGACACTTCACAAAAGAGGATATCCAAATGGGTGTTATAAACATAGGGAAAGGGGCCCCACTTAGTCATCAGGAAAATGCAAATTAAAACTGTAATGCCATATTGCTGCACATCCACACAATAGCTAAAATGAAAAAGACAATACCTAGTGTTGACAAGGGTGTGAGGCAACCAAAACTTGCCTATATTTCTGGGGGAGAGGGTTCAAACATTTTAGAAAACTGTTTTTCAATCTACTGTAGTTGAACATAAGCATTCTGTATGAGGCAGCAATTCCATGCCTACTTATATACCCAACTGAAATGCATGGAAATGTCCACTGAAAAGCATGTATAAGAATGTTTATGGCAGCACTGTTCATAGTTTCCAAAAATAGGAGACCACCAAATGCCTGTCAATAGGAACATGGACGAGAATAGAGCGGTACAATCACATAATGGAATATGATACAGTAAAGAGGATAACTGAACTGTAATTACACAAAGCAACCTGATGAATCTCATGAATAAAATGTTGAGAAAAAGAATCCACCTGGCTGGTGTAGCTCAGTGGATTGAGCGCAGGCTGCGAACCAAAGCATCGCAGGTTCAATTCCCAGTCGGGGCACATGCCTGGGTTGCAGGCCATGACCCCCAGCAACCGCACATTGATGTTCTCTCTCTCTCTCTTTCTCCCTCCCTTGCCTCTCTAGAAATAAATAAATAAAATCTTTTTTAAAAAAAAGAATTCAGCCCAGAAGACCATGTACTGTATGATTCCATTTATGTAAAGTTTAAAAACAGACAAGTCTATTTAATGGTATTAGAAGTCCAGGATAGTGCTTACCCCCAGGAGAGAGGGACTGAGGCAGCACCAACAGCATCTTGGGTTCTGTTTACATTGGTTTGTTCACTTTGTGAAAATGCATTAAGCTTTTCAGTTAGGATTTCTGCACTTTTCTGTGTGTATGGTATATTTCAATTTTAAAAGTTCACCTTTTCCTAAAAAGTGCTTTGTAAACCCTGATCTACTGATAGTACAACACAGATGGAAGTTCCATGAAGGGAAGGGGTATCTGTCTTTGTTACTCACTGATGTGCCCTAAGCACCTAGAACAGCATCTGATTCATACTAGGGAGTCATTAGATATTTACAGAATGAATGGTAAATGAGCAACATGCTCCAAGCATATAATTTGTACCATTATCTGAAACAATGGGAATAGAATCCCAGAATGTATGTATGTGATGAATCTGTTCAAACGCTGTTATGTGCAATACACAATGCATGTGCATAAGAGTAGACATTTGTGTATTTCTCCTTCTTTACCTATTTTTATATATGTTCTTTCAAGTAACTATTAAGAAGACTTTTTGTATTCAACAGGAATATGTCTCTTTAAATATGTTGAAAAGTTTCAATTTATTACCAGTTAGTGATAAAGTAGTGAGCCCTTTACTGAATAAACTGGGGAAGTAAGGGCTTTGACTGATGCTGATGCCATAATGTTTACCGCTGCAGTAGTTCTTATATCAAAATAGGGTTGAATAATACCATACAAACCGTCGATTTTATTAAGGAGCAGATTTTATTTTTTTAAGATCTTATTTATTCACTTTTTAGAGAGAGGGGAAAGGAGAGAGAAAGAGAGGGAGAGAAACACCAATGTACGAGAGATACATTGATTGATTGCCTCTCACATGCCCCCAACCAGGGACCTGGCCTGCCACCCAGGCATGTGCCCTGACTGAGAATCAAACCCGTGGCCTTTTGGTTCTCAGGCTGGCACTCAATCCACTGAGCCACACCAGCCAAGGCAAGGAGCAGACTTTAAACTGCAGACTCTACAGAGGTGTTTGGAATTATATGGGCAGCAAGTATAATAATTTCCTTCTTTATATTGAAAGCCAATAGCTGTCTCAAGGCAAGGTGCAAGTACCAATTTTTCAAATAAAACAAGAAACTGGTATTTTTTGTGAAGGAATTTCCTTCAGAGACAGAGTCCCATTTCCCCCTCCTTCCTTCAATAATGGAACAGCTGAATTGTAGCTGGACTCATCACCTCCTAGGCAAACACTACATTTCCCAAGCTCCCTTGCAGCCAGGTATGAACACGTGACAAAATCCTGATGATTGGGATGTCAATGAAAATGTTATGTGCCGCTGCTGGGTCATGCCTACAAAAAAAGGGTGCATTGCTCTGTGGTCCCACATTCCAACTGGCTGGAGTGTGGATTCATAACCATCATAGACTTGAGTAGGAAGCCAAGTGCTGGGCTGGCAGAGTAATGAGACAGAACAAGCCCATGGCTCTGAATGACCTGCTGGAATAGAGCCACCCTCTCAGCTCAGGACTGTCTTCCTCAGGATCATTACATGAAAGAGAAATAAACTCCTATTTCGTTAAGTCACAATGCTGTGGAGTTTTTTGTTTTTTGTTTTTTGGGGGGATTTTTTGTTACAAAAGCATACATTAATCATTAATGAATAAAAAAAACTCCACTAAAATATCCCCGAAATAGCACATACTACTCTCACTTAGATAGCGTTGTTTCTCATTTCTCCACTCTCTGCATGTGGTGGGCAGAATAATGGTCTCTCACATTCCTCTGGAGCCTGCGAATGTTACTTACATGGTCAAAGAGACTTTACAGACATCATTAAGGATCGTGAGATGAAATGATCCTGGGTCACCCAGGGGGATCCAGTGTAATGACAAGGGTCCTTATAAGAGGGTGGCAGGAGGATCAGAAGCATATGAGGAGATGTGAGGACAGAATCAGAGGTTTGAGGGATGCACTGCGAAGATGGAGGAAGAAGCTGAGAGAAAAGGAAAGAAGGTAGCTTCTAGAAGCTAGAAAAGGCAAGGAGACTGATTCTCCTTTAGAGCCTGCAGAAGGAATTCAGCCTTGCTAATGCCTTAATTTTATCCTCATAAGACTTATGTCAGACTTCTGATGTCCAGAACTGTAATAAATGTGTGGTAATTTGTTGCAGCAGCAAAAGGAAATGAATACACTGCATATGCTTCAGCCACATGGGCCTTTCAGTTTATCAAACACACCAAGCTCTTTCATGCCTTAGAATGACTGTCCACGCTGTTCCCATGGTCTGAAATTGGCCGGAATACTCTGCCTCCTTCCAAATTATTAAATGGTGGCTTCCTTCTTGCCATTAGGGCTCATCCTGAATGTCACCTGCCCTGTCCACTCAATCTAAGGCAATCACCCTTATTCTCTCTGACAGTATACTGTTCTTTTCCATCATAAAATCCTGTTATTTGTAATTCTTTACCTAATTGTTTGTTTACTTGTAGATTATTCATCAACTCTACTAAACTATGAGTTCTATGAATCCTAGAATCTTATCCATTTTCTTCATCACTTGTGAATTGTGGACCTAGCATGGATACCCCATGAACATCTGGCTTTTTAAACATTTTATAGAATTTATTGGGGTGACATTGATTAATAAAATTATATGCTTCAAGTGTAAAATTCTAAAATACAGTATCTATATATTGTATTGTGTGTTCACCACCCGAAGTTAAACATCTATTACACGGAGGTTTAATATGTCCAGCAAATCAATTCAGAAATAAGAGTTACACTATTACCAAATTAAAAAATGGAAACTAAATATCAGAAATGAAACAAAATAGAATTCTCAACAAGAACAAAATGTACTTGATTGTTGTGAAAGTTTGAGAAAATATCTCAGAAGAAAGGACATTGAGAGGTCAAAGTTTCCTTCAAACAATATCAGAAATTGTGCCACAAGGCATATTTTAACCAGTTAGAAACTTGTTCACTATCTTGCCAAGTTGTACATTCACTGGTTGAAAAAAAAAACAGCTTTTTAGATACTGCTAATAATTAACTTTGGAACTGAAAGGTCTCATAATTCCTCTTATGTGATTCTAGATGAGCTGACATTCAGGTGAGTCAGAAGACTGCAGCTAGCTGCTCTGGCCAGGTGGCTCAGTTGGTTGGAGCATTGCCCTGTACACTAAAAGTCTGAGGGTTCAATTCCTGGTCAGGGCACATACCTAGGTTGTGGGTTTGATCTCCAGTCAGAACACACATGGGAGGCAACCAATTGATTTTTTCTCTTTCATCTCTCCCTCTCTCTCTCTCTCTCTCTCTCTCTCTCTCTCTCTCTCTCTCTCTCCCACACACACACACCCCTTTCTTCTCTTTCTCAAAATCAATATGCATATCCTCAGGAGAGGATTTTTAAAAAACTAATAAAGCAAAAGAAACAAGCATTTATTTTGCCTACCTTTCCAATGTCTACCTCAGAGTAAAAGAAACTAGTGAATGAGGGAAAAAAATCTCTCTTCAGAAAAGTATTCCAGCTAATAAACAAAAGAAGAAATGACAGAACTAGAATATCCTCTAATGAATTAAAGGACTTAAACAATGATCATTAATTGCTGCTAACATTATAAAAAGAGAAACCACCAGATATGGTGGGCCTCTTACATACAATGCTACTTACGAAAAATTCTTGCCAAAGTATCAAACCTGAATCTGAGCAAGCATCTGTATCTACCTACCAATTTACCAGAAATACAAGGGACATAGGAAAATGTTAAATGACACTGCGGTGAATGCAATTGGCAAAATCTACACTCTGAAAACTTCTACAGGTCAAACAATCCAAATTCTTCAACAAATAAATTAGAAATTTAGAAAAACAGATTCACGGACTAAGAGAAATAAAAGACATATGAACAAATTGGATGAAAATCTATCTTGTCTGTATCCTGTTTCAAACAATTACACTGTTAAAAAAAATGTTCATTGTACAACTGGAGAAATTTAGGCACAGACTGAATATATGATGGTTTAAAGAAAGTACTGTTTTGTGAAACAAGCAAAATATAGCCAAAGACACTGAAATAGAGGACAGGCAGAAAGTGACCAGAGGAGAGAGAAGAGGGAGTTTCAGGGGAAAAGGGGAAGGGTTTACAGGAACAAAGTTAAAAGACACATGGATAAAAACTAGGGGGAGGGTGGTAATGGGAGGGAAGTTGGGAGGGAGGGGTGGGTGGGCTGGATTGGGAGCAAAGGGGAGAAAACTGTATTTGAACAATGATTAAAATAAAATTAATAAAAGAAATTACTGTTTTATGGATGTGATTATGGTATTGTGATTATGCTTTAAAAAGAATATTTGCGATACACACACACTCACACACACACACACACTGGAATCTTATCCAGCCTTAAAATGAATGAAGTTCTGACACAGGCTACAATATGGATGAACCTTAAAGATATTATGCTAAGTAAAAGAAGCCAAACACAATGCACAAATACTGCATGGCACCACTTATATGAGGTATCTAGAATAGTTGAATTCATAAAGACAGTAAATAGAACGGTGGTTGCCAGGGGCTGGGGGAAAAGGGGAATGGGGACTTATTGTTTCATGGGTATAGAGTTTCCACTGGGGATGATGAAAACTGCTGGAAATGAATGGTAGGAACGGTTGCACAACAATGTGAATGTACATTATGATACTGAACTGTACAGTGAAGAATGGTTAAAGTGGTAAAGTTTACGTTCTATATTTTTCACCACAGTAAAAAGAGTTATTATCCTTTACAGATGTTGAGGTACTGATGTCTGTGATTTGCTTCAACATATTCACAGTGGGGAACTGACTGAGGGTGAAAATGAAAACAATATGAAGCCAGAGTTGCTAACTGTTGAGCTAAGTGATAGGTTCATGAAAATTTATGCTAGTCTCTCTACTTTTATTTTATTTTTGTAAAGATTTATTTATATTTTAGAGAGAGGGGAAGGGATAGAGAAAGAGAGGGAGAGAAACATCAATGTGTGGTTGCCTCTCATGTGCCCCTCACTGGGGACCTGGCCCACAACCCTGACTGGGAATTGAACCAGTGACCCTGTGGTTTGCAGGCCAGCACTCAATCCACTGAGCCACACCAGCCAGGGTAAGTTTCTCTACTTTTAGATGTGCTTGAAGTTTTCCATTAAAAAAGGAAGGAGAGGGAGAGGAGGAGGAGGGGAAGATTTATTTACATTCAACCCTACAGTGTCCAGGTCAGTCCATTGATGCCCTTTGTTTTGAGTAATTCAGTCAGCAATTCTTCCAATCCTGGCTGGGCCTGGAAGTATACTGGGGGCATCCAGACCCACAGAAGGGGAGGTCTGGAATAGCTTACACTGCTGTCCACCCAGGATCCAGACGGACTGTGATAGTAACTGGACACCCATAACTCTGGCCATTGCAGTTCTTCCTTAAGCTGGAGATTCACCCCAACAAAGATATTTCTATCTTAGTGTCTTGCTTAGTACCCTAGCTCTCTCCTGAAGAAGTCTATTCTAAAGTTCTGTCTACCTACCTGAGACTGCCACACCCTGCCTCCTTCCTGCCTCTTCTCTTATAACCCCAGCCTTTGCATCCAATTTCTCCTTCAAGGAATAAATAATGATATAACGAACACTGAAAGAGTGCTCATTGTGTGCCAGGCACATTTTCCAATGCATTATATAAATCAAGTCATTTAATACTCACAATAGCCCTATGATTTTAGTACCACCTGAACCTCCACTTTACAGATGAGGAAACTGAGGCACTGACAGGTTGTGAAGTCACACACCCAAGCTGGTGCTGCCAAGGGAGTGGTGGAGTTAGGGTTCAGATCCTATTCCTATGGGCTCAGAGTCCTTGGCTTTGCCCCATATGGGCTATCTCTATCTCTTACAAGCAGAATGCTCATATAACTTTCAAAAAAATCTACCTTAACCTACCCTTGCTAAATTCCTAAGGGTCCTGGCAGGCTGCATTCAAGGTCAGGGACCTGATGGTCAAGCAGCTGGAATTAGAAAAACTGTGGCCAGCGCAGACTTGCTGCTGCTGAAAGAAATCCTAGCTCCCAAAGAGGGCCCTGTGTCCACACTGCAGAGTCCCCAGCCTTGCCCCGTGCACAACAAACAGGGGGTGTGAGCTGGCAAAGCCGTTCTGACCCACACACCAAATGGTACAGGAAGCATCTGGTGTACCTGCCGAGTTCTCTCAGATGGGGTCTGACCCACTTTAAAAGTCTCCCACTTGAAGTGAGAAAATGAGTATCTGTAGGCTGAGGGCAACACAGACAGGATACATTATAGTGTAACAAATGAGAATAATAGTATTGAGACAAGTTTCCGGGCTCACCTGTGAATACATTACTGATACATCACAGGAGCCAATATACTTGTATTCCCATAGCTTGCAGAAAAACACTCTGCCTTCACAATTGGAGAGAAACCTGCACTCCAATGACACCCACACCTTTTGTCTGGACAAAAACCTGCACATTTTGTCTTATAAACTAAAACTCTCATTTTTTGTGAGTTTTGGGCATCATTGGTGAGGGGACGGTATTCCCAGCAAGAAATTCACAAGATCAAGTCTCTTTTGCTTTCATTTCAATGTCATGTGGCTTATCATTAATATGCTAATCCTTTGTAAATATACCATACGAGTATATAACATACATTTATGTATATACATAAACATATATACATATGTAAGTTTTCATCATTAAAATGTTAGTTCCTCCCAAATTGTCTTTCTCTATATATGTGTATATACATAGACACACACATTTTTATAGACATTTGTGTATACATTTAATACAACCCAAACAGAATCCTAAAGGGCTGGGTGGGGAAGAGGGGACAGTTATTCTGAAGTTCATAAATGAGAATAAATGGCTACAAACTGATCACCAGGGCATTTTTAAGGGGAAAAAATAGTGAAGGCTAATCTTATCCAATATTTTTTAAATTTATTTTTAGAGTGCAGGGAAGGGAGAAAGAAAGAGAGGGAGAGAAACATCAATGTGTGGTTGCCTCTCAAGCACTCCATAATAGGGACCTGGCCCCCAACCCAGGCAGTTGCCCTGACCAGGAATCGAACTGGTGACCCTTTGGTTTGCAGGCTGGTGCTCAGTCCACTGAGCCACACCAGCCAGGGCACAATATATTTTTACAGATTTTATTTATCTATTCTTAGAGAGGGGAAGGGAGGGAGAAAGAGAGGGAGAGAAACATCAATGTGTGGTTGCCTCTTGCTTACCCTTCTCTGGGGACCTGGCCCACAACCCAGACATGTGCCCTGACTGGGAATTGAACCAGCAACCCCTTGATTCACAGGCCAGCACTCAATCCACTGAGCCACACCAGCCAGGACTTATCCAAAATTAAAAATTACTAGAAAATACTAAAGTAAAAAGAGTCTGGTATTAGTATAGGAACAGATGTCAGTGGAGCAGAATGGAGGGATTGCAGAGATTCCAACATATATAAGAACTCAGCACATGAACAGAAATTCCACAAAGGTGGAATTTTAAATATTTGCCAAAAGGATGGGTTATTTAATATATGGTGGTGACATAATTGCTAACTCTTCAAAAGAAAGCAAAATTAGACCAAATGCCTTTACCTCATGCCATGTAAAAACACAAATCAGAGTAATACTAAGAGGAAATTTAGGATAGTTTTATATTACCTTAAGGTAGCGGAGACCTCATGAAGGAAGACTGTTAACCTAGGAACCATAAAGGAAAAGGTAGACAGACTTAACTATATTTTTTAATCTTAATTCTTTATATAGCAAAACAGATCATAAACAAAGTGAAATATGGGGAGAAATGGACAAAGACTAGAAATAGAAGAGAAATTTAAAGAGCCCCAAATTATGTACTAGGTTGCAGAGCCTCATGAATACTCTCAGAACTACAAAATAAAGTATCCATTTTTACACGTCAGATTCTAGGAGGGGGGTTAAAAGGCAGTTCTATTCAGTGATATTCAAGGTTTGAGGAGACAGACACTCTCATATGTTGTCGGTAGAAATATGTTAGAAACTTTTTGGAAAGTTTGTAACATCAAGTAAATTTTTAAATGTCAGATGTCAAATAAATAAAATGTCAAAATTAAAAATATACATGCTTCTTGATCCATGTTGAGGAATCTAGTCCTTAGAAATAGAAGTGCCAATACTTAAGAATACTTAAGTACAAGAAGGATCATTGAGGTAAAGGGGTGGGGGAAATAAAGGGTAAAGGGGGGTCAAATATATGGTGACGGAAGGAGACTTGACTGTGGGGGGTAAACACACAATGCAATGTACAGATGATATAGGATAGAATTGTACACTTGAAACCTATATAGTTTTGTTAACCAATGTCAGCCCAATAAATTTAATAAAAGAGAAAAATTTTAAAGAATGCTCTTTGAGATATTTCCAAAAGAATGGAAACAAATTGAATCTCCACGAACAAAGGAATGCTTGAATAAACTGTCACTGCTTTACCCAGGTAACCAGACTATATGATGTAACATTACATTTACTTCGAAAGAATGCCAAGGAAAAAGCATACTTTACAATGGAGAGATTTGGCAGTCATTACCTCAACCAAGTTATCCAATTACTTAGTCTGATCTTTTGCAATAAAAGTACAGAATTATCTATGAACTACATTTGCCAAATATGTTTTTCCCCCTACTTACAGTCATTACCAAAATACTAGGCAAAGTTTCAGCAAAGCAATGGCAAAATATTTTGCCAAGTTCCAGAAAGCCCAGTGAACAGAGGAAAAAGCGAGTTAAACAGTACCCTGAGGAAGTAATCAGACACATACAGAATGTGGCATATTCTGCATGAGAACTGATCTGGTCTCTACCAAAAGTCAAGATTAAGAAAAAATAGGTGGGAAACAATTTATTCTAAATTAAAACAGATTCAAGTGGCATAAAAATAATTGTGATGTGTGAACTTTGATTGGATTCTGCTTCTAAAAAAGTAGTTATAAAGAGATTTTAGGCAGAATTAGGGAAATTTTTTGTTCAAGATTTTACTTATTTTTAAAGAGGAGAAGGGAGGGAGAAAGGGAGGGAGGGAAACATCAATATGTGGTTGCCACTCATGTACCCCCTACTGGGGACCTGGCCCACAACCCAGGCATGTGCCCTGACTCGGAATATAACCGGCAGCCCTTTGGTTCCCAGGCCAGCGCTCTCCACTGCGTCACACCAGCCACAGCAGAACTAGGGAGATTTTAATATAAACTGCATATAAGAAGATATAAGGGAATTCTTGATTTTTCTAGGGTATATGATAACGGTCTTGTGCATATGTATGAAAAGGTACTTATTTTATTATAAAATGCATGATGGAGTATTTATGGATAAAATATCATAATGTCCAATTTACTCTATCTCAAATGATTCAGGAAAAAATAAATATCAGGCTGTACTGCCTCAAATTGCCATTTTTGTATGTCAAAACAGTTGGCAACTCTCCTTACATGGCTCAGCCTGACAAATGGGGGCAGGGAGGCATGAGCACAAATATAGTAAAATGTTAATAATGACTGAATCTAGATGAAGACTATAAAAGTATTCATTAGTATTATTCTACCTTTTCACAACAAAATTGAAGGTAAAAACAGATTTATGTCTATTGGCCTGATGGTTAGATGATTTATTATCAACTTTTTTAATGCTGAGAAACATGTATAGAAGAGACCCATCAATGAGTACAGGGACAGCCTATATGTTTTTATAGGTATGCCCAATCATGAAGAATAGTGTTCACTGTGAATTAAGCCATTAACATTGTTCATCTGAGGATGGTCAGAATGGAGGGAATGGATAAAAGGTTAATAACATCTTCTTTATGCATCTCTGAATTGTTTCACTTGTCAAAATAAGAATGTTTTACTCATATAGTTTTTTAAAATCTAATTTAAAATACACACACAACACACACAGAATCTCCCAGAAATTAGGGGTATAGATTATTTTCAAATGGGGTTTTGCAAAAATGTCCCCAAGGATTTTTAACCCTGTATTTTCATTTAGATCAGGGTTGACAAACTATATATATACAAAAATATATATAATCTTGTGGCCAAATCCCACCTTCCACCCATTTTTGTAAAGTTTAGTTAGAAGATAACCAAGCCCATTATATATATATTATCTATGGCAAATGTTGTGATACAATGGCAGTAGCTGGGTGGTTGTGAGAGACTACATGGCCCTAAAAGTTTAAAATATTTATTAGCAGTTCCTTTACAGAACAAGTTTGCTGATCCCTGGTTAAATGATTATCTTTTGTATAAAAAACATTTATTTATTTTCAGAGAGAGAGAAAGGGAGGGAGAAAGAGAAGGAGAGAAACATCAGTGTGTGGTCGCCTCTCACATGTCCCCCACTGGGGACCCGGCCTGCAACCCAGGCATGTGCCCTGCCCAGGAATCGAACCAGTGACCATGGTAGGCAGCCCATGTTCAATCCACTGAGCTACACCAGCCAAGACTGATTATCTTTTTTCAAAAAGATTTTGTTTATCCATCTCTACAGAGAGGGGTAGGGAGAAAGAGAGGGAGAGAAACATCAACGTGAGAGACAAACAGCGATTGATCCCTTGCTGGTGCCCCAAACAGGGATGACCCTGCAACCCAGGTACATGCTCTAACTAGGAACTGAACCAGCGACCTTTCACCCTGCAAAATGATGCCCAACCAAATGAGCCACACCAGTCAGGACCAGATGATCATCTTAACAGATGTTCCGGGTCATCTGGACAGACTGCCTTATAATGGAAGGCTATCATCCTATTTCAGTGTGCTAATCTTCAGATGAATTTGTAATCACTCCAGCCAAAGTAAGGCTGCTTGAACTATGACCTACTGAAAAAGCATATAGGTAGGCTTAAAATGTAGTTCAGGAAAAGGCCATCATCCTTCACTTTAATCCTTACCTAAGGATATGTTTACTGATTTCTTTTAGAGAGAGAGGAAGGGAGGGAGAGACAGACACCAACCAGTTGTCTTCAGTATGTGTCCCAACCAGGGATCAAACCCACAATCCTTTGGTGTAACAGACGATACTCCAATCAATGGAGCCACCCAGCCAAGGCAATCATCCTTTACTTTAAATTAATATTTTTAATTTAAATGTTATGGGTATATGTTTGCTTATGTTTCATATATGTCACTTGATTTGGCTTTATACCTGCATAAGAACTAAAAGTAGAAGGATTTATAACTGATGTTATGCTAGCACATGACAAAAATAATTTAAGTGAACCCTAGGGCCCAAGAGATTTTTTTAAAGGGTTTGAATATATAGGTCTGAAAATGTCCATAATAACAAGTGTATAATTAATTACATAATGAAAAGAACTAGAAGTTACTCATATTTGAAAAATACTCCCTTTTAATGTTGAAATCAAACCCAAGAAAACTGAAGCTAAGAAAGCTCTCTAGGTCTATTTAGGTTGTCTGGAGTGTTGGTTCAAAGTTGTATTTGAGCTGCCTCCAGTATGTTAGGTCAAAGCTATTGTATTTGTTGTATATTTAAATAATACACTATAGTATATAATGGAATTTCCTCCTTCGGATTTCTTTTACTTTTTATAATAGGAGAGTCAAAACTGCCTGTGAAGGTTTAGCCCATCTCCCCTCTGGTTAAGAAAGTGGCCTATTCTAAATCATCTCCAGACTCCCACCCATATTCTCAGTTTATGACTGAGAAAGAAATTCTTTTTACCTTCACACACAATCCAAACACTTCACACACAATCCATCAACACCAACACTCAGTTGATGTCCTAAACTTAGTAAATGACACACACACGAATGCTTTGAGCTTCTAATGGAAATTTTAAGGCTGACTTTTTTTCAAAACAAACCAAAATAAAAAAACAACTAGGAATTTTAAAAGGCAACCGCATCTGGGCATAGTTCAAACACTCGAGAAATGATCGTGGGCAAACATTAACTCTCTCGACGACCCCGTGACAAACACCTCGTGCACAATGCAGGCAGACTCCGCGGCTCTGCCTCTCAGCAGGCTTCTCATCCTGAGAAGCCAGAATGCTGCGAAACAAGATGCATATCTGCAAGGAATATGATGCAATAATCATGTGTCTACAATTCCATTATGGTATAATTAATCTTAATTACACATTAAATTCTGCCTGAATTAAAAGACTCACATAGCTTGAATCTTGTTTGTGTTGCCTATAATTTTAGCGTGTTATTTTGAGAAATGTAAAATAATAAACCTTCTAGAGCAAAATGGTGACTTTAAGGACCCTGTTCTTTGGGGCTCTTATAACTCCACCGAAGTCAGCCCAGCCCATTTTTCCCCATTTGCCAGGACCAGATGAGAATGTTTTGGACCCCTATCTCCCATTTTCAGGATGAGAGGCAGTCAGCACGTGGAAAAAGAAGCATGGATTGCAGAGCCAGTCACCTGATGGCAGGGGGCATCACCCACACCTCTCCCTGTGTTTGTTTCTCCACATTGTTCTGAAGGCAGACTAGAGACTTGGTACTTGCCTCCTTTTCTGTGCACCATTGTGAGAATTTCCTGGGTTCTCTTTCAATCTTCCCCCTCTTGCTCCTACAGGCACTTATTAACCTTTTTGGAGCTTCTCCAGGCACACCCAGCAACTCCTACAAGAGCAAAGAATCTTCTTAGAAGGCGGAAAGCTGCACCCACGGCAGCACCTTTATTATGGTACAATTCAGACACAGCCCGTATTTCTGTGAGGCCAGTATCATGAGATCATTTTTTCCATTTGTACCTATTAAGCCATGGTTCCAGTGAGGAGTTTTTGAAAAATTTTCAATGGCGGTAGGAATTCAAATGTTAATTCAAATGCCATTTCATCTTGCTCAGGGGAAAGAAAAATGACTGGAACTATTAGGAAAAACTTAGTCTCTGGAAACATAAAAAGCAAATCATGGTTTATACATTTTAGCAGGGCACATTTTGAGCCTGTGAAGGACACACTTTGCTTCTCTTTGGAAGGGAGAAGAAAACATTCACTGAGAGCCCCACGCCAAAGAGATAAGAGTGCACTAGAAACTCTCGGTGGAGGAACTGGAACAAAAGTGGCAAGAAATGATGGTCGATGCCCCGAGGAGGGAGATCACTGAACCCCTGCAGTGAGAGGGATGCTTACAACATGCAGTGGCTAGAAAATTGGAGGCTCCACATGAAAGCTTCATCTACTCCATAAAGCCCAGTAGCACCTCTCATCCTTCCTAGCCAGTATGGTAAAGGGGGACATCTACTCTGGACAGGGACCCTCAAAATCCCAGAGAAATGCATGAACTCAGTGTCTGTCTGTCTGTCTGCCTCTCCTTGATTTTACTGCCTTTTCCAGGGATGCTATTGAATTATAAAGCTTCCCTTTATGACAGGTATACCATGTTCATAGATTGAAGGACTCCATATTGTAGAGATGGCAGCTCTCCCCGAAGGACCAGAAACAGACCCACCCATATACTGTCACCTGTTTTATGAAAAAGGTGGGGGCTACTAGAGTACTGTTAGTGTGCTGTCCCTTGATCTGGGTCCTTGTTACATCAGAGTGTTGAGCTTGTGAGAATTTAACAAGCTGTACATTTACGGTATATGCACTTTTCTGTATGTCCACTAAAAGTTTGGTTCTGCCCTGGCTGGCGTAGCTCAGTGGATTGAGCGCGGGCTGCGAACCAGGCATCGCAGGTTCGATTCCCAGTCAGGGCACATGCCTAGGTTGCAGGCCATGTCTCCCAGCGACCGCACATTGATGTTTCTCTCTCTCTCTCCCTCTCCCTTCCCTCTCTAAAAATAAATAAATAAAATCTTAAAAAAAAAAAAGTTTGGTTCTGATCCCTTTCTAAGAGTCAAATGACATTTTTCAAAGATTAAACTGGTATTGTTCAAAGCAGAGAAATAAAAGAAAATGCTCAAAATCTGGATGAGTTCAATGGTGATTTGGTTCTCAGTTTCTCTTTTATATCATTTTAAATTGTCTGTCCCTTTTAATTATCTAGATACTGTTTGTTCTTCTTCACTAGCACCATATTCTGGTCTCTTTTCTTAGGTGGTTTATCTTCCCCATTCTTTACCCTACCCATACACTTTCAGGCAGATGAAAAGCTATTGATCAACAGGTCTTTTGTATGATGTGATTAAACCTAGTGCCCCAGGATCCTTTGCTCCAGTCACTATCTCAAGTGTCTTTGTTCACAGAAAACAAATAGAACAACTACAGTGAAGGAAAAATATGTTAGTGCTAAAACATCTCACTTCAAATGTTTCCTCTTTGCCTGCTGAGAAATTCTTCCCCTGTTTTCTCAAGGAGCATTAAAGGCTATTGGAACTGGATCTGTTATACTTTCTGTGGTTACTTATCTTTAGCTGATGCCTTCATAGATAACAATTAGATTAACAGGATACCTTAGTAAGTGGGTACGGATTATTTACTACTTAGCTGTGTGCACCAAAAAAAGGTGCCACACACTAAACCTGACAAGCTCATTGGAGGCCTGTGTGATGTCCTTACAAACTCGGAGACCAAAGTAAGCACGTGTGATCGTCTGAGATTAAACCTTCCTAACTAAAAGCAGTGCGTGGTGGGCAGTGATGTCCTAGGCCTGTATTGTCCTTTAACAGAAGTCAACCTTTATGGTAACTAAATCTGTCTGTTATGTTTTTACGTCCATGATAACCTATCTTTGGAATGTCAGGGTAATTTCCATTTTTCCAGACCCCTCAGGGCACAGTCCCTCCCCACAGCACAGACCACGGAACCCCACCTTGTTATCTTGTCTCCCCCACACCATCTGCATGTGGTGCACGTGCTCCTTGTTCACCATCCTGTACCCACCAGTGTAACAAACAGGAGTACGTGTCTATCCCTTCTGCTCTGTATCCAACCTGAGATTTCCTCGCTTTGCTTTCTCCTGCCTCCCTAATCTACCACCAGTGGATTTCAAATAACCCCCTTACATCTGCTCCTTCGATCCTGATGTATAAAGTGGTAAAACTGCCAATCTCTGGGGCATTTTTCTCAATCCTTTGAGACTTTGCTTCCTGGCAATTGTTGCCAGTTTGGCTCAAGTAAACTCATAAAAATTCTTACAGGTCTGGATGTTTCTGACATCAACAACTCCATTTGGAAATCTGCAACCCAACACTCACTGAAGTCAATAAATGGTGGAAAAAAGGGGCATTCTGGCATGAAGACTGTTTATATGTTATACTGGATTTGTGCTCATATTCCATTAAACTTATTGAAGACACTTGGAAATTTGATTATTTTCCACTTCTGAAATTCTATTCATCTAGAAACCACCCCCAAACAGCAACATGCATGGCTCTACATATCCTGTGTGCCTCTGTAAAATGAGGGACACAGTGGCAACATGAAGATATATTAAAAAATACATAATGTAACTTGTCTTAATATACTTTTCTGAGTCTAAAAATATGCCAGACCAAAAGAAACATATTTACATAAAAAGCAGACAAGGTCAAATAACAAAGAAAGCCCTTAATTAGTTGTAATCAACTTTAATTTGCATACCGTATATAATTCCTAAATGATTGTTAATAATAACTTTATATAATGGACTTCCAATTTTCATGAAAATGGCACATTTTGATAAGCAGACACAAAACCCTAGTACTAATAAGGTTTAATTTGCATACATTAGACTGATTATCCAAACAAAAGGATTACAGTATTACTTCTCCATACCTTTATGTACTTATTATGCACATTTATTAACTTCACAAAAGCTAGCTGTTAGTGACAAACAATAGCCATGGTTGAAAGAGAAATCTAAGGAATGAATAAGGTACATTTTCATGCTAAGGAGCAAAGTTTATACATCATAAATGCTGAACTTAACTGTTTGTTGGCTAAAGGAGCTAGAATTCCACAAAGGATGCTCCATCTTCTGAATAAACCAGGTTGTATTTCTGACCTGAAAAATAAATGTCCTAACACACTTCATCACTCAAATTTCACAATAAATTTAACTCAAGCTAGAAAGCTCCGACACTGTAGTATGCTGAGAATTCATGAACAGCCACAGAATTAAGCTTTAAATGTGTAGTTCTAGGGTGCAGTGTTAATAAATATACTTCAACAAGCTTAGTTTTCAGCCAAGTAAATAATAATATAGGTAGCATTAGTATTGCTATCGGTTCCTAATGGTATCATTTCTACCCTGCAATTAAAGTTTAAGCACTAAATAAAGCATTATTAGCAGATCTGGGTTGGCTTTTCTTATATGCGAACACAAATGAAGCTCACGAGTGTTTGGATAGGAGCCAAAAAACTTGAAACTTCACCACAAGCTACTTCCGGGGTTTTCCTCTGTGCTCTTGCTACTTGGCAAGATACACAATTAGAACACCAGGAAATGGTTTCCAAAGAAGGCGAGAGGAACTAGAAGCCCCAGGAACTGAACAGAACGTCACTGTGGTTAACTCTGACCCTTCCACACATAAATAGCAAAGATAAGAGCCATCTGGTAGAAATTTGTACATCTCAGCATCCAGTAAGATTTTTGCTAGTGTTAGGCTGAACGTTCTATGCTTAAAATAAAAGACAACTTTGCTGAAGGACAAAGGGTTTTAAACTTTCCCATGTTTCCCTGGCTCAGAGCTCCGAAGCACTACCAAGGGCTGGGTTAGGAAGCAGAAGCATTTCAACTGACAATCTTACATGGAATAGGATTCTCCAACTTTTCCTCTTACACTTCCAGAGCCTAGAAAATACTTAATTCAATGGATAAATTCAATGTCCACTTGTCAAACGACTGAACACTATAAAGGAAACACTGTCTGCAAGATGCCCTGCCCCAACCCACATGTGGCTTCGCTAATGGATGTTAATGGATGATCGTTGTACTTACTTGATCAAGTGTTGTTCTAGGAGCTGCCCTAAACTGCTACCGGTATTTGAGGGAAAACATCTTTAAACCAAAATAAGATTGGAAAGTTAACAGAAAGTTATGCTTGTCAGAGTGAACAAAGGAGTTCCAGTGAATTTTCTTCCCAGTATGAACCTTAGAGCCTTTATTTCAAATTGGACAAGAAGTAGTAAGCAATTCTCCACCATTTGGTATAACCACCACCATGCAGGACCCATAACAAGACAACAACAACAAAACAATGCTACCACTCTGAATAGAGCCATTATTGTGATGCCAAATTGGGGTACTTAGAAAACATTTCAAAATATAATAAAATGAGAACTGTTTTTACCACTCAGTTACTAAAATGACATAAAATAGCAATAGTGCCGCTAATCACTGCTGTTTTGCCAACTCCAAAGTCGGTATCTGAACGTGCCCACCATGGTACCATTGACTTCAGCGGGGTCACCCACGCACAAAAGAACACAGAACTTTGGTGCTGAAAATAAATGCTATAATAGGAATACACTTCATCCAAAGACAATATTTAGATGGCAACTCTCCTCTGATAAACCTCAAAGGCTTGTTAATCATATTGTTATGTGCTCCATTATTTTCGTATGTGGATTTTCAAAATGGGAAGAGTCTGGCCCAGCCAGACTAGAGGCACTTTTAGCCAGGGGCAGAGCTAGATAAACTGCAGCTCCCCACTCCTCTTTCAGGCAGCTGTTCTTAGTGCTGCTCAACCTTGGCCACTGAGTGGAAGGCTACACTTTTGGACCCAGCCCCAGCATGAAAACATAACACAACAACAGGAAACAGAGTATCCAAGCCAGGAAGATAACTTCCATTGGCATTTTCTTTGCTCAAACTGACGGTGCACACTCCCAAAGAAATCAGTCTGCACTCCAATTCTCTACCTTTTCTCTGTGCATTGTGGAAGAGACAGAAAGATGTCTTTGTCAATTCAGATGCGCTGCTTTTCATGTGCTATGCTGCGGATCAGAGAGCACTTCAGACTATACTGAGAACAAAGGCCAGCTTGTCTACTTACCTGATTACTGCGAAGTGTCCATCTTTAGCAGTGTCTTCTAATAGTGCATCAGCTGTGACCATGATTCAATCACATTCCAGGAAGACTTCTAACAATGGTAAGAAACCCTCATCAAACTCCAGAAGATAAAAACTCACAGAATGAAAACATTATGTAAATTATCGTCCTGTTAATCTCATCTAACCAATCCCCAAATCACTTCGGCCTAAAGGGGCCAGCTACAGCTGTAGCCAGGCTCCGAATGAATCACTTGAAATACTCAGATTCTGTGCATACCATTGCATCTCGTCTACTTGCAGGAGAATATAAATATATTGCACATGAGTTTGTCTGAGATACAATTCTACTGAACCTGCCTTCATTTGCTTGCCAATTCTATCATTTAATATTTTCCTTCCTCTCAGGGAAGACTCTTGTGATCTTCTTTTCACCTATCCCTGTCTTCTCTAAGTTTTAAAAACCAAATTACTCCATTAAGGTGAAGAACACTAGACCAAAGAAAATCCTCCTGGTGAATTTCTAAATGCCCTTTAGAAGCAAGGATGTGTGCTGGAGATGGTAAATTTAGTGCTTATTATTTTCTTTTATTTCACTTAGCCCAGGATTCTTGTTTGTGAAACCAAGATGTCCTTATAGCATTATCCAAGGGAATGAGTTTTTAGGGGGAAAAAAGAGCAATTTGCATACACGGATCTGATGTCAGCACACCACCTGACAAATCGATTTTATATCCAGTGACATTTTATCTATGCCTGGGGTAACCATAGATCTAACTGTACCCAGAGCCGTCCTAGGTTCTGCCTGGTGTCCTACAGAACCCCTTTGACACTCCAAAGTATCCTGGTTTGGATGATAAATTATATAGTCCGTTCAAACTGTTCCCCATTGTTAGCATATGTATTAGGTAACATACTGTATTTTCGGACTATAAGACGCACCTTTTCTTTTCTTTTTCCCCTTTCCCCAAATTTGGAAGGAAAATGGGGGTGCATCTTATAGTCCGAATGTAGCATACCTGGCTCGCTGTGCGGGGGGGGGGGTGAGGAGCAGGGTCACAGTTTATTAAATATCTTACCACATTTTTTACTTCAAAATTTTGTCTCTATTTTCCTCCTCTAACACCTAGGTGTGTCTCATGGTCCAGTGCATCTTATAGTCCTAAAAACGTGGTAGCGTATGATGTTTGTGTTGAGGAGGTCTTTCTCAACTCCTGCAGAGGTAGTTCAACTTCATATTGATACACTGTACTGCAGCGATACTTCATATCGATAGTTCACAGAGACGCTCAACATTTTTATATTATTTTCATGTACTTTCAACGTTTTTGGACCCATACAACAAGCCCATATCATGTGAGTAGAGATATTAGTATCCTCATTTGCAGCTAAGGCAAAGATCATTGATTTGCCCAAGGACAAACGGAAATGCTGCCTTATTCCTGCTTTAGAAGTGCTTTTTCTATTAAACCACAAATAGAAACCTATTCAATAGTATTGAGATCTGACTCTTTTTGATACGTCATTCAGCTTACTACTCTAAGTTTTAACCCAAACTTATTTTCCTAGCAAAAGGAGGCCTTGGAAACAAATCCTATAATTTTTTTTGGAGGGGGGGGGGGTGTTTGTTTTCTGTTTTGTGTGTGTGGTCTGACAATAACCCTTTTACAAGAGTTGAATTTCCTTCTCTCTCTGGGTCAAATCAAATTGCCACCCAAAAATTAAAATCAGACTTTTTAAATTATAAAACCGCTAAGGTTTGGACAGTGGAAGGAAAGGGGCTCATGACAGTGTTTATAAGATTTTACATGTGAACTCAGACAAGACTTTAAAATCTTGAAGCTCTGTCTTCCAGATTAAAGAGAAACAGATCACAGCACAAACATTTTCCACCCAGCACACTTCCTAAAACAGTATCTACCTAGTATTTTCTTTTAAAATATATATATATTTGATTGATTATGCTATTACAGTTGTCCCAATTTTTTTCTCCCCTTTATCCCCCTCTGCCCTGCCTCATGTTACCCTCCTGTATCCCCTCCACTTTAGTTCATGTCCATGAGTCATACATATAAGGTCTTTGGCTTCTCCATTTCCCATACTATTCTTAACACTCCCCTGTCTGTTTTGTGCCTACCATTTATGCTTCTTATTCCCTGTACCTTTCCCTCATTCTTCCCCTCCCCCTCCCCACTGATAACCTTCCATGTGATCTCTATTTCTGTGAATCTGTTCCTGTTCTAGCTGCTTGCTTAGTTCATTTTTGTTTTTGTTTTTAGGTTCAGTTGTTGATAGTTGTGAGTTTGTTGTCATTTTACTGTTCATAGTTTTTATCTTTTTCTTGGATAAGTCCCTTTAACATTTCACAAAATAAGGGCTTGGTGATGATGAACTCCTTGAACTTGACCTTATCTGGGAAGCACTTTATCTGCCTTCCATTCTAAATGAAAGCTTTGCTGGATAAATTAATCTTGGATGTAGGTCCTTGCCTTTCATGACTTTGAATACTTCTTTCCAGCCCCTTCTTGCCTATAAGCTTTCTTTTGAGAAATCAGCTGATGGACTTATAGGAACTCCTTTGTAGGTAACTCTCCTTTTCTCTTGCTGCTTTTAAGATTCTCTCCTTACCTTTAATCTTGGGTAATGTAATTATGATCTGCCTTGGCATGTTTCTCCTTGGGTCCAAGTTCTTAGGGACTATCTGAGCTTCCTGGACTTCCTGGAAGTCTGTTTACTTTGCCAGATTAGGGAAATTCTCCTTCATTATGTTTTCAAAAAAGTTTTCAATTTCTTGCTCTTTCTCGTCTCCTCCTGGCACCCCTGTGATTCAGATGTTGGAATATTTAAAGCTGTCCCAGAGGTTCCTAAGCCTCTCCTCATTTTTTTGAATTGTTGTTTCTTCATTCTGTTCTGATTGAATGTTTATTTCTTCTTTCTGGTCCAAACCATCGATTTGAGTCCCAGTTTCCTTCCCATCACTGTTGGTTCCCTGTACATTTTCCTTTATTTCACTTTTCATTGTCTTCAGTTTTTCCTCTATTTTGTGACCATACTCAATCATTTCTGTGAGGATCCTGATTACCAGTGTTTTGAACTGTGCATCTGATAGGTTGGTTATCTCTTCATTGCTTAGTTGTATTTTTTCTGGAGCTTTATTCTGCTCTTTCATCTGGGTCATATTTTTTGTCTTGGTTTGCCTGTTATGTATAAGGGGGAGAGCCTTAGGTATTCACCAGGGCTGGGCAACCCATGTGGCAACATTGTGGTGCAGTATGTGGGGGAGGGGTCTGAGAGGGAAATATGCCACCTGTTCAGCTTTCTGTCAGCTTTCAGTCACTCCTGCTGCTACCCACAAGCAAACTGGGCCCTTCTGGTGCTGATTCCAGGGTGGGTGGTTTTGTGCACACTCTAGACCAAGGGTGTTGTACTCATTTTCACCAGGAGCCACATCAGCCTGGTGATTGCCTTCAAAGGGCCAAATATAATTTTAGGACTCTATAAATGTAACTACTCCTTGACTGCCCCCAGTGAAAATGAGTTTTACACCCCTGCTCTAGGACCCTGTAGGTCTCTCCAAGAAACTCTCCTGTGAGGCGGGGGAGTTTCTCCCATTGCCACAACCCCTGTAGGCGGGGGGTTTACAGAGAGGTTTTGAGGCTTTATTTCCCCATGCTGGAACCCTGGGTTGCAGGGTCTGTCTTGCTCCTCAGTTGTTCCTCCTGGTTTATCCACACACTAATGTGGGACTCCACCAGCCATTTCCTTCCTATGAGTCCTCTCTGACCAGCTGCTCATCTCTGCCCCTCCTACTGGTCTGAATGAAAGTTTCTTCTTTAACTCTTTGGTTGTAGGAACTTCCATACAGTTCCATTTACTGGCAGTTCTAGTTATTTTTGTTTTTAAATTTGTTGTTGTCTTTATTTTGGGTATGTGAGGAGGCACAGTGTGTCTACATATGCCTCCATCTTGCCTGGAAGTCCAGTTACTTAGTGTTTTCTTTACATCCATCATATAGGCATTAAGATCTGGCACACCACAGAGCACTAGAGACTGAACATCCTCTTGCCTTGGCCTTCACGATGCCATGCTATCCTGCTTTGACCACTGGCCATTCCACATCCCTCTCTCCCAGGCCTTTGAATTGGTTCATCCAACTGGATTCCTCACGGCTCAGTCCCAGACACTCTTCCTTTCTCAACTGGCTGCAGGCAAGTCACTTCTAATATATCTGTGTTTTATTTGGCCCAGATCAATTTTTTAAATTGAGCCAACATTTAAAGCCAAGACATTCTGTCGTTAAATCCAGATTCTTGGCTTTAGTTGAAAATCCATGCAATTACCACATGGCAATATACAGCTGGAACACAGTAGACAGTCCCAATCATTGACTCAAACAAAATATGTGTTTGGCCTGCATGCTTACGTTACCTGTCTAGCCCCTAAAGGCATTGGAGTTGGCAATCTCTGTTCCACACACCTACAATGGCTTCAGGGACCACCTTTCTGCACACTAACAATGTCCATATGGACAATTTATGATGTCCAGCTACACGCACCTGTGTGTCCTGAGGTCCAGACAACATAGCTGTGTGTCCTCTAAAGTCCAGACACACACAATGCATGTCCTCTGTGGTCACCCTTAATTATGTATGTACTCTCTGGTCCAGGGCCAAGTATCCAGCTGCCTGCTCAACAGGGGAACCTCGTCTTCAGCATCTCCAAAACTGCTTTCTCCCAAATCTGACCACCAGTGTGGTGTATCTCAGGGAAAAAAAATTCAAACTAGACATATGAGAGTCATATCAGACACCTCCTTATCCTTCAATCTGTACATTCAATAATTACCAGGTTGTATTGATTTGCCCCCAGAACATCTCTCCAGTGTTCCCACCATCACTTTGTCCACCTCGGACCACACCACTATCATTTCCATCCTGGTCTAAACTATATAGTCATTTCCTACCTGGTCTTCCCACATGCATACTTTCAGTCTTCCAATCCATTGCCTTGATTAAAATTTCTCAATGGCTTTCCACTGTTTTGAATCCTTAATGAGGTCCTCCAACTCCTTTATGAGCTGAACCTCTAACATTGTTTAGTAACATGTTCCCTGGACCTTTTCCACTACAGCTTCACTGATCTTCTCTAGGTTCTTTGAAGTGGCAGCATTCTTCCCTGTTGCAG
The DNA here is from genome assembly GCA_004024845.1 of Tonatia bakeri. Taxonomy (NCBI): domain Eukaryota; kingdom Metazoa; phylum Chordata; class Mammalia; order Chiroptera; family Phyllostomidae; genus Tonatia; species Tonatia bakeri. The sequence continues at coordinate 316,383 of PVIA01000863.1, forward strand.
GGCCTTTAGGCAAACTCTTCTCTCTGACACTTAGCACCAGCCTCTCCCCATTTGACCAGGTTGGTCTTTTCCAAACTGTTTCACTATCATGGTAGATATAACCGTGATGTTTGCAGAGCATGCTGGGGGAATGCATGAGACCACACCCAGCTAGAGACGACTGTCCTTGAGCTCTGCCCCAGCACTCAGGCTTGCCTACCCCTGAGGACTGAGGAGAGCAATATCCCAGTTGGACTATAATCCATCTTCAGCACCTGCTCCAGCACACCTGCTAGAAGATGTGGCCCAGATGGGTGGTTCTCAAAGTGTGGTCCCTAAGTGGCAACATCAGTATCACTTGGGCAATATTACAAAGGAAATCATCAGCTCCCCCACATTTGCTAAATTAGAAACAGGCAAGGCTCAGCCATCCTTGTTTTACAAGTGCTCTGGATGATTCCGAAGTGCATGCAAGTTTCACAACCGCTGTTCTAGATAACATTGTACAATAGACAACTCCTGCTCCTCTCTGAAGTCTCTTCATCAAGGAAGTCTTTCCTGGCCCCACAAGAGGTCAGGAACCTCTGTTTATTTTCATAGGACAAAGGACTTCTCTTTCACAAGACATATGCCAAGTACTACCAATTATTTGTTTAGTCATCCCTTTCATAACACACTGTAATCTCTATGAAGCTATAGACCAATTGTGTCTTATTTGGGGGATCAGGGCAGACTTTATCAAGAATAAGGATACAGTCTCTCCTTTTCTTTTTTAAAAATTTTATTTGTTTATTTTTAGAGAGAAGGGAAGGGAGGGAGAAAGAGAGGTAGAGAAACATCAGTCTGTGGTTGCCTCTTGTGCACCCACTACTGGGGACCTGACCCACAACCCAAGCATCTTCCCTGCCTGGGAATCAAACCAGGGATGCTTTGCTTTGCATTCCGGTGCTGAATCCACTGAGTCACACCAGCCAGGGCTAGTCTCGCCTTTTCAAGAGTCCTCAAGGCTTTTAAAATATCTAACTGGACATGCTCTCTGTGTAGGCTGTGGGCAGTTTAAGTCCAAGATGTTATTTGAAGTTGAATGCAAAAGGAGCGACTCACCAAAGCTGAAGTCACCAACAAAGGCTAGCGGCTGACGTGAACTTTACTGTCGCGAGCCAGAAAGCAAAGGCCCAGCAGCCAGCCTGGATGCTTATGGAAATACAAGGCCTTTTTCCCCATTCTAAGGTCCTTGCAGTGCAGGAGCCCAGGGCACTTCAGGCTCCAGGCCACAGGTGGCAAACACAAGGCCTGCAGGCCAAATCCAGCCCTCCACCTTGTTTTATCCAGGCCGGCACCTTGTTTCTACCTGGCAGCAGTGCTGAGCTCTTGCTTAACTGCTAAGGAGTAGTTACATTTCTACGGTCCTAAAGTTGCATTCGGCCCTTTGAAGGCAACCGTGAGGCTGATGTGGCCCCCAGTGAAAATGAGTTTGACACCCCTGCTCTAGGTGGTAGGTGAACTGTGGCCACAAGAATCTTTTGGGCCACTGTCCTTCTGCACAGGTTGCAGGGACACTTTGGTCACAAGAAAAACCCACCCACTAGGGTTCTGCCAGTCATTTGGCCCCCCTAACCTACCTCTGTGCTACAGAACCGATATTGGATTTCATTGGGTTAACTAACAGGCCTGGTATGAATGGAGCCCAGAGCTCTTCCTGCTTACAACCCACACTTGTCCTGGGGAAATGAGAGTTCTTCTGGCCACCATCCTTCCCACTTGCTGGTGTATGTACTTCCCTCTGGCCACCCATTGATCGCCACTGGAGAGCTGGACTTGAGGCTCCTGTGATCACTGCCCAGCCTGAAATCTAACATGTCTGGATCCTTCAGGACCCAAGCCTGTAGCAGACAGGAGAATTGAAACAGCTTCGACCCTCAGCCCTCCGGAGTGCTGGAGAAGACAGATTCCTTTTGGTGAGCGTCTTTCCTGAGCTCTGGTGTCACAGAGGGCCTTCCAGGCACTAACCTGACTCCCCACCTGGGTTCCGTGGGTCCTTCTGGTTTCCTCAGCTTCTCTGCATGCTGAGGAACCACGCGCTGTTCCAGCAATTCTCCTGCCCATAGGTGTGCCATTGACAGACCTTTGGGCTACAGTACGGGCCCCACATGCTATAGAGCTGAGCCCCTTTGTGCCTTCTCACCAACCACGTTTTAAGGAAGCAGAAGCCCTTTTGGCTACCATCCTACACGCACGCTGGTATCCCCAGGGACATTCCCATCGGAAACCTGGCCGCCTGCTATGGCTCTACAGGTAATTTCATCTCCCAGTTTGCCCACATGCTGGGAAACAAAGGACCGTGTTGCCATGAAGCTGCCCATGTGTGAGTGAAGGCAGAGCACTTCTGGCAATGAGGCGTACAGTTGCCTGGCACTGGGAAACCCAAATTCTTTAGGCCGTGAACCTGCTTGTCAGCTTTTGAGTCAAGCACTCTTTCAGCTACCATCCCTCCCATGCACTGGTGACCCGGGGATCCTTCTAGTCACTGTCTGGCCTTGTACTGGTGCCATGGTCCTTGGGGTCACCAGCCAGCCCACATGCCATGATTCTACCTGTCCTCCAGGCTTCCAGCTATACATGTGCTGGACAGCTGTAGGCCTGGCAGTCAGCCTGCTTGTGTGCTGTGAAATGCAGTGTTTTTGGCCCTGGGGGACCTTCCCACCTACCCACTTTCAACCTGCCAGCAAGCTGGTGTTCAGGTGTCCTTAACAACCCTCACATGTAGTCAGGTCACAGGGGTGTCAGAGCCCTCAAGGTACTGGCCTGCCCACTTGCTGTGGAATCTAGAGCCCCATCTGCAACCATCCTTCCTCACACTGTTTCCCCAAGGCTCGTTCTGCCACCATCAGTCCCATAGTCAGTCCTTTGTGCTGGCAACTTGAGGGAACCTTCCACCCACCAGCAAGCCTACACACTAGGATACCAGACAGTCCTCACACTATTCACTTGCTGTGGAACCAAGGGCCTTTGTAGGGCAAAAGCAACCATAAACCACATGTAAATTAATGGGCATGGCTGAATTTGACTAACAGGTGTATTTGTCCCTCCAGTAATCCATAGTACTAGAACTTTCCAGTTTTAGCCAGGCACATGGCTATGCAGAATAAGTATTACAGTCTGGCATCTCTTGCAGCTAAGTGTGACAGTAAGCTTAAGTTCTGATCATTGCCATGTAAAAAGGAGCAATGTGTGCAACTCTTAAACCACGCCCCAGAAAGGAAGAAATGTAACTTCTCCTGCCCCCTGCCCCTGCCCCCTTCCAGTTGGCTGGAAAGTTGACGAGCCATCTTGGGTAATACAGATGGAGGCAACATCCTAGGAAGAAAAAAGGAACAGGGACAAAAAAGCAGCAAAGAGCCTGGGGCCTTGATGACTTCCTAGAGAAGAGCCACCATATCAGCTCCAACTTTTATATAAGAGACAAATGATCTTTCAACTTGTTTAAATTACTATTGTCACTGAGTCACGTGCACTTCAAACCTCATATACCTGATTTCACCAAAAATTAAGGAGTGAGTTCAATTCAAACTCTCAATGACAAGTAAAAAGCAAAGTCAAGGACCCAAGCTCTAGAGTGACAATAAGAAATCTCTCTTGAATCTTGTGGCTTCTCTCCATCTCCTCTGTTACTCCCTTCTCTTTTAGACCACTGGCACTCGCTGGCTTAAAACTTTCAATGGGCCCTGGCTGGTGTGGCTCAGTGGATTGAGTGCCAGCCTGCAAACCAAAGCGTTGCTAGTTCGATTCCCAGTCAGGGCACATGCCTGGGTTGCAGGCCAGGTCCCCAGTAGGCAACCGCACATTGATGTTCCCTTCTCTTCCTCCCTCCCTCCCCCTCTCTCTAAAAAATAAATCAATAAAATCTTTTTTTAAGTATATAGCTATTTTACTATAACCAAGTTTTTAGGGGAGAGCTATAATGCATAATGCTGGCAAGGTTGTGATAAACTATATACATGCATATATTGCTAGTGGTGATATAAATTGGTTCAACCAGAGAAAATTTTGGCAGTCTTACAAAAGAAACATTAACACGTCCACACTTTTATCAGTAATCCCACTCTTAGGAAATTTAGTTAAAGAAAATACTGACACAAAGGAATAAGTTAGGCACACAGAGATTTTCACTATAATGATATTTATAATAGTGAAACAATTTAAATAACACAAATGCCCAATACAGGGGAATGATTAAACAACATTTAAGGCTTTGTGCTTGAAAAGAACCACAGCTGTTCACCTTTCCTCTGAGACTCCTTCGGCTCTTCAAGCCCCGAGCCTCACACAGCCCCAGGTGCTTGAGTTAAATAAAACAGCAACAATCACCACGGCACATTTTAGCTCTGCAGAACCAGAATGGAGTCAGCCCAATGTTTTCTTCACATTTAAAAAACTGAGAACACACTCCACCTGCCCTCCTTTAGCTCTGCATACGTCTCCGCTCTTTAGCACATTTGCTGTTTACAGTTTTTTTCCCCCTCACAGTTTTCTCGTCGTGTCCAAAATGTTTTCTTCCCAGAAGTTGTGCACAAGCTTATGGCATTCAGGATGCCCGCCAGAACTCGGAGAGGCGCAGCAGGCCTCACTGTCTCCCACATCGGCATGACCGAGCCAAGTCACAACTTTGCTAATGCAAAGCCTCACTGAGAGATGACCTATAATTATAAGAAATGCATCAAACAGTGATTATTTTTATTGATGTCAAACTGCATTTTTAGAATGAGCTGTAATGAGAGAGAGAGAGAAAGCGAGAAAGAGAGAGAGAGAATGAGAATCTTTCCTGGACAATGCCCAGCTCCACAAGCTGCTAACAAACTCTATGCACAGAATAGAATCAGTGAATCAGGTCCGTAAGTTTTGTCCGAAGGTCCACAAGAAGCTGTTCGGAAGCACTGAACGCCATAGGAGACCGCCAGTTTTGAGGATGGTATAGCCAGAACTATGCTCACCATGGTTGAACAATTAATAGTATCCAAACGATACACCCAGTGCTTTAGACCAGGGGTGTCAAACTCATTTTCACCGGGGGCCAAATTAGCCTCGTGGTTGCCTTCAAAGGGCCGAATGTAACACCCTTCTTTAGGGAATTAAAATTTTTCCTGCCTAATGGCTGCATGTTCCATATAATTATTTTCTTTGTGTGCTTATTGAAATTTTAAAAATCTATTTCATTATAAATTGTGTTTACAATACAGGTGAACTCCTTTTCCTCCATGTTCCAGTTCTTCCAGGTAGTGATGATGTATGCCCATGTCTGGATATGATATACATCTTTTTCTTGGATGTTTCTTTTTTCTCCTTAACTCTGTCTTTAAGTTTTCTTAAAGCCACCTTCTTTCCTACAAAAACTCTTTTGTAGTCTCCTGCTTGCCACTAGTAAGCTGTGTTGCTGTGGAGTTCTCCCTCTCTCTCTCTCTCTCTCTCTCTCTCTCTCTCTCTCTCTCTCTCTCACCCTGAAGTTTACTCATCTGTAAAAGGGGCAAGATTTATAGAGGTGGGGGGTGGCTGACTTGAATCATAATGCCTGAGTTCAGCTCCTGACCCCTGCTCTGGAACACTGGGCAAATTACAGCTTCCTATGCCAGGGGGGACCAACTATCCCTCTTTGCCAGGGATTAAAGGATTTTCTGGGATGCAGGGCTTTCACTGTGAAAACCAGGTAAATCCCAGGAAAAGCAGGGCCACTTGGTTACTCTTTCTGTGCCTCAGTTTCCTCGTTTGTAAAAGACCGGTTATAATAAAACCGTCATTAGAGGGTTTTCGGGAGAATCGATCAATCAGTGTGAAAAGCACTTAGGCCAAATGGCCCATGGTGAGTGTGCATTACATGCTGGCTATGATTCTCAGGGTTGTCTTCACTAAGGTGGCTTCTGTCTTCTCTACTCTATTCCCCTCAGTTACCATCTCCCCATCTCCCTTTCTCCTCTCTTCTGTTTAATAGCTGAAAGTCTTAAATATGAGCATAGTATTAAACCCAACAAGCTGTGAGATCCTTTGTTTCACTTACCACTACAGACAATACCAATGATGTCTTCAAAATGTTTTTAAGCAATTTAATATAGCTCTCATTGGAGTGTCACAATTTTCAAAGTGATAGTTCAATCTCCTGTTAGTATAATGCAATAAAAGTTTACTCTAATGTCATTTCCTTTACATAAATAATACCACAGTGCTTCAACCCAAAAGCCAAAGAAGAAAAAAGGAGGGTGAGGAGAAACAGGTAAGAGTTGGCCCCTGATGAGATGGATGGGCAGCACTTTCTGGGCCAGTTCCCCCTTCCTGCCTTTGATGGAAACGGTTCTGGGTAGGATCTCTCTGCGCTTTGTGCAGTGGGAGCCAATCCTGCCCAATGGGATGATGGGGGCTGGGAGGTATGGAAGAGGGGCCTGCGATGAAACCTCTGTAAGCAAGGCCCGGTCCTAGAGGAAAACAGGGCTCAACATATACCCAGTGCAAGCGGGACCTTGAAGAGAAATGAGACTCTGAACAGCTCTCTCCTCTCCCTTTTTGCTCCCCATCCTGTGAGGCCTAAGATAAGTAGGCCATATTTTTGGAGGCAATAAAGGGAAATGGGTGAAAGAAAGGACAAGCATTTTCTTTGATGATCAGTCCCTTTTGCAGTTGGCAGAGAGTAAAAAGCCCTTTCTGGATATTTTCGCCTAGGGCCCCAGAATTCAAATCAGCTGATCTTGGTTTCCAACTCTTTGTGTGGGGTACACACCACCCTACCCCCAAACTAAGCCTGCATTAGAAAGGGGGAAAGCTTGGAATTGATCCTCTGGTATAGAAGAAGACTGTCAACAACAGAGGATTGTGTTTGTACTATTTAGAAGATAGTGTTGGTGGTCTGTTCAGTTCTCAGAAAAGGGAAATTTTCCACCGGTTAGATTATAGTCCTGGAACTATTTATTAGGGAGAGACGGGCAGTGACAGATAACGCCAACTTTCTATTATCCATAAAAAGAAATAAGTAAAAATCACTCCTAGGTCTAAATTTTACCTGAACTGCAGGTTTCAATCTCCTTTCTTTCCAGCCCTTTTGGAATTCTCTGAACAAAATAACATTGGTTTTAATTTCTCCTTAGTTCTTTGCAAGTCTTAAATGGGGGTGAGTAAAAAACAATGAAATGGCCCCACAGGCAGTGAAGGGGGGGAGAATTGAGGGGGGGGAGCCTGGATAAATAAGGGCTGATAGAGGGAGATTAATCAGCATCTACCACCATGAGAATGAAGAATCAATTGCCATTTGCCCACATAAAATACCTTCCTTTTACACTCCCACCGCCATAATGCAGTTCTCCGCATCAGAAAAGATGTACTAAGCTGCTCCCTGGGGCGGGAACTGTGCCAAGACCCCCGAAGTCTACAGTGCAGCCAAAGAATGAGATGTTTAGAGGCACTGGACACAAAATTGCAGGCGATTTGGAGAAATCTATGATCTCCCAATCAAACCACTGTGTCCAGGATCTTCTGTAATGCCCAAAGATCCTCGGTGTATTTGCACCTAAGCAGATTGATCTGCTGCCCCTGTCCCACCTTGTTCACCTAGTCTCTCCGCCTGCACCTGCTCCCGCGGGAATTTTCCTGGGCTGGTCGGTAACCCGCGGGCCACCTCCCTGCCCGCGCCCTCTCGTGGGCGCCCCTAGTCCGGCTCCCAGCGCAGACCAACAGTCACCCCCCACCACCACCACCGCTACCCACACACACTCCATTCATCGGCACCATGGGGTCATGAGGACGCAGTCTTGGCTCAGCTCCTCTGGCCCCCAAAACCCAAGAGTCAACGCGGCTTGGGGCGTCCAAGCAGCCGCTGCGGGCTCCCTGAGCTCCCCCGACAGGGAAACCTACACTGTCCCAGCTGACCGGCACCCTGTAGATGGCCCTGCTCACGGCTCCAGGTTGGACCAGGAGGCCAAGTTCATGCCGGCCGGCCGGCCCTGCCTCCGCGGCCCTAGGAGGCCCCTAGGCCATGAGGGTCCCGGTACTGCGCCATGTCGCCCTCGTCTCAGCTTGGGAACCGTCCCTCTTCCCCCCCCCCAAATGCTGGGTGTCCTCAAAACGGAACTGTGGTGGGCTGGAAAATCTGGGGGCAGAAAGGGGGCCTCTTGGGGATAGGACGGAGCTGCACCAAATTTGGAGGAGACGCCTGTTCGCGCTGGGAATGCAAACCCTTTGGCACAGTTATTTTTATTCCGGGGCCTTTCTTCCTCGTCCTCGTCCTTCTCCTCTGTTTTCCCCGTCTGTTCAGCTATTTGTGTTTTCTGATCGGGTAAGTGATTTGCGGCAGGAAATTAGCCCTCTTTATTCCAGAGGCACCGTGGTTCTAATGGTACTATTCCAGAGCCGGCTCTGTCTTAGTCGCGGGCTCCTTTTTTTTTTTTTTCTCTTCTTGCAGGTTATTTTGTGAAGAGAACAGAGCGCTGTTCAGCCTCGCATCTTCCCTCCTCCCTTCAACACAATGCAACTCGTAATTAAACCCAAGGACACCCACGCCTCCCTTCCCACGGGACCCCTTCCATCTGCTTCCCCCACTGAAATGCCAGCCTTTTATGGGCAGGGAAAGCCTTGTGTTGAACTTCCCAATTAGCGAGACATCGCAAAATAAGAGGCTCTAAAGAGCTATCACTCCTGTTTTTGGAGTCTTTCTTTCTAGGCCTTACCTAGTCAATGTTTTGGTGGCCTTAGTATGACTTTAAAATCCTGCAGAGCTGAGAACATGAGATGGCAGACACACCGGGTCTTGAGAAGCACGATTGATGAGTTTGGGTGAACACACTCAGAGCAAAAGAAATAACAAGTTAGGGACTCGAAATGGGAATTTTTCATCTTCGTAAAAGCATCATCAGTAACTTTTCACCATTCCTAAGCGCTTCCACAAAACTCATCCTTTCCAGGTTGAACAACGGAGGGGGAGGGGCAGGGGGTGGACAAAAGCCTTGTGTTTCTCTTCATTTCTGGCCAGAACGAGAGGGAGTATGTGATTTGGAAGTGGAGGAATCTGGGGCTCAGGGGTTTAAATAGGGGACCATCAAGTCAGAAGTGGGGGAATCACAGAGATAGAAGATGGGGGATCATCAAGTAAAAAAGTGGAGACTCCTAGAATCAGAATGTGGGAGGGGATAAAGAGAGGCACAATATGGGGGTGCCACAGAGGCCGGTGTAAATAAAATAAATACCATTGTAGTGAACTTGAGATGATCTCTCACGAGGGCCTGGGGGCGCGGGCGACCAGGCCCCCATAAATGCCCCAGACACACACAGGGGATTCAGAATCGGGCTGCTCTTGCAGCCTCGGCACGGTTGCCTTCGCCCCAGCTCCAATTATCCCACTTCTCGGGCCAGTGTTTCCTGAGGTTCGCCAGCAAGAATCCACCCAGCAATTATCTCCCGTCGCGCGCGCATAGGGGGACATTACCCACGAACGCGCTGGAGAAGAAAGGTACAGATGGGTCTTTTATTGCACACTTGGAAATGTTTCCAAGGCTTTTGTTTTCTTCCCCCATTCATTCCTGCCGGATCCCTCAGATCTGCCAACTTGAGTCCCCAGAGGCTGCGGCGGGAGGGCCCAACACACCCAGAGCCCCCGCTAGGGGGCGCGCCCTGGCCGTGGCGCCGAGCCCAGCCCCAGAGGTAGGGGCTTGGCTGCCGAGATGCCAGCAGCCGGGGTCCGCGAGGCCTCCGCACTTACGCGGGCTTTGGGGCGCTCGATGCTCCTGATCTGAACTGCAACCCGTGCCCCACCGCCACATCTGGGGTTGCCGGGAGCAGCAGCTACAGAGGGAGGGCTACACTGGTGACAGCTCGACCCCAGGGCTCCCGCCCTGAGGCGTTGGAGAGGAGCAACCAGGGCTTGGTGATTTCAAGGCATGGAGAAGTTTCCTTGTTGGGGCTGGAAACCTGGGGGATGGGTGCGGCAGGCGATGGGAGCTCCCACCTAGGGACTCAGGGTGAGAGCCCAACCTCTTGCTTCTGGTGGGAGGGGATTCCCCTTCCCAGACCAGATTTGAAGCTGCGACCTCGTCGCCTAGCTTTGTGCTGGCAGCAAGGCTTGGAAATTACTGGGTTGGCCTCCTGGATGGATGGCGGGGTGGGGGTGGGGGTCTGTTTTTCTTTAGTTCTCGATCTCCCGCCCCCTTTCCTGGCTGTTGAAGGGAAACCCAAAGTGGCGAAGTTTACAGACAAGGGGTGTTGTCCTGACATCATAATCACACGCACATGTCCATACCTTGAGGGCTCGGCCGGTGGTTGTCCTCTGGACGCTCCCAAAAGCGCCACTCCCCAACAAACCTCTTCCAGCCGAGCCCAGATGGTGGAACCCACAGCTCAGGCGATCGACACGGCAAAGAGGGAAGGATTAGTATCGCCAAGGAGTCTTCCCTGGAAATCCAAGTTATCAGTCCCTTTGGACCTCTCCACCGTCTGCTCCTTTGAAAACACGTCAACAAACAAACATGGTCCACAGGCAGATCCCAGCAGCCGTGGGGAGAACTGAGGCAGGGGTAGGGAGTGGAGGACAAGCAGGGGCAGAGAAGGAGAGGGGCAAGTGCAAGGCAAGCGGATTATGTTACATTTCCTCCTATTACCAGACTTCCAGGAGGACAAACCTCGATGTGTGCATAAAATGCATACCCTGAAGTGGATAAGACTCTGAAAGCAGCATTGGAGGAGGTTAACCTTGACTGGTTGGAGTTAAGGGGGTGGGGGGGGAGGCAAATATTTCTGTTTGTGCCCTCTGGTTCTTCCCAGCACCGGCTGTCAATCCCGACACTTGTTATCCTCACAAGGCTTCAGTTTGTTTGCCTGATCTCAGCAAGGTTTTCTTCCACAAGTAGAACTATAATTGCTATAATTCTACTGTATCATTTGGATCATTGCAGTATTGTTGTTTTCTCTCCCTCTTTCTCTCCTCCTAACACTGCAGTAACGCGCTCCAGTGTTAAATTAGCAGGTTGCGGAAGACCACAAATGAATGAAAGTTTGTTTTAAAAAAAGAAAATTAAATAAATAAAACAGCAAAATGACTTGGCAGAGGGGATATCACATCACAGAGAATCCTTGCGTGTAATCAGGACTTATTGTCTTCCCTTCCAATGGCTTCCAAATTGGTCACAAGGCTGCAATGAAGTTTATTTCTATTGTTTAAATATATGTTATGAAGAGGTTGAGCATAATTTAAGGGGACCTGAGCTGTCCGGTGTGGCTGGAAGCCCATTACAGCTTTATTTATCCATGTGTATATTGCATAATAAATTAAAACATCCTAAATGAAAAGCGTGCAAGGTTAACTCCTCCAAACATTTTTTTCCTGTATAATGATATCTAACTGCCACTCCCTTACACAGCATTTCTTGCAAATACAATTTGAAACTATAATGTAGAATTAGCCTTCACCACAGAAAAGAAAGGGGTTTGTTTCTTCCATTTGCCTCTTCTAGGTAATTATTATTTCCAGTCCTGGGGACAAGCCTCATTTTTTTTTTTTGCCATAAACAACAGTTTTAAACACTTCTGACCCCTGCTTCTGGCCATAATTGTCATTTTTATTTTAGTGATTGGTTTTGAAAGGAGATGAAGTGCCAGCCATTGTTTTCCAGGCAGCCCAGGAAGAGAAAACCAACAGTTACACCAAAGATTAAAGGAGCCAGGAGCTGTGAATAAACAAGGACAACTGTAAATAATAGCATCACAAATGTGAAATTGCTTTCGGTTAAGTGGGTAAAAGAAAGCGAACAAAGTGAGGTGAAAAGAAAGTGAAGTGTCATTTAAATATTAAATTGGCTAAACTAAAAGTTATTTTATATATGGTCTTAGAACCCAATTCTTAAAAGTCTTCCTCACTCAACAAATTAAAGTGTTCCTAAAAATGAAATGCATCATTTGTTTTCTCAAATAACATATAGGACAACACATATCCATCTGAAACCAATATTCTGATTAGACACTATGGCAACACTAGCAGATTCTGTCCTGTCCCCCTGTGGGTATGTCAGAGAAGTTTTCAGTGGTGGGGTTTTTTTATTATTATTATTTGGGGCGGGGGGATAGCAAGAGTCAATTGTAATTTTTGAAGTTGAGTATTGAATTGTGATAAAGATCATTTCAGGGCTGTGGGGTATAAAGTGAGCGGGGTCAGGCCCTTCTCCCGGAAGTGAATGGTTGTGCGTCCCCAACAGCGTCCTCACTTGGGAAGATTGATTAGAAAATACCAAAATTCAACAAAATAAAATAACAAAGGTAGCGTTTCACACAGGTTTCCCAAAGAAATACATTATATTCCACTAATAGAATTAGATTTAATTCCAAGGATCATTAGTCAGAATCAGAAGAAATTGCATGTTAACCTCCCCTTTCACAGTAGATGGTTAAAATTAGAATACACCCCAGCAGAAAGTCCGACTTCTTTAAAAAAAAAAAAAAAAAAAACAGAGAACAGCTGCAGAAAGAGGAGGAGGGGGACGAAGAGTCGAGACCCCGTTAGGTTCTCAGAAATGAGTTGTGCATTTTTATTTCACAGGATCTTTTTTGGACCCATTTTCAGCCCACTCCTGCGTGTGCGGAGCTGAGTCTGAAGTAACGGAGCCACCCGGCAGCCGGGTCTTGTGGATTTCCGACTCAGGGCCGCTGGGGAGGGAAAAGTGCCTCTGTCGTTCTCGCAGCTATCAGCCGCAGGGATGCCGGCGAGGGTTCGCGGCTGGAGACTGCGGAGAGACTGCTGAGTCTTTACGCTCTGGGCTGTGCTGAGACCCGCGCGGCCCGAGTGGGCTCTCCAGGACCCGAGGGGGGAGGGGGGAGAATCAACGTGCAGAAGGTTTATTTAAAACTGAATGGGACTGTATAAAAACACCAAACTGTTGATGAGGATGGAAAAGAAGAATGCAGGAAACGCGGAAGATCCCAGGTGCCTTGAAACAGCAGAGCGGGCTTAACAGAACAGCAAATGTCACAGATAGTTGCGGTTCCCCTCTGCCCACCCCTCATCCCCGTCACTCAAGTGTGGGGAAAACTGGCGAGAATCTAACAAACAGACAAAGAAAGAGGGATACAGAGACAGAGGCACTGAAGAACAGAGAAAGATATCCTTTTCCGCTTGTCTTTAATAGTGGGAGTAATACCAGCATTAGTGTTAACACCACTATCAAAGCGCCTGTTCCCAACTCTTCGTCCCTCTCAAGTAGTGTCTTGAATGCCCTAGCCAAGCCAGCCCGCTCTGTCCGCCACCCACCCACCAGCATCCAAGAGTTATGCAGATGTTTATGGCTGAAAAACATCCCAGTTATGTATCCTTGTATTTTAAAATATCATCTGAAAGTGATTCAAGTATAATCCTTAAAAAAAAAAAAAAAAAAGCTTTTCTCTTTGACACATTGGAGGGGTTGAAAGAGGAAAACCCGGCGTGGATTCCCCCTCTCCGGCCCATCTCCCGCTCACCACCCTCGCCCCCACCCTGCCAGCGTCAAGCCTCTGGCTGTCCCGTGGGCCTTGCACCCAGGCCAGGAGAAAGTCCGGGCCAGCGCTTGCCCGGACGCGGCCCAACTTCAAACCGAGTTGGGTCTTGGTTCTCTGCGCTGGACGCGCAGGGAGCTGCTTGGGAACAGCGGTGCTCTTCCTCACGCTCACTTGCTCACCTTTGCCTGTGGGAGTCAGGCCAAGGGAATTCAGAATTTTAGGCGCTTACATTTGGTTGAAGCGAGCTGGGGTCCTTCCCATCCTGGAGCGTTCAGATCCCTGGCAAGTTCCGCTCCCTGCGCTCGATTCCAGACTGTCTAGCCTCGGGGCGTCGGCCTAGCTAACATCGCACACTTCTGAGGGGGAGGGAAAAGAGTTCGAGGAGAAGGGGGACACTCCCAAACCTTTCCCTAGCCGCCCTTCCTCACCACCGACACTCGCCTGATCCTTTCTGCCCTGTAGGTAAGGCCTCGCGCCCTTGGCAGAGCTGTATCTTTAAAGGAACTTTTTTCCAGAGTTAAGTGGATATGAGAGAGGTTCGGGAACGTTACTAAAAAGACAGCAACCGCCGGGTGCAGGATGAAGACAAGAGAAAACTTAACGTCCAAACGGCACAGGCAGATGTTCGCTTGGGTTCTTTACCCTGGCATCTTTGCGGCCCGTCCGTCGTAGACAGGGCCGCGACTGAGCGCCACTGAGGTCAAGGCGCTGTCCTGGAAGCGCAATATGGCTTTGAAAAGTGCCAAGTCCGTCTGAACGCGAGCCTCGAGGCCTCGCTTTACAAGGAGCGAGGGCCTGCGGTGGATGGAAAGGACACACATCGCCCAAGGAGAACCCACAGGCCTGACACCCGAATAGCCTACAGCTTCGGGACAGCCCTAAAGGGTTAAAGGAGGAGAAGCAGGAAGACGATAGAGAACTTAGAAAGTTGTTAGTTAAAAACAAAAAAGAAAAAGAAAATTGACTCGGGTTAGTGCCCACTGCCCCCCACAGCCAGCTTTTCCGGAATCCAGTCCGGGCTTTGTGCTCAGCTTGCAGACCCGCGCAGCCGGCCTCCAGTGCGAGCCAATCAGAGGACTCCTCTCAGCACGTGGAGGAGAGAGACTCCAGAGCTCCGCTCCCGCTGCTCACTACACTTGTTACTGCTTGTCCGGTGCGCGGAGAGGGCGAGCTCTGGCCGCGGGCAGGGCAGGAGCCGGCGCCAACAACTAAGGGAAGCAGAAAGGCACAGAGATCGCAATAACATCCATTATAACCAGCCATCTATCCCTAGCCCCCAGCACACACCCATCCATCCCACCCGCCGGGAGAGGCAGACAGCGGCCCGCTCTGTGCGCCCAGGGAAAAAGCCCCAGCCATGAGCAATCAGTACCAGGAGGAGGGCTGCTCCGAGAGGCCCGAGTGCAAAAGTAAATCTCCAACTTTGCTCTCCTCCTACTGCATCGACAGCATCCTAGGCCGGAGAAGCCCGTGCAAAATGAGGCTGCTGGGAGCTGCGCAGACTTTGCCTGCCCCACTGGCCAGCCGCGCCGACCAGGAAAAGGCCTTGCAAGGTAAGGCTGCACCCTCCAAGAACCTACAAAGCGCTCTGGGCACTGGTTTGAGTGGTAGATGATCGGGGGCCAAGGCCCTGGGGTTGCCAAGCTGGAGACAGAGGAAAGATAGCGAACAGCTCTGAGGCCTGGTGCCTCAAAAGGCGATAAACATATCGCAGGGGGTTCTCTCTCCCTCCCTCTCGGCTTCCAGAAAAAGCAGAGGCCAAGCTTTGCTTTGGGGGCCTTTAGGTTCTTGATGTTGCTCATTAGGTCGTGTAAGTGTCCCCTTTGGTAGCCTTAGGGATGCTCTGATAAGGGGCGACAGGTCAGAAACAGCAAGCTCCAGGTGGATCCTTGTAAGAACAACTTGGTTAAGAACCCCGAAGCTGTAAGTGGGGGTGACCAAGCAGAGTGACCCTTGGTCTTAACTGTTTGGAAGATTTCTTTAAACGTGGTGTTTTGCCTTTTCCCCCCCGCTACTTTTAGATTTCTTGTACCTTTTAAACCCAACCATTGCAAAAACATCTCCCTGGAATTCCCAAATGTTGCTTACTGTATTTGAAATGTATGAAATGTGCGGCTTCTGGATGCTATTTTTTTCCCTGCTATGTTATTTTTAAAAATAGAGTTAAATCTTTAAAAGGTTTTATTTTTTCTAAAATTAAAAATTCCATAACAACTGTTGTTTTACTCCGAACCTGTTAATCTCAAGTGTTGCAGAGCTGGCTGCAGAGGTGTGGTAGAATCGTTTGTTTCTTTTAAGACCCGAAAACCAGCGGTCCGGCCGCGGTGCCACTTGGAAGACTGGAGCGGAAGGTGGAGAAGGGGCCTTTTAAAATGAAACTGACTTTTCCCTTTTCTTGTTTTAGCCTGCAATGGCATATGGGCAGGGCACTTCCTCGAAGGGAAGAAGCAGCCTGTGCCTGTTGCACCCTGTCCACCTCCACTCAGGCTCTTATGAGCCCATTTTCGCCCCGACGATTTCTCTTTGCCTTTTTGGGTCAGAATCCCCCACCCCACCTCAGGCTGCTGGTTGTTGGCCTCAGCCCCGTTCAGCGCTCAGGACCACTGGGCCGCTCCTGCTTCCAGGGGTAACCCGCGGGCCGGCGCCCCTTTCGCCAGCCTGGGCCCGCGTAGCAGAGCAGCAGAGGTCGTGGGCAAAGTTTTCAGGGGGACAGTCAGTTTGTGAAAAGTTGTTGAATGTTTTCAGATTCTCCCTGACCTGAAATGGGAGGACAAAAAACTGATAAATAGAACAAGGGGAAAGAAAAATGAAGGAAGGAGAAAGAAGGGGTGAGTGCACAAAAAGAGAAAGGAAAGAAAGGGAAAACAAGAAAGACGAGGAAAGGGAGCAACCCTGACAAAACGAGAAGGAAAAAAATGAAAGGAAATAAAGTGAAGAACAGAAGATGGGAAGGAAATAAGTGAGGAGTGGAGGGGAGAGAAAGAAAAGGGGAAAGAAGAGAAAGGAGGAAAGAGAAAAGTGTAAAGAAGAAGCCAGAAAAATGGGGAAAGGAGGTGAAAGAGAAGTCTGGCGGCGCGGCGCAGGGGGTGAGTGACTGCGGGAGCCCAGGCGCCCGGAGAGCAGTGACGGTCTGCCCCTTACCGACTCTGCCCGGGACGCCGGCCGGGCTGGTGTGCTGACCACTCTCCCTTGCCTGCAGGCTCCCCCAAGGGCAGCAGCGCCCCGTTCGAGGCCGAGCTGCACCTGCCGCCCAAGCTGCGGCGCCTGTACGGCCCGGGCGGGGGCCGCCTCCTCCAGGGCGCCGCAGCTGCGGCCGCGGCCGCTGCAGCGGCCACAACGGGTCCGCGGGGGGAGGCCCCTCCGCCGCCGCCGCCGCCAACCGCGCGGCCGGGCGAGCGCCCGGACGGCACCGGGGCCGCTGTGGCCGCCGCTGCCGCCGCGGCGGCCTGGGACACGCTCAAGATAAGCCAGGCGCCGCAGGTGAGCATCAGCCGCAGCAAGTCGTACCGTGAAAACGGGGCGCCCTTCGTGCCGCCACCGCCCGCGCTGGACGAGCTGGGCGGCCCGGGGGGCGCCGCGCACCCGGACGAGCGCCTCGGCACAGCTGGTGGCCCCGGTGGCGCCCCGCCAGCAGGTGGTGGCACGGGCGCCGAGGACGATGAAGAAGAACTGCTGGAGGACGAAGAAGATGAGGATGAGGAAGAAGAACTGCTTGAGGACGACGAGGAGGAGCTGCTGGAGGATGACGCCGGTGCGCTGCTCAAGGAGCCCCGACGCTGCGCCGTGTCTGCCACCGGCGCGGTGGCCGCCGCCGCTGCAGCCACCGTGGCCACTGAGGGCGGGGAGCTGTCGCCCAAGGAGGAGCTGCTGCTGCACCCAGAGGACGCTGAGGGCAAGGACGGCGAGGACAGCGTGTGCCTGTCTGCGGGAAGCGACTCGGAGGAGGGGCTACTCAAGCGCAAACAGCGGCGCTACCGCACCACGTTCACCAGCTACCAGCTGGAGGAACTGGAGCGGGCCTTCCAGAAGACGCACTATCCAGATGTCTTCACCAGGTATGCGCGCGCGGGGTGGGCTGGCTGTAACGGCTGGAGGGCGCCGGCGGACCCCAGAGAAGGGAGGCGGGCGGCCAAGGCCCTCGGCTCCGGCAGGGACTTCGCTCCTGGACTCTACCCAGGCGCGCCCTCCCAACGAATCCACCACTGCTAACCAGGAACTACCCACTCGTTCTCCTCCACCCCTACTCCGGACTTTAAATTCAAATTGGGATGATTTCTTTGCTTCCCAAGGTGTATCCAGTTTAATTTTTTTTTTCAAAGTACAAGTCTTAGTTAGAAAGAACCCAGCCTCTCCAAAGGGTTGCCCGAACACCACTTTGGAGAGGTGAGCACCCCAGCACACTTACTGCAGGGCCCTGGGCGCAGCGGTCCCGGCTAGGTCCCAAGCAGGGCACAGGAAACTCGTTGCCTGCCCTCGCGGCCAAAGAAAAGCAGGGCCTATTTTTGGCCGCTGAGTGGGTCATTCGCCACCCCCGCCTGATGCCCCAGGAGCCTCGTGGGTATCAGTTACGCTGTTCGCAGTGAGGCTGGAGCCCATGCCTGCGGAAAAGGCCTTTAAAAATATCCAAGTTGTGTCGCTTGAGGACTCCTGAAATACCCGAAGGAAGTCAGAACTGGGCAGTGTTTGGTATCTGTACACCTTGGGGCACCAGCCAGGATCTTGCCTCTCATCGCTTTCCTCTCTCACCCGTCACATTAACCCTGCATTCGTTTAATGCACACGGGTTTACAGGGGCAGGCGAGCCACAGACGAAACAGCTGGGGGAATTTTTCTTTTTTGAGTGGGTGGCCAACCTGGCTCTTTCCCGCTTCCCTTCTAGCTCACCTGTGTGTGTGTGTGTGTGTGTGTGTGTGTGTGTGTGTGTGTGTGTGTGTATTTTGGAGAGATGTGCCTGTGAGAATACTGGGCATCTAGCCCCCATTATTTATCCGACCTGGGGTGCCAGTCCGGCTGCGGGCTTTCCTCTCGCACCCTAAGGCCAAGGTCTCGGCTCAGGCAAGGAGCCAGGATTACAACAAACTTCCCCCACTGTGGAAGGAGAAAGGAATGGGTCTGCCCGTTTCGGGGCTTGTTTAAGCTCAGGCAGCTCCTTCGCACCAGACGTGTGCAGCTTTTCAATGTGCATTTTAGAAGCGGGAAGCTGCCTGCCTCTTTGAACCGAAGAAGAGATTGCCGCTTAGGGCTCAGGAGGCCGGAGCCAACTCTAAAGCACAGTTGCTCCAGCAATTAACTGCCAAACTTTCCTAGCCAGAAACAGTTTTAAAAAAAAAGTGGTTTGGATGCTGGGCGTGAAGGCACTAAACTTGGTCATCCCTTGAGCTAAACTGGATTCTCCCCTATATTATCCAAGCCCTTCATTACCATTAAAAAAGAAAATAAAATTATAAATTAGTGTGTGCTGTCAAATAGCTAACTCACCAATTGGCTTTTTGCATTTATCACACATATGTGTACTTCAAAAGAAGAAATGATGTGGTGTCAGTTGGCATCCGGGTCTGCCCCCTTTTTTTTTAGCTTCTCCAGAGGGAACCAAAACCCTCTAACAGGGGCAACTTCTTACCAGCACCCCATTCCCACCCCTTTGGGACCCAGGCGTTACTTAGAGCCCCCTGGGTCATGCTCCAAGGGAGTGAGGAGTGTGGTTTTAATTTACTGGTGCTTACTGAAGCAGGGAGCAACCAAAAGCGCTTAGGAAACGGGCTTTCTTTCGGCCCTGAAGTTTCTGGTGTGGAATGGAGTGGGGGGGGGCGCTGCCAGCGTTGCAGACCCGGGTCCCAGGCTGGCGCAGGCCCGCTCTATCGTCTTAGTGAGCCGCCAGCCAATTATTCTGGGTGCGCTCATATTTTCGGTAAACAGGTCGTAAGCCGTTTTACAGCATCTTAATGGTTTCCTATTTGCCTTAATTGTCACAGTAATAACTGCAATGACGGGGTAGGGTTTCAGTTAAATTGACTTCCCCTGAGATGGGCAGGGTTTGTAGTGGGCACTGGAGTCAGGAGGTGCGCAGAATTTTGTTTAATCGAAAAATTACCCCACTGAACTCTTAACAAGCTTAACATATCTCCAGAGGGTAATGGGGAGTATGACCTAAGGGGGAAGGGAGGGAGGAAGGCAGGGGAGGGAGACACCAATGGAAAGGCAGAGAGGTGGAAACAGAGGTGGGGGAGAGAAAATAAATTTAAAGAAGGTGGATAGAAACCAAGAGGGCATAAACATTTTTTTAAAAAAATGGAGTGCTGAGTTCTCCCATTTACTGTTAGGACAGAACAGGACATACGCACTGTGTGTATGTGTTTCTTGTCAGTCTAACTCTGGTTTAAGAGAGAGTGAGAGATCATCCGATTGCCCAGTTTTGGAGCCTTACAGATTCAAGAAGCCACCCGTCGCTCTTGAATATAATATGAAACAATATAATATGTAATAGCCCATATCTGGCAATGCGCTGTGTTTTTATGTTTTCAATCAAACAGTAGGCACTCCAGTGTGGTAGGGATGGTGATGCCCACGTGTTTGGGGATGAGGGCAGGCAGCCAGGGGAGGCCCTGAGGGGGGAGGTCTGCCAGTGAGGGGAAGGAGGCTGAGAAGGGGGTGCTGGAGCTTGCAGTGACCTCCTGTCGGTGTGTTGCTTTCTTATAGGGAGGAACTGGCCATGAGGCTGGACCTGACGGAGGCCCGAGTCCAGGTGAGCTGCTCCCCAGAGAGGAAGTGGCGGGAGGCGGGCTGGCAGGGAGAGTGGGAGAGAGGTGGGTTGATGGATCTGAAGACCCTTTTATTAAGTGAAGAGAAGCAGAATCGGAAAAAGAGACCCAAACATTCATAACACCAAGAGAGTAAAATATGAAGGCCTGTGGGGGGGGTAGAGGGGGAGGTTTCTGGCTTTGGGAGCGTTGAAAAGGGGTCCGGGATCAGAAGGGGGATAGAAGGTCCCTGAGACTGAAGTTCAGGAGCCCCCTCCCCCTCCACAGCCCCTGTAGGAACCACTCCTCGAACTGACTTCTCCAGATTGAAATAATGGGATGGAGCATGGATTTGGTTGTTAGACAAATCCGCTCAGCTCCAAGCAGGTATTTGGCTGCGATTAAGTCTCCGATCGGGCTTCATAAAAGCCCACTTAGTGCTAGAACAAACAGGGCCATTTGAAGGCAAAATGCTGTTTGATTTCCCCTCCGCCCACACAAGGAGCTGGCTAATGCTATTTGATTTCCCATTTTTTATAGCAATGAGCCCACAATGATCTAATAGGGAGCGAGTGCAATGCTATTAAAGGTGTTTGCAGCCCCATACCAGAGTGCATTTCCGAACCCAGGACTCATAACCAAAGAGACGATCAACACTGGGCAGCCCGATGGCCAACAGAAAACAGATGTCCCTGAGTTAGGAGCTGAGTGAATCACTTTACAGTCAAAATCAGGCACTGATAAAGCACAATAAATTCCATATGGCTCATTTAATACACAACAGCTTCTTGCATTAGAGGGCTAATGATGAGGCCTGTCCCCTCCTTTCTGTTGACACATTTCTCCATTGTCAAACAGAGATGTGACAGCAACTCCGTATTTTTCAGCTCAGGGGAACAAGTCGTGGGAAAGTTAAATAACTTTTAAAAAGAAAGAGAGCGCCCCCCTCCCCTTCTCCTCTCTCCCTATTCACTGGAGAAGATGTAATTAAGTGAATATGAATTATTAGAGTCCTTTCGTTTACCTTTGGGGGGCCTCAGAGGTATTAATTCAATAATGAGGAATTGCAGGGGGACATCTTGATAATTGCAGTTGAGCCGGAGAGACAATCCGTCTGTAAAAGGTTTCCCCGTTCTTTGAGGGTATTCTATCCGTGTGCCCCCTCCCTGACTCCTTTCACTGCCCTGAGGAGTGGCGGATATTCTCGTCTAGACAGATTTGGATACACAAAAGCTGCCCACCCAGCTTGGTCCCATCTAGTCTTACCTTTTCAAGCCTCTGAATTTCCACACTAGACTGTTTCTGCAATTCACAAGTAGATTATTTGAGGGCTGTGGAATGTTAGGGATGGGCCCCCTTTCAGCAGAATTTTAAGTAATCGACTGATTTGGATTCTGGATTTTTCTTGCCCCGAGTAGCTGCCTAGAAGTCAAGCCAAGCTTAGGTACTAGTGTTAGTAACCACAACCCCAGTGTGTATATTTGAAAGACGTGGATGTGTATAAAATATTGTTACAACATATTCCTCTGGGATCATTTACATCATATTATAATATAACTCTGTATAGCCTGGAGTTCATTCTTAATTTTTAGACTTGTGCGCAGGCATAAACCCAGCCCTAAAAATATTAACGCCTTCAGGGGAGAAGGAACGTATCTCAGCTGTGGGTGTGATGAGCAGGTCACATAAAAATAATCTCAGGCTCCTGGGAGTTATTTTTAGACTGTGGTAGCTGCCACATTTCAGGTAAAGGTCTCTACTAAAACTGCTTTCTATTAACAATTAGGAAGATACCTTGTGCTGAAAACCTCCCCCAAGCCTAGAACTGTCTTATTTTAAACCCTGTTTAAACCACGTTCCCCCCAAAGAAATAAAGGACCTGTTAGCTCCGAAGATGTGGGAAGTTGACAGGTATCCTGCACTCTGGTTTCTGTGTGTCTAGGGATTGCTGCATACCTGCTGCACACGAGCAGTGCGCCCCTGGGCAGGGCCACAGCCCCTGCAGAAGGCAGGCTGGGTGCCCTGGGTGCCATTTCATGGAGAACAGACACTGAGATGTATGCTTGTTCTGGAATTACTGTGGGCATGTCTTCCCTTCCAGCTCTTCCCAAACCCCAGAACCCAAACTAGAACTCTGGGGGTTCAATAAACAATTTTGGAAAGGCTAAGTGAACCACCTCCCCTAATTCCCTTTTCAATACGGGGCAGGGATTTTGCCAGGTTTGGGAAATAAACCTGAAGTGGGCGATAATGCAGCAAAAGGCTGATTTACCTTCACTTCTCTGGACGTGAGCTTTCACATGTCTCATTTTACTCCTCCTTCCTAGCAGCCTTATGAGTACAGCTTTATTACACCCGTTTTGCAGATTAGAAGACTGAGGTTAAGGAAGGTATAGGTGGCCTGCCTAAAATATGCACAGCAAGAAGCTGACAGCTTGGACATTGAAACCTTGCTTTCCCCATCTCTAAACCCACCAAACAACTTTCCTTGCACTTGGAAAGAACTAGGTTTATTGAAATACCCTATGGAACAGGTTTGTGTGGGCCATGTTTCCTGCTGGCTTTCAGTTTGGGCTCCTTTTCACTACCCGTTTGGCCTCAGAGGTGTCCTTGAATGACCTGAGGCTGGAGAGGGGCCAGGTGGGCGCAGGCTGCAGTGGAAATGAGGGGAGGGCCCTGGAGCCGCACAGAACAGCTCTCTCCACTTTGCAGGTTTGGTTCCAGAACCGTCGGGCGAAGTGGCGCAAGCGGGAGAAGGCGGGCGCACAGACCCATCCTCCGGGGCTGCCCTTCCCGGGGCCACTGTCGGCCACCCACCCGCTCAGCCCCTACCTGGACGCCAGCCCCTTCCCCCCGCACCACCCGGCACTGGACTCAGCCTGGACAGCGGCTGCCGCTGCTGCTGCAGCAGCCTTCCCGAGCCTACCTCCGCCTCCAGGCTCGGCCAGCCTGCCGCCCAGCGGGGCGCCTCTGGGCCTGAGCACTTTCCTTGGAGCCGCTGTGTTCCGGCACCCTGCCTTCATCAGCCCTGCATTTGGCAGGTAACACGCGGTCTCGGGGTGTCTGTCCATCTGTCTCCCACACACATACATGCACACACAACCTGGGGTGAAGGAAGAGGCCCGAAACATACAGGGGATAGACGTGTCTTTTCTCTCTGGCCTAACCTAAGAGATAGCCAAAGAAAATACTCCCTAATTTTGCTGGAGCAATATGGATCTTGAAGGGAAGGGCTTGAACTGAGTGGCAAAGAGGAGGGCAGTGGTAGTAACAACAACCAGAACAATTCTAAGTGTTCAATGAAAGCTGTAAAAGTACCTTTTGAAGGTGGCAAGAGCCCAAGCCATAGGTGGTATGTGTAAACGTCTATAGGGCCGGGATGACTACAAGTTTTGTAAAAGTCCTTCCACATGCCCCAAAGCCTGGTGGTTATAGGGATGGAGCCCTGCAGTCAAGGGCCCTCTGTGTGCAAAGAATTCTTTCTTTTTCCCCAGACTGTATATTCCTTGTCACTCAAGTGACCCGCTACCAACCATACCCCTGTGCATGCAATCCCTGACCCTAATGAGGTACAAGACAACGAAATAAAAGAAACAGTTCATCATTTATAACTCCCTCTCTTTAAATGAACATCAAATGATGAAATTAAAAGTCTGTATAATCACACAGACAGAGAAACAAAGGAGGGATGTATTAAGTTGGAAAGTGCAGCAAAAATAAAACTGAATGCAGCTTCCATGGTCTCTCTTGGGGAGAACAAAGAAATAATAGATTCATCCAACTGTGCAGCAACATAACAAGAATCATCTTAGAGAAAAAATTCAAAAGAGACTTAAGTAAAATTGGTTTCTTGTAACGAACCAAGAAAATAGCAAGTGCATGTAAGTGTAGTGACTCAGTTTACCTAGTGGAACCAGGGCATGTTATGCACCCTCCAAGTCATACTTTATTTGTCTCTGGTGGTGGGGGGGATTATGTCCTGTGTCCCTGGTCCCTGCTTCCCATCCATTTCCCTTTTGATAACAAGTGACTTGTAAAAGCCGGCAAAACACAGCTGGGGCACCGGGCTGTAAGGTTTGGAGAGCTAGAAAAGGGGTACACTGAGCATGGCATGAGGGTTGGAGAGGCAAGAGACTCTCTTCCAGCCCTAGTGGTCCCATATCTCATTGTTGAAAGGACTAGTTGGCCCCAGAGAGGCCAGGAGCAAGACCCCTGGGGAGAAGTGCGGGGAGAAGGGATGTAGAGTTAGAAGAGTGTAGGGGTGGGGGTGTGTCATGGCCAGGGATGGGTCTAGCCTCCGCTGCAGAATCATGGTGCTGTGTGAAGGTGGTAGAGGCAGCTTGAGGAGCAATCCCGGTGCTGCCCGGAGGCGGTGGCATGGAGTGGGGTTCCAGGCTTGGATGTTGCTGTGCAACGTGCACAGGGTTGCCGAATCTAGTGGCTCTCTAGGGCAAGACGCAGGCCTCGGGGAACAGAATATGGGGATGCTGAAAGGTCGGGTCATAGCTCATTGCCCATCGGCAATCTACAGGAAGGCGCCCCCACCTCGACCTCCCAGTCATTGGCAGGGGACAGGCAACTCAGCCTGGCGCAGGAGGGCGGCTCTGTCCCCCGGAAGTTCGGCAAACGGGCGGGATTTTCCAGGGCCAAAGAAGTCCTGGGCTGAGAAGGTGCCCTAGAGAGAGTATCAAAGTCTGCAGCACAGGTCTTTTTTAGTTTTGATACCTTCTTCTCCCTTTCTCCCCCCACCCACCTTTTATTCCTCTTTGTCTCTCCTCTCTCTCGTCAAATAGTACCGCACGCAATTTGGAGCTCTTGGTCTGGGAATAGACCCCCTTTCTTAAGAGAGAGCACAGAATCCGTCTAATTGGGCAGAGGGGTTTGGGGCGCGGGGAGAGGGGGGCTGTCTCTGCCCCGGCTTTGGCCTCGTGGTCTTTTTTTCTCCGTTGGTTCCCTACGCCAGTAAAGCCCTCTTGCAGTGCCTAGCTTCCAGCCTGTGCACCTACTTCCCAGCCCGCGACCCACCCTGGGCCTGCAGCGCGCCCCTCTGCTTGCCAGGGCAGAGGTGTCTGGAAACGCTGCTGGGAAACGCTGCCAGAGGTTCTGCCCTCAGCTCCCGAGGCGGTGACCACGCTGTTTGCTCTACCTGCAGGCTCTTTTCCACCATGGCCCCCCTGACCAGTGCGTCGACCGCTGCCGCGCTCCTGAGACAGCCCACGCCAGCCGTGGAGGGCGCGGTGGCGTCGGGCGCGCTGGCCGACCCGGCCACAGCGGCTGCAGACAGACGCGCCTCTAGCATAGCCGCGCTGAGGCTCAAGGCCAAGGAGCACGCTGCGCAGCTCACACAGCTCAACATCCTGCCGGGCACCAGCACGGGCAAGGAGGTGTGTTAAAGGCTGCTCTGCATCCTCGCGCCCAGGGCGCACCCCTAAAGGTCACCTCACTCAGCACCACTCAAGACCAAATGGAAACAGAGGACCAGCACACTCCCGAGAGGCCACTGAGAGAGCGCAGCCGCTTTCGCAGCAGCCTGGACTCGGGCAAGGCAGCCCTCAGGCGGTACCGGAGGTGGTATCTCCTCCGCTGGCTGTCCACCCGCCCCTGTCCCTGCCCCCGCCCCCGCCCCCACCCCTGCCAACCCCGCTCCAAGGCGAACACCCACTCTCTCCCGTTCTTAACTTTACTGAAAATATCCGGGGAGATTTTCTCCCCAAACGCCTGGTAATGAAGTTAAAAAAATTTAAAAGCCCAACCTCTCTCCTCCAGACCATCCCTCTTAGCTTTTTTTTTTTTTTTAATAGTATTTTGGCGCTCAAGTTGATCCCCCCAGTGTGGGCCCCGGTGCGAAGCCAGGGCCAGGGACACAAATGGGAATCTGTAAGATAGCTAATAGTGCACTTAACGGAAAGGGGCGTCTTGTTCTTGTTCTCTTCTTTATCATACACCAACCAAGGTTTTTATATCAAACCAAAGGGAAATACTCTGCTAGAATATGGACTGTTGAAGTCACCAAACTGTGATTATTGATTCTGTATATACCATTGTTATTAAAAAAAAGAACAGAGCTTTGTATATTTGAAATGTTATAATGCAATTGCACTCAGCGTGGTATGGTAAAAGTTTGTCCTGTAGATTCTTACTGTGTTGTAGATACGGTAGGGTTCCTAGACAAATATTTATGTACTCAAGCCCTTTATTTAACTTATTAACTGTAGAGGCTTCTGAAACCTTCAAGATAAAGGCAATGGTACAGTACTTTTGTGTAATGTGTAATTGTTATCACTTTTCCTTGCTATCTAGTGGAGAAGTGTCACGCTCAAAATAAAAAAAAATTATATGTTTAACAAAAGGAAGTGTGAATGCTTTGTGCAGATGCTGAGGGGACTGTAGAAGGGGGATACCCACAGGCCAGGGGTGGGTTCCGGCACCCCAGCATTTCCTGGATTTATCTGCATTCCCGTTTTGCTGGCACAGGGCCCTGGTTTGAATCCGATCCTCACAGGGATCCGGGCTTCCTACAATGGCTAAGGACACCAAGGTGGTGCTTTCTCCCGCATCTCGGCTCTCCTAACGGG
Organism: Tonatia bakeri; assembly: GCA_004024845.1. Taxonomy (NCBI): domain Eukaryota; kingdom Metazoa; phylum Chordata; class Mammalia; order Chiroptera; family Phyllostomidae; genus Tonatia; species Tonatia bakeri. Next base: position 343,162 of record PVIA01000863.1, read on the forward strand.
CACGGGGGTCCTGGGTCACGGAGGTGGGGTGGGCTCGAGGGTGGGTGGGGGCAAGGTAGGCGTTGTTGATGGTGGAGACAAATTTGAAGTGAGCGGGAGTCTTGGCTCGGAAGTCGAAGGAAGCTGTTCGTGGAAAGTGCCACGTAGCAAGGAAGTGCGCAGTCCGCGTTGACAGGTAATGGTGAGAAACCCAGGGGCTGGCTTCCGAGGGGGCGGGCTCCACGTACGGGGTACACTCTGGGGAAGAGGGAGGGAGGGAGAGAGGGAGGGAGGGAGAGAGGGAGGAAGGGAGAGAGGGAGAGAGAGAGAGAGCGCGAGCGAGCTCGGGAATGGTGACAGAAATGCAGCAAGGGGTACGCAAGTGGCAGGTCTTAACTCGACAAATGTCATTACATCAGTTATCCCGGCACTGGGAAATGTATACATTTACAAAAATCTAAACAACTCAAGCTTCCAGAGAAGACCCCCAACAGATTTTGGATCTGTAACCCTTTGGTGCACCCCTCCCCCGATCCGGAACGGGAGTCTCACCCTCCCGCAGGCCCTGCCTGTGCCCCGCTGGGTGACCGCTTGGTGTAAGCCCGCCCTCCGGGGCCGGGTCTCGCCAACGCTCCCAGGGTGATGGGAAAGGGAAGAGAAGCTTAATTAGTTTCAATTTGCAGTAATTAGCGCGCCGGACCTTTGGGGAGAGGGGCAGGCAGGGGGGAGGGGAGGTGCGTTGGCTGCGTGACTACTGCGCCTCATCGCTGAGCCGGAACCCGCAGCCCCGCCAGGCCCGGGGCCATCGGTTGCCACGGGGGGCGCGGGTGCATCTCCGGCCTGGGCCAGTGGGCTCTGTCAGCGCTCCCAGGCAGCGACCTGGAGAAGGGGGGGCGAGTCCCCTTGAGGCCTGGGGCACCAGTGTGCGCCGCCCAGGGGCAGGTGCGAGGTCAGGCCGAGGTCAGCGACAGCTCGCGGTGGGCGGCCTGCTCAGCAGCTGCTGAGCTCAGGCCCTGGCGTCCTCAGCTCGCTGCCACCCCTCTGCCCCGATCCCGACCCCAACCCCAAAACCCGGAGCCCCCACCTGCTGGAAACCCTGAGGAGCGCATCCTCGGGGCTCACGGGCTGAGGCTGTTCCCCAGACCTGAGCCATCAGGCAGGTCATTGCCACCTTGCTTCCGCCCTACTCGCTCACAAGCAGGGGCCAGACCTAGGCCCTTTTCTCAGCCATTCAGCCACACACTCCTTTCTCGGTTTTAGCAGGTCCCGCGGGAACTTTCTAGGACAACCCCGATATGTACGTGTCTCAAACCTCTAGACTCCACAGGGTCTTCTGAGGTGAAACCTGCTTTCCTAGGGCGGGCAGATCTCCTCTGGAGTTTGGAGTGGAGGTGGGGAAGTGCACGAGGAACGTGAGGAAAAAGGACTTTTTTTTGGTGGTCAATATCAATTTTCCGTCGATTTTAGCTTTTTGTTTAGGTAGGACTTTTTCCCCTTCCAGGCTGCCAGTTGGATGGTATACGAGAAACAGTACCATTCTTCCTGTTAATGAACTCTTTTTTAAGTCATTTTTTCTCATTTGACCCTTCCATGGAGCAGAAGCAAATTGCGTGAAATTACCTCCAAGGATTACATTTATTACTGGCCAATGAGAACCCCTCGCCTTGTTTTACAAACTCTTAATCCTATGTCATTCTGATGCCGCAAACAAGCCCAGTCCTGGGCCTCCTATTCTTTCAACTTTCCCCAGCTGGAGGGACCTCATTCTGCACTTAATATTCTCCATAAATATCACACGCTAAAGACCCCCTGACTTCCAGCAAGTCCACATTAAACATGTGACATGTCACGCATGACAAACTCTGAGTATCTTTTCAAAGCAGTATTAAAAGCAAAGAAACCAATTTTCTTCTCCTTCCAAACCTCCCCAAGTGCTGAATGATGGGGATTGGAAAGAGCCACTGGAGCGTACTTAGGGGGATTTTATGAGATTTTCCAGAATGATTTAATCTTATTGTGAGCATTATTAATGAATGGCAACCCAATTTGGCCCCAATATCTGGGAACAGGGTCACAATGCTGGGAGCAGCTGATCCCCCTCCCCAACCTTAAGCAAACCTCTTC